>OZ010647.1:26091185-26216522 GCA_963932195.1 Empis livida | reverse complement strand
AAAAAACAGAAAAAAAAGTTATTTGAAATATTTTGGTTTTCTGTTTTTGTCCTTATTTTGCACCACATACCGGGGAAAAAAGAAAAAAAAGTTATCTGAAATATTTTGGTTTTCTCTTTTGTCCTTATTTTGCACCTAAATAACGGGAAAAAGAAAAAAAAAGCTATCTGAAATATTTTGGTTTTCTGGTTTTGTCCTTACTTTGCACCAAAATAACAGGACAAAAAAAAAGTTATTTGAAATATTTTGGTTTTCTGTTTTTGTCCTTACTTTGCCACCTAAATAACGGAAAAAAGAAAAAAAAAGTTATTTGAAATATTTCGGTTTTCTGTTTGTGTCCTTATTTTGCACCTAAATAACGGGAAAAAAGAAAAAAAAAAGTTATCTGAAATATTTTGGTTTTCTGTTTTGTCTTTATTTTTCTATTAAATAACGGGAAAAAAGAAAAAACAGTTATCTGAAATATTTTAGTTTTCTATTTGTGTCCTTATTTTGCAACTAAATAAAAGGAAAAAAGAAAAAAAAAATTAGCTGACATATTTTGGTTTTCTGTTTTTGTCCTTATTTTGCACCTAAATAACAGGAAAAAAGAAAAAAAATTTATTTGAAATATTTTAGTTTTCTGTTTGTGTCCTTATTTTGCACCTAAATAACGGGAAAAAAGAAAAAAAAAGTTATCTGAAATATTTGGGTTTTCTGTCTTTGTCTTTATTTTTCAATTAAATAATGGGAGAAAAGAAAAAACCGTTATCTGAAATATTTTGGTTTTCTGTTTTTGTCCTTATTTTGCACCTAAATAACAGGAAAAAAGAAAGAAAGGTTATTTGAAATATTCTGGTTTTCTGTTTATGGCCTTATTTTCCACCTAAATAACGGGAAAAATGAAAATTTTCTGAAATATTTTGGTTTTCTGTTTTTGTTTTTAATATTCACTTAAGTAACGGAAAAAAAAGTTATCTGAAATATTTTGGTTTTCTGTTTTTGTCCTTATTTTGCCACCTAAATAACGGGAAAAAGAAAAAAAAGTTATCTGAAATATTTTGAATTTCTGTTTTTGTCCTTATTTTGCCACCTAATTAACGGGAAAAAGAAAAAAAAAGTTATCTGAAATATTTTGGTTTTCTGCTTTTGTCCTTATTTTGCACATAAATAACAGGAAAAAAGAAAAAAAAGTTATTTGAAATATTTTGGTTTTCTGTTTTTGTCCTTATTTGCACCTAAATAATGGGAAAAAAGAAATAGAAGTTATTTGAAATATTTTGGTTTTCTGTTTTTGTCCTTGTTTTGCCACCTAAATAACGGGAAAAAGAAAAAAAAAAGTTATCTGAAATATTTGGTTTTCTGTTTTTGTCCTTGTTTTGCCACCTAAATAACGGGAAAGAGAAAAAAAAAAGTTATCTGAAATATTTTGGTTTTCTGTTTTTGTCTTAATTTTTCACGAAAATAACGGGAAAAAAGAAAAAAAAGTTATCTGAAATATTTTGGTTTTCTGCTTTTGTCCTTATTTTGCACATAAATAACAGGAAAAAAGAAATAGAAGTTATTTGAAATATTTTGGTTTTCTGTGTTTGTCCTTATTTGGCACCTAAATAATGGGAAAAAAGAAAAAAAAAGTTATCTGAAATATTTTGGTTTTCTGTTTTTGTCTTTATTTTTCACTTAAATAACGCGAAAAAAGAAAAACAAAGTTATTTGAAATATTTTGGTTTTCTGTTTTTGTCCTTAGTTTGCATCTGAATAACGGGAAAAAAGAAAAAAAAGCTATTTGAAATATTTTGGTTTTCTGTTTTTGTCCTTATTTTGCCACTTAAATAACGGGAAAAAGAAAAAAAAGTTATCGGAAATATTTTGGTTTTCTGTTTTTGTCCGTATTTTGCCACCTAATTAACGGGAAAAAGAAAAAAAAAAGTTATCAGAAATATTTTGGTTTTCTGTTTTTGTCCTTATTTTCCACCTAAATAACGGGAAAAAGAAAAAAAAAGCTATCTGAAATATTTTGGTTTTCTGTTTTTGTCCTTATTTTGCACCTAAATAACAGGAAAAAAGAAAAAAAAGTTATTTGAAATATTTTGGTTTTCTGTTTTTGTCCGTACTTTGCCACCTAAATAACGGAAAAAAGAAAAAAAAATGTTATCTGAAATATTTTGGTTTTCTGTTTTTGTCCTTATTTTGCACTTAAACAACAGGAAAAAAGAAAAAAAAAGTTAAAAAAAAGAAAAAAAATTATTTGATATATTTTGGTTTTTTGTTTTTGTCTTTATTTTGCACATAAATAGCGGGAAAAAAGAAAAAAAAAGTTATCTAAAATATTTTTGTTTTCTTTTTTGCCCTTATTTTGCACCTAAATAATGGGAAAAAAGAAAAAAAAGCTTTTTGAAATATTTAGGTTTTCTGCTTTTGTCCTTATTTTGCATCTAAATAATGGGAAAAAAGAAAAAAAAGCTTTTTGAAATATTTTGGTTTTCTGTTTTTGTCTTTATTTTGCACATAAATAACGGGAAAAAAGAAAAAAAAAGTTTTGTGAAATATTTTGTTTTTCTGCTTTTGTGTCTATTTTGCATCTAAATAACGGGAAAAAAAGAAAAAAGAGTTATTTGAAATATATTGGTTTTCTGTTTTGTCCTTATGCTGCCACCTAAATAACGAGAATAAAAAAAAATTATTTGATATATTTTGGTTTTTTGTTTTTGTCCTTATTTTGCACCAAATAACGGGAAAAAAGAAAAAAAAGAGTTATCTGAAATATTTTGGTTTTCTGTTTTTGTCTTTAATTTTCACTTAAATAACGGAAAAAAAGGAAAAAAAAGTTTTCTGAAATATTTTGGTTTTCGGTTTTTGTCATTATTTTGCCACCTAAATAACGGGGGGAAAAAAGTTTTCTGAAATATTTTGGTTTTCTTTTTTTGTCCTTATTTCGCAACCTAAATAACGGGAAAAAGAAAAAAAATGTTATCTGAAATATTTTGGTTTTCTTTTTTTGTCCTTATTTGCACCTAAATAACAGGAAAAAAGAACAAAAAGTTATTTGAAATATTTTGGTTTTCTGTTTTTGTTCTTATTTTAAACCTAAATAACGGGAAAAAAGAAAAAAAATATTATCTGAAAAATTTTGGTTTTCTGTTTGTGTCCTTATTTTGCCACCTAAATAACGGGAAAAAGAAAAAAAAAGTTATCTGAAATATTTTGGTTTTCTCTTTTTGTCCTTATATTGCACCTAAGTAACGGTTAAAAAGAAAAAAAAAGTTATTTGAAATATTTTGGTTTTTTGTTTTTGTCCTTAATTTGCATCTAAATAACGGGAAAAAAGAAAAAAAAGCTATTTGAAATATTTTGGTTTTCTGTTTTTGTCCTTATTTTGCCACCTAAATAACAGGAAAAAAGAAAAAGAAGTTATTTGAAATATTTTGGTTTTCTGTTTTTGTCCTTATTTTGCACCTAAATAACAGGAAAAAAGAAAAAAAAGTTAATTTGAAATATTTTGGTTTTCTGCTTTTGCCTTTATTTTGCATCTAAATAACGGGAAAACAGAAAAAAAAGCTATTTGAAATATTTTGGCTTTCTGTTTTTGTCCTTATTTTGCCAACTAAATAATGGGAAAAAGAAAAGAAAAGTTATTTGAAATATTTTGGTTGTCTGTTTTTGTCTTTATTTTGCACTTAAATAACGCGAAAAAAGAAAAACAAAATTATTTGAAATATTTTGGTTTTCTGTTTTTGTTCTTATTTTGCACCTAAATAACAGGAAAAAAGAAAAAAAAAGAAATTTGAAATATTTTGGTTTTCTGTTTTTGTCCTTATTTTACACCTAAATAACGGGAAAAAAAAATTATCTCAAATATTTTGGTTTTCTGTTTTTGTCCTTATTTTACACCTAAATAACGGGAAAAAAGATAAAAAATTATTTGATATATTTTGGTTTTTTGTTTTTGTCCTTAATTTGCATCTAAATAACGGGAAAAAAGAAAAAAAAGCTATTTGAAATATTTTGGTTTTCTGTTTTTCTTTTTATTTTTCACTTAAACAACAGGAAGAAAGAAAAAAAAAGTTATCTGAAATATTTTGGTTTTCTGTTTTTGTCCTTATTTTGCCACCTAAATAACGGGAAAAAGAAAATAAACGTTATCTAAAATATATTTGTTTTCTGTTTTTGTCCTTATTTTACACCTAAATAACGGGAAAAAAGATAAAAAATTATTTGATATATTTTGGTTTTTTGTTTTTGTCCTTATTTTGCACCAAATATCAGGAAAAAAGAAAAAGAATATATTTGAAATATTTTGGTTTTCTGTTTTTGTCCTTATATTGCACCTAAGTAACGGTTAAAAAGAAAAAAAAAGTTATTTGAAATATTTTGGTTTTTTGTTTTTGTCCTTAATTTGCATCTAAATAACGGGAAAAAAGAAAAAAAGCTATTTGAAATATTTTGGTTTTCTGCTTTTGTCCTTATTTTGCATCTAAATAACGGGAAAAAAGAAAAAAAAACTATTTGAAATATTTTGGTTTTCTGTTTTTCTTTTTATTTTTCACTTAAACAACAGGAAGAAAGAAACAAAAAGTTATCTGAAATATTTTGGTTTTCTGTTTTTGTCCTTATTTTGCCACCTAAATAACGGGAAAAAGAAAATAAACGTTATCTAAAATATATTTGTTTTCTGTTTTTGTCCTTATTTTACACCTAAATAACGGGAAAAAAGATAAAAAATTATTTGATATATTTTGGTTTTTTGTTTTTGTCCTTATTTTGCACCAAATATCAGGAAAAAAGAAAAAGAATATATTTGAAATATTTTGATTTTCTGTTTTTGTCCTTATTTTGCACCCAAATAAAAGGAAAAAGGAAAAAAAAGTAATTTGAAATATTTTGGTTTTCTGCTTTTGCCTTATTTTGCATCTAAATAACGGGAAAAAAGAAAAAAAGGCTATTTGAAATATTTTGGTTTTCTGTTTTTGTCCTTATTTTGCACATAAATAACGGGAAAAAATAAAAAAAAAGTTATCTGAAATATTTTGGTTTTCTGTTTTTGTCTTTATTTTTCACTTAAATAACGCGAAAAAAGAAAAACAAAATTATTTGAAATATTTTGGTTTTCTGTTTTTGTTCTTATTTTGCACCTAAATAACAGGAAAAAAGAAAAAAAAAAGAAATTTGAAATATTTTGGTTTTCTGTTTTTGTCCTTATTTTACACCTAAATAACGGGAAAAAAAAATTATCTCAAATATTTTGGTTTTCTGTTTTTGTCCTTATTTTACACCTAAATAACGGGAAAAAAGATAAAAAATTATTTGATATATTTTGGTTTTTTGTTTTTGTCCTTATTTTGCACCAAATAACAGGAAAAAAGAAAAAAAAGAGTTATCTGAAATATTTTCGTTTTCTGTTTTTGTCTTTAATTTTCACTTAAATAACGGAATAAAAGGACAAAAAAGTTTTCTGAAATATTTTGGTTTTCTGTTTTTGTCCTTATTTTGCCACCTAAATAACGGGAAAAAGAAAATAAACGTTATCTAAAATATATTTGTATTCTGTTTTTGTCCTTATTTGGCATCTAAATATCAGGAAAAAAGAAAAAGAATATATTTGAAATATTTTGGTTTTCTGTTTTTGTCCTTATTTTGCACCCAAATAAAAAGAAAAAGGAAAAAAAAGTAATTTGAAATATTTTGGTTTTCTGTTTTTGTCTTTAAATTTCACTTAAATAACGGAAAAAAAGGAAAAAAATGTTCTCTGAAATATTTTGGTTTTCTGTTTTTGTCTTTAATTTTCACTTAAATAACGGAAAAAAAGGAAAAAAAAGTTTTCTGAAATATTTTGGTTTTCTGTTTTTGTCCTTATATTGCACCTAAATAACGGTTAAAAAGAAAAAAAAAGTTATCTGAAATATTTTGGTTTTCTGTTTTTGTCCTTATATTGCACCTAAATAACGGTTAAAAAGAAAAAAAAAGTTATTTGAAATATTTTGGTTTTCTGCTTTTGTCCTTATTTTGCATCTAAATAACGGGAAAACTGAAAAAAAAGTTATATGAAATATTTTGGTTTTCTGTTTTTGTCTTTATTTTTCACTTAAATAACGGGAAAAAAGAAAAAAAAAGTTATCTGAAATATTTAGTTTTCTGTTTTTGTCCTAATTTGGCCATCTTAAATAACGGGAAAAAGAAAAATAAAGTTATCTAAAATATTTTTGTTTTCTGTTTTTGTCCTTATTTTGCACCTAAATAACAGGAAAAAAGAAAAACAAAGTTTTTTGAAATATTTAGGTTTTCTGCTTTTGTCCTTATTTTGCATCTAAATAATGGGAAAAAGAAAAAAAAGCTATTTGAAATATTTTGGTTTTCTGTTTTTGTCTTTATTTTGCACATAAATAACGGGAAAAAAGAAAAAAAAGCTATTTGAAAAATTTTGGTTTTCTGTTTTTGTCCTAATTTTGCCAACCAAATAACGGGAAAAAGAAAAAAAAAGTTATCTGAAATACTTTGGTTTTCTTTTTTTGTCCTTCTTTTGCACCTAAATAACAGGAAAAAACAAAAAAAAGTAATTTGAAATATTTTGGTTTTCTGCTTTTGTCCTTATTTTGCATCTAAATATCGGGAAAAAAGAAAAAAAAGCTATTTGAAATATTTTGGTTTCTGTTTTTGTACTTATTTTGCCACCTATATAACAGGAAAAAAGAAAAAGAAGTTATTTGAAATATTTTGGTTTTCTGTTTTTGTCCTTATTTTGAAGCCAAATAACCGGAAAAAAGAAAAACAAAGTTTTTTGAAATATTTTGGTTGTCTGTTTTTGTCCTTATTTTGCATCTAAATAACGGGAAAACTGAAAAAGAAGTTATATGAAATATTTTGGTTTTCTGTTTTTGTCTTTATTTTTCACTTAAATAACGGGAAAAAAGAAAAAAAAAGTTATGTGAAATATTTTGGTTTTCGGTTTTTGTCCTCATTTTGCCACCTAATTAACTGGAAAAAGATAAAAAAAGTTATCTGAAATATTTTGGTTTTCTGTTTTTGTCCTTATTTTGCACCTAAATAACAGGAAAAAAGAAATAGAAGTTATTTGAAATATTTTGGTTTTCTGTTTTTGTCCTTATATTGCACCTAAATAACGGTTAAAAAGAAAAAAAAAGTTATCTGAAATATTTTGGTTTTCTGTTTTTGTCCTTATTTTGCCACCTAAATAACGGGAAAAAGAAAAAAAAGTTATCTGAAATATTTTGGTTTTCGGTTTTTGTCCTCATTTTGCCACCTAATTAACTGGAAAAAGATAAAAAAAGTTATCTGAAATATTTTGGTTTTCTGTTTTTGTCCTTATTTTGCACATAAATAACAGGAAAAAAAAAAGTTATTTGAAATATTATGGTTTTCTGTTTTTGTCCTTGTTTTGCCACCTAACTAACGGGAAAGAGAAAAAAAAAAGTTATCTGAAATATTTTGGTTTTCTATTTTGGCCTTATTTTGCACCTAAATAACAGGAAAAAAGAAATAGAAGTTATTTGAAATATTTTGGTTTTCTGTTTTTGTCCTTATTTTGCACCTAAATAACGGGAAAAAAGAAAAAAAAGTAATTTGAAATATTTTGGTTTCTGCTTTTGTCCTTATTTTGCATCTAAATAACGGGAAAAAAGAAAAAAAAAGCTATTTGAAATATTTTGCTTTTCTGTTGTTGTCCTTATTTTGCACCTAAATAACAGGAAAAAAGAAAAAAAAGTAATTTGAAATATTTTGGTTTTCTGCTTTTGTCCTTATTTTGCATCTAAATAACGGGAAAAAAGAAAAAAAAGCTATTTGAAATATTTTGGTTTTCTGTTTTTGTCCTTATTTTGCCACCTAAATAACAGGAAAAAAGAAAAAGAAGTTATTTGAAAAATTTTGATTTTCTGTTTTTGTCCTTATTTTGCACCTAAATAACAGGAAAAAAGAAAAAAAAGTAAGTTGAGATATTTTGGTTTTCTGCTTTTGCCCTTATTTTGCATCTAAATAACGGGAAAAAAGAAAAAAAAAGCTATTTGAAATATTTTGGCTTTCTTTTGCCAACTAAATAATGGGAAAAAGAAAAAAAAAGTTATTTGAAATATTTTGGTTGTCTGTTTTTGTCTTTATTTTGCAATTAAATAGCAGGAAAAAATTAAAAAAAGTAATTTGAAATATTTTGGTTTTCTGCTTTTGTCCTTATTTTGCATCTAAATAACAGGAAAAATGAAATAAAAGTTATATGAAATATTTTAGTTTTCTGTTTTTGTCTTTATTTTGCACCCAAATAACGGGAAGAAACAAAAAAAGGTTATCTGAAATATTATGGTTTTCTGTTTTTGTCCTTATTTTGCACCCAAATAACGGGAAAAAAGAACAAAAATGTTATCTGAAATATTTTGGTTTTCTGTTTTTTCCTTATTTTGCACCGAAATAACGGGAAAAAAGGTAAAAAAAGGTTTTTGATTTTGATATATTTTGGTTTTCTGTTTTTATCCTTATTTAAACAGCTGTTTTTATCCTTATTTTGCAGCTAAATAACGGGAAAAGGGAAAAAAAAAGTTATCTGAAATATTTTGGTTTTCTGGTTTTGTCCTTATTTTGCACCTACATAACGGGAAAAAACAAAAAAACGTTATCTGAAATATTTAGGTTTTCTGTTTTTGTCCTTATTTTGCACCCAAATAACAGGAAAAAAGAAAAAAAAGTTACCTGAAATATTTTGGTTTTCTGTTTTTGTCCTTATTTTGCACCTAAATAACGGGAAAAGTGATCTGAAATATATTGGTTTTCTGTTTTTATGCTTATTTTGCACCCAAATAACAGAAAAAAACAAAAAAAAAAGTTATCTGGTTTTCTGTTTTTGTCCTTATTTTGTACCCAAATACCGGGAAAAAAGAAAAAAACGTTATCTGAAATATTTTGGTTTTCTGTTTTTTCCTTATTTTGCACCCAAATAACAAGAAAAAAGAAAAGAAAAAGTTATCTGAAATATTTTGGTTTTCTGTTTTTGTCTTTATTTTGCACCTGAAAAACGGGAAAAAACAAAAAAAAGTTATCTGAAATATATTGGTTTTCTGTTTTTGTGCTTATTTTGCACCCAAATAACGGGGAAAAAAAAAACGGGGAAAGTTATCTGAAATATTTTCGTTTTCTGTTTTTGTCCTTATTTTGCACCCAAATAACGGGAAAAAAGAACAAAAATGTTATCTGAAATATTTTGGTTTTCTGTTTTTTTCTTATTTTGCACCTAAATAACGGGAAAAAAGGTAAAAAAAGTTATTTGAAATATTTTGGTTTTCTGTTTTTGTGCTTATTTTGCACATAAATAACGGGGAAAAAAACACGTTATTTAAAATATTTTGGTTTTCTTGTTTTTGTCATTATTTTGCACCTAAATAACGGGTATAAAGAAAAAAAAAGCTATCTGAAATATTTTGGTTTTCTGTTTTTGTCCTTGTTTTGCTATCTAACTAACGGGAAAGAGAAAAAAAAAAGTTATCTGAAATATTTTGGTTTTCTATTTTTGGCCTTACTTTGCACCTAAATAACAGGAAAAAAGAAAAGAAGTTATTTGAAATATTTTGGTTTTCTGTTTTTGTCCTTATTTTGCACCTAAATAACAGGAAAAAAGAAAAAAAAGTAATTTGAAATATTTTGGTTTTCTGCTTTTGTCCTTATTTTGCATCTAAATAACGGGAAAAAAGAAAAAAAAAGCATTTTTGAAATATTTTGGTTTTCTGTTGTTGTCCTTATTTTGCACCTAAATAACAGGAAAAAAGAAAAACAAGTAATTTGAAATATTTTGGTTTTCTGCTTTTGTCCTTATTTTGCATCTAAATAACGGGAAAAAATAAAAAAAAGCTATTTGAAAAATTTTGGTTTTCTGTTTTTGTCCTTATTTTGCCACCTAAATAACAGGAAAAAAGAAAAAGAAGTTATTTGAGATATTTTGGTTTTCTGTTTTTGTCCTTATTTTGCACCTAAATAACAAGAAAAAATAAAAAAAAGTAATTTGAAATATTTTGGTTTTCTGCTTTTGTCCTTATTTTGCATTTAATAACAGGAAAAATGAAATAAAAGTTATATGAAATATTTTAGTTTTCTGTTTTGGTCTTTATTTTTCACTTAAATAACAGGAAAAAAGAAAAAGAAGTTACCTGAAATATTTTGGTTTTCTGTTTTTGTCCTTATTTTGCACCTAAATAACGGGAAAAGTGATCTGAAATATATTGGTTTTCTGCTTTTATGCTTATTTTGCACCCAAATAACAGAAAAAAACAAAAAAAAAAGTTATCTGGTTTTCTGTTTTTGTCCTTATTTTGCACCCAAATAACGGGAAAAAAGAAATAAAAGTTATCTGAAATATTTTGGTTTTCTGTTTTTTCCTTATTTTGCACCCAAATAACAAGAAAAAAGAAAAAAAAAGTTATCTGAAATATTTTCGTTTTCTGATTTTGTCCTTATTTTGCACCTAAATAACGGAAAAAAGGTAAAAAAGGTTATTTTAAATATTTTGGTTTTCTGTTTTTGTCCTTATTTTGCACCTAAATAACGGGAATAAAGAAAAAAAAGCTTACTGAAATGTTTTGGTTTTCTGTTTTTGTCCTTATTTTACACCTAAATAACGGGAAAACAGAAGAAAAAAGTTATCCCAAATATTTTGGTTTTCGGTTTTTGGCCTTATTTTGCACTCAAATAACCGAAAAAAAGTTATCTGAAATATTTTGGTTTTCTGTGTTTGTTGCTATTTTGCACCTATATAACAGGAAAAAAGAAAAAAAAATTATCTGAAACATTTTGGTTTTCTGTTATTGTCTTTATTTTGCACCTAAATAACGGTAAAAAAAGAGTTATCTGAAATATTTTGGTTTTCTGTTTTTGTCCTTATTTTGCACCTAAATAATGGGAAAAAAGAAAAAAAAGTTATCTGAAATATTTTGGTTTTCTGGTTTTGTTCTTATTTTGCACCTAAATCACGGGAACAAACAAAAAAAGATTATCTGAAATATTATGGTTTTCTGTTTTTGTCCTTATTTTGCACCCAAATAACGGGAAAAAAGAACAAAAATGTTATCTGAAATATTTTGGTTTTCTGTTTTTTCCTTATTTTGCACCGAAATAACGGGAAAAAAGGTAAAAAAAGGTATTTGATATATTTTGGTTTTCTGTTTTTATCCTTATTTAAACAGCTGTTTTTATCCTTATTTTGCAGCTAAATAACGGGAAAAGAGAAAAAAAAAGTTATCTGAATATTTTGGTTTTCTGGTTTTGTCCTTATTTCGCAACCTAAATAACGGGAAAAAGAAAATAAACGTTATCTAAAATATTTTTGTTTTCTATTTTTGTCCTTATTTTGCACCCAAATAAAAGGAAAAAGGAAAAAAAAGTAATTTGAAATATTTTGGTTTTCTGCTTTTGCCTTATTTTGCATCTAAATAACGGGAAAAAAGAAAAAAAGCTATTTGAAATATTTTGGTTTTCTGTTTTTGTCCTTATTTTGCACATAAATAACGGGAAAAAATAAAAAAAAAGTTATTTGAAATATTTTGGTTTTCTGTTTTTGTCTTTATTTTTCACTTAAATAACGCGAAAAAAGAAAAACAATATTATTTGAAATATTTTGGTTTTCTGTTTTTGTTCTTATTTTGCACCTAAATAACAGGAAAAAAGAAAAAAAAGAAATTTGAAATATTTTGGTTTTCTGCTTTTGTCCCTATTTTGCATCCAAATAACGGGAAAAAAGAAAAAAAAGCAAATTGAAATATATTGGTTTTCTGTTTTTGTCTTTATTTTTCACTTAAATAAAGCGAAAAAAGAAAAACAAAATTATTTGAAATATTTTGGTTTTCTGTTTTTGTCCTTATTTTACACCTAAATAACGGGGAAAAAAAATTATCTCAAATATTTTGGTTTTCTGTTTTTGTCCTTATTTTGCACATAAATAACGGGAAAAAATAAAAAAAAAGTTATTTGAAATATTTTGGTTTTCTGTTTTTGTCTTTATTTTTCACTTAAATAAAGCGAAAAAAGAAAAACAAAATTATTTGAAATATTTTGGTTTTCTGTTTTTGTCCTTATTTTACACCTAAATAACGGGAAAAAAAAATTATCTCAAATATTTTGGTTTTCTGTTTTTGTCCTTATTTTACACCTAAATAACGGGAAAAAAGATAAAAAATTATTTGATATATTTTGGTTTTTTGTTTTTGTCCTTATTTTGCACCAAATTACAGGAAAAAAGAAAAAAAAAGAGTTATCTGAAATATTTTCGTTTTCTGTTTTTGTCTTTAATTTTCACTTAAATAACGGAACAAAAGGAAAAAAAAGTTTTCTGAAATTTTTTGGTTTTCTGTTTTTATCCTTATATTGCACCTAAATAACGCGAAAAAAGAACAAAAAAGTTATCTGAAATATTTTGGTTTTCTGTTTTTGTTCTTATTTCGCCACCTAAATAAAGGGAAAAAGAAAAAAAAGTTATATGAAATTTTTTGGTTTTCTATTTTTGTCCTTATTTTGCACCTAAATAACAGGAAAAAAGAAATAGAAGTTATTGGAAATATTTTGGTTTTCTGTTTTTGTCCTTATTTTGTACCTAAATAACGGGAAAAAAGATAAAAAAAGTTATCTGAAATAATTTGTTTTTCTAGTTTTGTCTTTACTTTTCATTTAAATAACGGGAAAAAAGAAAAAAAAGTTATTTGAAATATTTTGGTTTTCTGCTTTTGTCCTTATTTTGCATCAAAATAACGGGAAAAAAGAAAAAAAAGCTATTTGAAATATTTTGGTTTTCTGTTTTTGTCCTTATTTTGCCAACCAAATAACGGGAAAAAGAAAAAAAAAGTTATCTGAAATACTTTGGTTTTCTTTTTTTTGTCCTTATTTTGCACCTAAATAACAGGAAAAAACAAAAAAAAGTAATTTGAAATATTTTGGTTTTTGCTTTTGTCCTTATTTTGCATCTAAATAACGGGAAAAAAGAAAAAAAAGCTATCTGAAATATTTTGGTTTTCTGTTTTTGTCCTTGTTTTGCCACCTAACTAACGGGAAAGAGAAAAAAAAAGTTATCTGAAATATTTTGGTTTTCTATTTTTGTCCTTACTTTGCACCTAAATAACAGGAAAAAAGAAATAGAAGTTATTTGAAATATTTTGGTTTTCTGTTTTTGTTCTTATTTTGCAACTAAATAACAGGAAAAAAGAAAAAAAGTAATTTGAAATATTTTGGTTTTCTGCTTTTGTCCTTATTTTGCATCTAAATAACGGGAAAAAAGAAAAAAAAAGCATTTTTGAAATATTTTGGTTTTCTGTTGTTGTCCTTATTTTGCACCTAAATAACAGGAAAAAAGAAAAACAAGTAATTTGAAATATTTTGGTTTTCTGCTTTTGTCCTTATTTTGCATCTAAATAACGGGAAAAAATAAAAAAAAAGCTATTTGAAATATTTTGGTTTTCTGTTTTTGTCCTTATTTTGCCACCTAAATAACAGGAAAAAAGAAAAAGAAGTTATTTGAAATATTTTGGATTTCCGTTTTTGTCCTTATTTTGTACCTAAATAACAAGAAAAAAGAAAAAAAAAAGCTATTTGAAATAGCTTGCCAACTAAATAATGGGAAAAAGAAAAAAAAAGTTATTTGAAATATTTTGGTTGTCTGTTTTTGTCTTTATTTTGCACTTAAATAGCAGGAAAAATAAAACAAAGTAATTTGAAATATTTTGGTTTTCTGCTTTTGTCCTTATTTTGCATTTAATAACAGGAAAAATGAAATAAAAGTTATATGAAATATTTTAGTTTTCTGTTTTGGTCTTTATTTTTCACTTAAATAACAGGAAAAAAGAAAAAGAAGTTATTTGAAATATTTTGGGTTTCTGGTTTTGTCCTTTTTGCAACTAAATCACGGGAACAAACAAAAAAAGGTTAACTGAAATATTTTGGTTTTCTGTTTGTGTCCTTATTTGGCCACCTAAATAACGGGAAAAAGAAAAAAAAAGTTATCTGGTTTTCTGTTTTTGTCCTTATTTTGCACCCAAATAACGGGAAAAAAGAAAAAAACGTTATCTGAAATATTTTGGTTTTCTGTTTTTTCCTTATTTTGCACCCAAATAACAAGAAAAAAGAAAAAAAAAGTTATCTGAAATATTTTTATTTT
Source organism: Empis livida (assembly GCA_963932195.1). Taxonomy (NCBI): domain Eukaryota; kingdom Metazoa; phylum Arthropoda; class Insecta; order Diptera; family Empididae; genus Empis; species Empis livida. The sequence goes on along the minus strand of OZ010647.1, from coordinate 26,202,412 downwards.
CTGATTTTGTCCTTATTTTGCACCCAAATAACGGGAAAAAAGAACAAAAATGTTATCTGAAATATTTTGGTTTTCTGTTTTTTCCTTACTTTGCACCTAAATAACGGAAAAAAGGGAAAAAAGGTTATTTTAAATATTTTGGTTTTCTGTTTTTGTCCTTATTTTGCACCTAAATAACGGGAATAAAGAAAAAAAAGCTTTCTGAAATATTTTGGTTTTCTGTTTTTGTCCTTATTTTACACCTAAATAACGGGAAAACAGAAGAAAAAAGTTATCCCAAATATTTTGGTTTTCGGTTTTTGGCCTTATTTTGCACTCAAATAACGGAAAAAAAGTTAGCTGAAATATTTTGGTTTTCTGTGTTTGTTGCTATTTTGCACCTAAACAACAGGAGAAAAGAAAAAAAAATTATCTGAAACATTTTGGTTTTCTGTTATTGTCTTTATTTTGCACCTAAATAACGGTAAAAAAAGAGTTATCTGAAATATTTTGGTTTTCTGTTTTTGTCCTTATTTTGCACCCAAATAATGGGAAAAAAGAAAAAAAAGTTATCTGAAATATTTTGGTTTTCTGGTTTGTTCTTATTTTGCACCTAAATCACGGGAACAAACAAAAAAAGGTTATCTGAAATATTATGGTTTTCTGTTTTTGTGCTTATTTTGCACCCAAATAACAGGAAAAAAGAACAAAAATGGTATCTGAAATATTTTGGTTTTCTGTTTTTTCCTTATTTTGCACCTAAATAACGGAAAAAAAGGTATAAAAAGTTATCTGAAATATTTTGGTTTTCTGTTTTTGTCTTCATTTTGCACCTGAAAAACGGGAAAAAAACAAAAAAAAGTTATCTGAAATATTTTGGTTTTCTGTTTTTGTCCTTATTCGTCACCCAAATAACGGGAAAAAAGAAAAAAAAGTTATCTGAAATATTTTGGTTTTCTGGTGTTGTCCTTATTTTGCACCTAAATCACGGCAACAAACAAAAAAAGGTTATCTGAAATATTTTGGTTTTCTGTTTTTGTCCTTATTTGTCACCCAAATAACGTGAAAAAAGAAAAAAAAGTTATCTGAAATATTTTGGTTTTCTGGTGTTGTCCTTATTTTGCACCTAAATCACTGGAACAAACAAAAAAAGGTTATCTGAAATATTTTGGTTTTCTGTTTTTGTCCTTATTTTGCACCTAACTAACGAGAAAAAAGAAAAAAAGTTATCTGAAACCTTTTTCTTTTCTGTTTTTGTCCAAATTTTGCACCTAAATAACGGAAAAAAACAAAAAACAAGTTATCTGAAATATTTTGGTTTCCTGTTTTTGTCCTTATTTGGCACCTAACTAACGAGAAAAAAGAAAAAAAGTTATCTGAAACATTTTGCTTTTCTGTTTTTGTCCTTACTTTGCACCTAAATAACGGGAAAAAAGTTAAAAAATGTTATTTGAAATATTTTGGGTTTCTGTTTTTGTCCTTAATTTGCACATAAATAACAGGAAAAAATAAATAAAACGTTATCTGAAATATTTTAGTTTTATGTTTTTGTCGTTATTTTGCACCTAACTAACGAGAAAAAAGAAAAAAAAATTATCTGAAACATTTTGCTTTTCTGTTTTTGTCCTAAATAACGCGAAAAAAACAAAAAACAACTTATCTGAAATAATTTGGATTTCTGTTTTTGTCCTTATTTTGCACCCAAATAACGGGAAAAAAGAAAAAAATATGTTATCTGAAATATTTTGGCTTTCTGTTTTTGTCCTTATTTTGCACCTAACTAACGGGAAAAGAGAAAAAAAAGTTACCCCAAATAACGGAAAAAAAGTTCTCTGAACTATTTTGGTTTTCTCTTTTTTTCCTTTATTTGCTCCTAACTAACGGGAAAAAAAGTAATAAAAGTTTTTTGAAATATTTTGGTTTTCTGTTTTTGTCCTTTATTTACACCTAAATAACGGGAAAAAAGAAAAAAAAAGATGTTATCTGAAATATTTTGGTTTTCTGTTTTTGTCTTTATTTGGCACCTAATTAAGGGGAAATAATGTAATAAAAGGTTATTTGAAATATTTTGGTTTTCTGTTTTTATCCTTATTTTTCACCTAAATAACAGGAAAAGAGAAGAAAAAATTTATTTCAAATATTTTGGTTTTCTGTTTTTTCTTTATTTTGCACCTAAATAACGGGAAAAAAGAAAAAAAAAAGTTTTCTGAAATATTTTGGTTTTCTGTTTTTGTCCTTATTTTGCACCCAAATAACGGGAAAAAAGAAAAAAAAGATGTTATCTGAAATTTTTGGCTTTCTGTTTTTGTACTTATTTTGCACCTAACTAACGGGAAAAGAGAAAAGAAAAGTTACCCCAAATAACGGAAAAAAAGTTCTCTGAACTATTTTGGTTTTCTCTTTCTTTCCTTTATTTGCTCCTAAATAACGGGAAAAAAGGTAATAAAAGTTTTTTGAAACATTTTGGTTTCCTGGTTTTGTCCTTATTTTGCACCTAAATAACGGGAAAAAACAAAAAAAAAGTTATCTGAAGTATTTTGGTTTTCTGTTTTTGTCCTTATTTTGCACCTAACTAACGGGAAAAGAGAAAAAAAAAGTTACCCCAATTAACGGAAAAAAAGTTCTCTGAACTATTTTGGTTTTCTCTTTTTTTCCTTTATTTGCTCCTAAATAACGGGAAAAAAGGTAATAAAAGTTTTTTGAAATATTTTGGTTTTCTGTTTTTGTCCTTATTTTGCACCTAAATAACGGGAAAAAAGAAAAAAAAAGATGTTATCTGAAATATTTTGGTTTTCTGTTTTTGTCCTTATTTTGCACCTAAATAACGGGAAAAGAGAAGAAAAAATGTATTTCAAATATTTTGGTTTTCTGTTTTTGTCCTTATTTTGCCAACCAAATAACGGGAAAAAGAAAAAAAAAGTTATCTGAAATACTTTGGTTTTCTTTTTTTGTCCTTATTTTGCACCTAAATAACAGGAAAAAACAAAAAAAAGTAATTTGAAATATTTTGGTTTTTGCTTTTGTCCTTATTTTGCATCTAAATAACCGGAAAAAAGAAAAAAAAGCTATCTGAAATATTTTGGTTTTCTGTTTTTGTCCTTGTTTTGCCACCTAACTAACGGGAAAGAGAAAAAAAAAAGTTATCTGAAATATTTTGGTTTTCTATTTTTGTCCTTACTTTGCACCTAAATAACAGGAAAAAAGAAATAGAAGTTATTTGAAATATTTTGGTTTTCTGCTTTTGTCCTTATTTTGCATCGAAATAACGGGAAAAAAGAAAAAAAAAGCATTTTTGAAATATTTTGGTTTTCTGTTGTTGTCCTTATTTTGCACCTAAATAACAGGAAAAAAGAAAAACAAGTAATTTGAAATATTTTGGTTTTCTGCTTTTGTCCTTATTTTGCATCTAAATAACGGGAAAAAATAAAAAAAAGCTATTTGAAATATTTTGGTTTTCTGTTTTTGTCCTTATTTTGCCACCTAAATAACAGGAAAAAAGAAAAAGAAGTTATTTGAAATATTTTGGATTTCTGTTTTTGTCCTTATTTTGTACCTAAATAACAAGAAAAAAGAAAAAAAAAGCTATTTGAAATAGCTTGCCAACTAAATAATGGGAAAAAGAAAAAAAAAGTTATTTGAAATATTTTGGTTGTCTGTTTTTGTCTTTATTTTGCACTTAAATAGCAGGAAAAAATAAAAAAAAGTAATTTGAAATATTTTGGTTTTCTGCTTTTGTCCTTATTTTGCATTTAATAACAGGAAAAATGAAATAAAAGTTATATGAAATATTTTAGTTTTCTGTTTTGGTCTTTATTTTTCACTTAAATAACAGGAAAAAAGAAAAAGATGTTATTTGAAATATTTTGGGTTTCTGGTTTTGTCCTTTTTGCAACTAAATCACGGGAACAAACAAAAAAAGGTTAACTGAAATATTTTGGTTTTCTGTTTGTGTCCTTATTTGGCCACCTAAATAACGGGAAAAAGAAAAAAAAAGTTATCTGGTTTTCTGTTTTTGTCCTTATTTTGCACCCAAATAACGGGAAAAAAGAAAAAAAACGTTATCTGAAATATTTTGGTTTTCTGTTTTTTCCTTATTTTGCACCCAAATAACAAGAAAAAAGAAAAAAAAAGTTATCTGAAATATTTTTATTTTCTGATTTTGTCCTTATTTTGCACCCAAATAACGGGAAAAAAGAACAAAAATGTTATCTGAAATATTTTGGTTTTCTGTTTTTTCCTTATTTTGCACCTAAATAACGGAAAAAAGGTAAAAAAGGTTATTTTAAATATTTTGGTTTTCTGTTTTTGTCCTTATTTTGCACCTAAATAACGGGAATAAAGAAAAAAAAGCTTTCTGAAATATTTTGGTTTTCTGTTTTTGTCCTTATTTTACACCTAAATAACGGGAAAACAGAAGAAAAAAGTTATCCCAAATATTTTGGTTTTCGGTTTTTGGCCTTATTTTGCACTCAAATAACGGAAAAAAAGTTAGCTGAAATATTTTGGTTTTCTGTGTTTGTTGCTATTTTGCACCTAAACAACAGGAGAAAAGAAAAAAAAATTATCTGAAACATTTTAGTTTTATGTTATTGTCTTTATTTTGCACCTAAATAACGGTAAAAAAAGAGTTATCTGAAATATTTTGGTTTTCTGTTTTTGTCCTTATTTTGCACCCAAATAATGGGAAAAAAGAAAAAAAAGTTATCTGAAATATTTTGGTTTTCTGGTTTTGTTCTTATTTTGCACCTAAATCACGGGAACAAACAAAAAAAGGTTATCTGAAATATTATGGTTTTCTGTTTTTGTGCTTATTTTGCACCGAAATAACAGGAAAAAAGAACAAAAATGGTATCTGAAATATTTTGGTTTTCTGGTTTTTCCTTATTTTGCACCTAAATAACGGAAAAAAAGCTATAAAAAGTTATCTGAAATATTTTGGTTTTCTGTTTTTGTCTTCATTTTGCACCTGAAAAACGGGAAAAAAACAAAAAAAAGTTATCTGAAATATTTTGGTTTTCTGTTTTTGTCCTTATTTGTCACCCAAATAACGGGAAAAAAGAAAAAAAAGTTATTGAAATATTTTGGTTTTCTGGTGTTGTCCTTATTTTGCACCTAAATCACGGGAACAAACAAAAAAAGGTTATCTGAAATATTTTGGTTTTCTGTTTTTGTCCTTATTTGTCACCCAAATAACGGGAAAAAAGAAAAAAAAGTTATCTGAAATATTTTGGTTTTCTGGTGTTGTCCTTATTTTGCACCTAAATCACGGGAACAAACAAAAAAAGGTTATCTGAAATATTTTGGTTTTCTGTTTTTGTCCTTATTTTGCACCTAACTAACGAGAAAAAAGAAAAAAAGTTATCTGAAACCTTTTTCTTTTCTGTTTTTGTCCAAATTTTGCACCTAAATAACGGAAAAAAACAAAAAACAAGTTATCTGAAATATTTTGGTTTCCTGTTTTTGTCCTTATTTGGCACCTAACTAACGAGAAAAAAGAAAAAAAGTTATCTGAAACATTTTGCTTTTCTGTTTTTGTCCTTACTTTGCACCTAAGTAACGGGAAAAAAGTTAAAAAATGTTATTTGAAATATTTTGGGTTTCTGTTTTTGTCCTTAATTTGCACATAAATAACAGGAAAAAATAAATAAAACGTTATCTGAAATATTTTAGTTTTATGTTTTTGTCGTTATTTTGCACCTAACTAACGAGAAAAAAGAAAAAAAAATTATCTGAAACATTTTTCTTTTCTGTTTTTGTCCTAAATAACGCGAAAAAAACAAAAAACAACTTATCTGAAATAATTTGGATTTCTGTTTTTGTCCTTATTTTGCACCCAAATAACGGGAAAAAAGAAAAAAATATGTTATCTGAAATATTTTGGCTTTCTGTTTTTGTCCTTATTTTGCACCTAACTAACGGGAAAAGAGAAAAAAAAGTTACCCCAAATAACGGAAAAAAAGTTCTCTGAACTATTTTGGTTTTCTCTTTTTTTCCTTTATTTGCTCCTAAATAACGGGAAAAAAGGTAATAAAAGTTTTTTGAAATATTTTGGTTTTCTGTTTTTGTCCTTTATTTACACCTAAATAACGGGAAAAAAGAAAAAAAAAGATGTTATCTGAAATATTTTGGTTTTCTGTTTTTGTCTTTATTTGGCACCTAATTAAGGGGAAATAATGTAATAAAAGGTTATTTGAAATATTTTGGTTTTCTGTTTTTATCCTTATTTTTCACCTAAATAACAGGAAAAGAGAAGAAAAAATTTATTTCAAATATTTTGGTTTTCTGTTTTTTCTTTATTTTGCACCTAAATAACGGGAAAAAAGAAAAAAAAAAGTTTTCTGAAATATTTTGGTTTTCTGTTTTTGTCCTTATTTTGCACCTAAATAACGGGAAAAAAAGAAAAAAAGTTATCTAAAACATTTTGGTTTTCTGTTTTTGTCCTTATTTTGCACCCAAATAACGGGAAAAAAGAAAAAAAAAGATGTTATCTGAAATATTTGGTTTTCTGTTTTTGTCCTTATTTTGCACCTAACTAACGGGAAAAGAGAAAAAAAAAGTTACCCCAATTAACGGAAAAAAAGTTCTCTGAACTATTTTGGTTTTCTCTTTTTTTCCTTTATTTGCTCCTAAATAACGGGAAAAAAGGTAATAAAAGTTTTTTGAAATATTTTGGTTTTCTGTTTTTGTCCTTATTTTGCACCTAAATAACGGGAAAAAAGAAAAAAAAAGATGTTATCTGAAATATTTTGGTTTTCTGTTTTTGTCCTTATTTTGCACCTAAATAACGGGAAAAGAGAAGAAAAAATGTATTTCAAATATTTTGGTTTTCTGTTTTTGTCCTTATTTTGCATCCAAATAACAGGAAAAAAGAAAAAAAAAGTTTTCTGAAATATTTTGGTTTTCTGTTTTTGTCATTATTTTGCACCCAAATAACGGGAAAAAAAGAAAAAAAAAGATGTTATCTGAAATATTTTGGTTTTCTGTTTTTGTCCTTATTTGGCTCCTAATTAAAAGGAAAAAATGTAAAAAAAGTTATTTGAAATATTTTGGGTTTCTGTTTTTATCCTTATTTTGCACCTAAATAACGGGTAAAGAGAAAAAAAAATTTATTTCAAATATTTTGGTTTTCTGTTTTTTCTTTATTTTGCACCCAAATAACAAGAAAAAAGAAAAAAAAAGTTTTCTGCAATATTTTGGTTTTCTGTTTTTGTCCTTATTTTGCACCCAAATAACAGGAAAAAAGAAAAAAATATGTTCTCTGAAATATTTTGGCTTTCTGTTTTTGTCCTTATTTTGCACCTAAATAACGGAAAAAAGGTAATAAAAGTTTTTTGAAATATTTTGGTTTTCTGTTTTTGTCCTTATTTTGCACCTAAATAACGGGAAAATAAAAAAAAAAGTTACCCCAAAATTTTTGTTTTTTGTTTGTGTCCTTATTATGCACCTAAATAACGGAAAAAAAGGAAGAAAAAGTTTCCTGCAATATTTTGGTTTTCTGTTTTTGTCCTTATTTTGCACCCAAATAACAGGAAAAAAGAAAAAAAGATGTTATCTGAAATATTTTGGTTTTCTGTTTTTGTCCTTATTTGGCACCTATATAAGGTCAAAAAATGTAAAAAAAAGTTATTTGAAATATTCGGGTTTTCTGTTTTTATCATAATTTTGCACCTAAATAACGGGAAAAGAGAAGAAAAAATTTATTTCAAATATTTTGGTTTTCTGTTTTTTCTTTATTTTGCACCCAAATACAAGAAAAAAGAAAAAAAAAGTTATCTGAAACATTTTGGTTTTCTGTTTTATTCCTTATTTTGCACCCCAATAACGGGAAAAAAGAAAAAAAAGATGTTATCTGAAATATTTTGGTTTTCTGTTTTTGTCCTTATTTGGCACCTAATTAAGGAGAAAAAATGTAAAAATAGTTATTTGAAATATTTTGGTTTTTTGTGTTTATCCTTATTTTGCACCTAAATAACGGGACAAGAGAAAAAAAATTTATTTCAAATATTTTGGTTTTCTGTTTTTTCTTTATTTTGCACCCAAATAACAATAAAAAAGAAAAAAAAAAGTTTTTTGAAATATTTTGGTTTTCTGTTTTTGTCCTTATTTTCCACCTAAATAACGGGAAAAAAGAAAAAAAAAGATATCTAAAACATTTTGGTTTTCTGTTTTTGTCCTAAATAACGGGTAAAAAGAAAAAAATATGTTATCTGAAATATTTTGGCTTTCAGTTTTTGTCCTTATTTTGCACCTAAATAACGGCAACAGAAAAAAAAAATTACCCCAAAATTTTTGTTTTTTGTTTGTGTCCTTATTATGCACCTAAATAACGGAAAAAAGGAAGAAAAAGTTTCCTGAAATATTTTGGTTTCTTTTTTGTGCTTATTTTGCACCCAAATAACGGGAAAAAAGAAAAAAAAAAGTTTTCTGAAATATTTTGGTTTTCTCTTTTTGTCCTTATTTTGCACATAAATAACGGGAAAAAAGAAAAAAAAAAGTTATCTGAAATATTTTGGTTTCCTGGTTTTGTCCTTATTTTGCACCTAAATAACGGGAAAAAACAAAAAAAAGTTATCTGAAGTATTTTGGTTTTCTGTTTTTGTCCTTATTTTGCACTTAAATACGGAAAAAAAGGAACAAAAAGTTATCTGAAATATATTGGTTTTGTGTTTTTGTTCTTAGTTTGTACCTAAAAAACGGGAAAAAAGAAAAGAAAAGTTATGTAAAATATTTTGGTTTTCTGTTTTTATCCTTATTTTGCACCTAAATAACGGGAAAAAAGAAAAAAAAAAGTTTTCTGAAATATTTTGGTTTTCTTTTTTTGTCCTTATTTTGCACCTAAATAACGGGAAAAAAGAAAAAAAAAGTTATCTGAAACATTTTGGTTTCCTGGTTTTGTCCTTATTTTGCACCTAAATAACGGGAAAAAACAAAAAAAAGTTATCTGAAGTATTTTGGTTTTCTGTTTTTGTCCTTATTTTGCACCCAAATAACGGGGAAAAAGAACAAAAATGTTATCTGAAATATTTTGGTTTTCTGTTTTTTCTTTATTTTGCACCTAAATAACGGGAAAAAAATTAAAAACTTTCATTTGAAATATTTTGGTTTTCTGTTTTGTCCTTATTTTGCAAATAAATAATGGGAAAAAAGAAATAAAACGTTATCTGAAATATTTTGGTTTTCTGTTTTTGTCCGTATTTTGCACCTAACTAACGAGAAAAAAGAAAAAAAAATTATTTGAAACATTTTGCTTTTCTGTTTTTGTCCTAAATAACGCGAAAAAAAAACAAAAAACAAGTTATCTGAAATATTTTGGTTTTCTGTTTTTGTGCTTATTTTGCACCCAAATAACGGGAAAAAAGAAAAAAATATGTTATCTGAAATATTTTGGCTTTCAGTTTTTGTCCTTATTTTGCACCTAAATAACGGGAAAAGAAAAAAAAAAGTTATCCCAAAATTTTGGTTTTTTGTTTTTGTCCTTATTTTGCACCTAAATAACGGAAAAAAAGGAAGAAAAAGTTTCCTGAAATATTTTGGTTTTTTTTTTGTGCTTATTTTGCACCCAAATAACGGGAAAAAAGAAAAAAAAAAGTTATCTGAAATATTTTGGTGTTCTGCTTTTTTCTTTATTTTGCATCTAAATACGGAAAAAAAAGAACAAAAAGTTATCTGAAATATATTGGTTTTGTGTTTTTGTTCTTATTTTGTACCTAAATAACGGGAAAAAATAAAAGATATCTGAAATATTTTGGTTTTCTGTTTTTATCCTTATTTTGCACCTAAATAACGGGAAAGGAGAAAAAAAAAGTTTTCTGAAACATTTTGGTTTCCTGGTTTTGTCCTTATTTTGCACCTAAATAACGGGAAAAAACAAAAAAAAAGTTATCTGAAGTATTTTGGTTTTCTGTTTTTGTCCTGGTTTTGTCCTTATTTTGCACCTAAATAACGGGAAAAAACAAAAAAAAGTTATCTGAAGTATTTTGGTTTTCTGTTTTTGTCCTTATTTTGCACCCAAATAACGGGGAAAAAGAACAAAAATGTTATCTGAAATATTTTGGTTTTCTGTTTTTTCTTTATTTTGCACCTAAATAACGGGAAAAAAATTAAAAACTTTCATTTGAAATATTTTGGTTTTCTGTTTTGTCCTTATTTTGCACATAAATAATGGGAAAAAAGAAATAAAACGTTATCTGAAATATTTTGGTTTTCTGTTTTTGTCCGTATTTTGCACCTAACTAACGAGAAAAAAGAAAAAAAAATTATTTGAAACATTTTGCTTTTCTGTTTTTGTCCTAAATAACGCGAAAAAAAAACAAAAAACAAGTTATCTGAAATATTTTGGTTTTCTGTTTTTGTGCTTATTTTGCACCCAAATAACGGGAAAAAAGAAAAAAATATGTTATCTGAAATATTTTGGCTTTCAGTTTTTGTCCTTATTTTGCACCTAAATAACGGGAAAAGAAAAAAAAAAGTTATCCCAAAATTTTGGTTTTTTGTTTGTGTCCTTATTATGCACCTAAATAACGGAAAAAAAGGAAGAAAAAGTTTCCTGAAATATTTTGGTTTTTTTTTTGTGCTTATTTTGCACCCAAATAACGGGAAAAAAGAAAAAAAAAAGTTATCTGAAATATTTTGGTGTTCTGCTTTTTTCTTTATTTTGCATCTAAATACGGAAAAAAAGGAACAAAAAGTTAACTGAAATATATTGGTTTTGTGTTTTTGTTCTTATTTTGTACCTAAATAACGGGAAAAAATAAAAGATATCTGAAATATTTTGGTTTCCTGGTTTTGTCCTTATTTTGCACCTAAATAACGGGAAAAAACAAAAAAAAAGTTATCTGAAGTATTTTGGTTTTCTGTTTTTGTCCTTATTTTGCACCCAAATAACGGGGAAAAAGAACAAAAATGTTATCTGAAATATATTGGTTTTCTGTTTTTTCCTTATTTTGCACCTAAATTACGGGAAAAAAGTTAAAAAATGTTATTTGAAATATTTTGGTTTTCTGTTTTTGTCCTTATTTTGCACATAAATAACGGGAAAAATAAATAAAACGTTATCTGAAGTATTTTGGTTTCCTGTTTTTGTTCTTATTTTGCACCCAAATAACGTGGGAAAAGAACAAAAATGTTATCTGAAATATTTTGGTTTTCTGTTTTTTCCTTATTTTGCACCGAAATAACGGGAAAAAAGTTAAAAAATGTTATTTGAAATATTTTGGTTTTATGTTTTTGTCCTTATTTTGCACATAAATAACGGGAAAAAAGAAATAAAATGTTATCTGAAATATTTTGGTTTTCTGTTTTGTCCTTATTTTGCACCTAACTTACGAGAAAAAAGAAAAAAAATTATCTCAAACATTTTGGTTTTCTGTTTTTGTCCTAAAACACACGAATAAAACAAAATACAAGTTATATGAAATTATTTGGTTTTCTGTTTTTGTCCTTATTTTGCACCTAAATAACGGGAAAAGAGAAAAAAAAAGTTATCTGAAATATTTTGGTTTTCTGTTTGTGTCCTTGTTATACACCTAAATAATGGGAAAAAAGAAAAAAAAAGTTATCCGCAATATTTTGGTTTTCTCTTTGTGTCCTTATTATGCACCTAAATAATGGGAAAAAAGAAAAAAAAGTTATCTGAAATATTTTTCTTTTCTGTCTTTGTCCTTATTTTGCACCAAAATAACAGGAAAAAGAAAAAAAAGTTATCTGAAATATTTTGGTTTTCTGTTTTTGCCCTTATTTTACATTTAAATAACGGGAAAAAATAACGGGAAAAAAGAAAAAAAAAGTTATTTGAAATATTTTGGTTTTCTGTTTTTGTCCTTATTTTGCACCGAAATAACGGGAAAAGAGAAAAAAAATGTACCCCAAAATATTGGTTTTCTGTTTTTGGCTTTATTTTGCACCCAAATAACGGAAAAAAGGTTTTCTGAAATATTTTGGTTTTCTCTTTTTATCCTTTTTTTCCGCATAAGTAACGGGAAAAAAGGTAATAAAAGTTATTTGATATATTTTGGTTTTATTTTTTTGTCCTTATTTTGCACCTACATAACGGGAGAAGAGAAAAAAAAGTTATCGAAATATTTTTGTTTTCTGGAAAAAAAGGAAAAAAAGTTATCTGAAATATTTAGGTTTTCTGTTTTTGTCCTTATGTTGCACCAAAATAACTGGAAAAAAGAAAACAAAAGTTATCTGAAATATTTTGGTTTTCTTTTTTTGCCCTTATTTTGCACTTAAATAACGGGAAAAAAGGAAAAAAAGTTATTTGAAATATTTAGGTTTTCTGTTGTTGTCCTCATTTTGCACCTAAATAGCGGGAAAAGAGAAAAAAAAGTTCCCCAAAAAATTTGGTTTTCTGTTTTTGGCCTTATTTTGCACCCAAATAACGGAAAAAAAGTTCTCTGAAATATTTTGGTTTTCTCTTTTTCTCCTTATTTTGCACCTAAATAACGGGAAAAAAGGTAATAAAACTTATTTGAAATATTTTGGTTTTATGTTTTTGTCCTTATTTTGCACCTAAATTACGGGAAAAGAGAAAAAAAAGTTATCCCAAATATTTTGGTTTTCGGTTTTTGGCCTTATTTTGCACCCAAACAACGGAATAAAAGTCATCTGAAATTTTTTCCTTTTCTGTTTTTGTCCTTATTTTGTACCAAGATAACGGGAAAAAATAAAAAAAAAGTTATCTGAAATAATTTGGTTTTCTGTTTCTGCCTTTATTTTGAACTTAAATAACGGGATAAAAGAAAAAAAAAGTTATCTAAAATATTTTGGTTTTCTGTTTTTGTCCTTATTTTGCATCCAAATAACGGGCTAAGAGAAAAAAAAGTTACCCCAAAATTTTGGTTTTCTGTTTTTGGCCTTATTTTGCACCCAAATAACGGAAAAAAAGTTGTCTGAAGTATTTTGGTTTTCTCTTTTTCTCCTTTTTTTGCACCTAAATAACGGGAAAAAAGGTAATCAAAGTTATTTGAAATATTTTGGTTTTATGTTTTTGTCCTTATTTTGCACCTAAATAACGGGAAAAAAGAAAAAAAAAGTTATCTAAAATATTTTGCTTTTCTGTTTCTGCCTTTATTTTAAACTTAAATAACGGGTTAAAAGACAAAAAAAAAGTTATCTGAAATATTTTGGTTTTCTGTTTTTGTCCTTATTTTGCATCTAAATAACGGGAAAAGTGAAAAAAAAAGTTACCCCAAAATTTTGGTTTTCTGTTTTTGGTCTTATTTTGCACCCAAATAACGGAAAAAATGTTGTCTGAAATATTTTCGTTTTCTCTTTTTCTCCTTTTTTTGCACCTAAATAATTGGTTTTCTGTTTTTGTCCTTATTTTGCACCAAAATAACGGGAAGAAAGAAAAAAAAGTTATCTGAAATATTTTGGTTTTCTTTTTTTGCCCTTATTTTGCACTTAAATAACGGGAAAAAAGGAAAAAAAGTTATTTGAAATATTTAGGTTTTCTGTTGTTGTCCTCATTTTGCACCTAAATAACGGGAAAAGAGAAAAAAAAGTTACCCCAAAAATTTGGTTTTCTGTTTTTGGCCTTATTTTGTACCCAAATAACGGAATAAAAGTCATCTGAAATATTTTCCTTTTCTGTTTTTGCCCTTATTTTGCACCAAAATAACGGGAAGAAAGAAAAAAAAGTTATCTGAAATTTTTTGGTTTTCTTTTTTTGCCCTTATTTTGCACCTAAATAACGGGAAAAAAGGTAATAAAAGTTATTTGAAATATTTTGGTTTTATGTTTTTGTCCTTATTTTGCACCAAAATAACGTGGAAAAAGAAAAAAAAGTTATCTGAAATATTTTGGTATTCTGTTTCTGCCTTTATTTTGAATCCTAAATAACGGGATAAAAGAAAAAAAAAGTTATCTGAAATATTTTGGTTTTCTGTTTTTGTCCTTATTTTGCATCTAAATAACGGGAAAAGTGAAAAAAAAAGTTACCCCAAAATTTTGTTTTCAGTTTTTGCCCTTATTTTGCACCCAAATAACGGAAAAAAAGTTGTCTGAAATATTTTGGTTTTCTCTTTTTCACCTTTTTTGCACCTAAATAACGGGAAAAAAGGTAATAAAAGTTATTTGAAATATTTTGGTTTTATGTTTGTTGTTTTGTCATTTTGTGTTTGTTGTTTTGTCCTTAATTTGCACCTAAATAACGGGAAAAGTGAAAAAAAAAGTTATCGCAAATATTTTGGTTTTCGGTTTTTGGCCTTATTTTGCACCCAAATAACGGAAAAAAAATTTTATGAAATATTTTCCTTTGCTGTGTTTGTCCTTATTTTGTATCAAAATAACGGGAAAAAAGAAAAAAAAGTTATCTGAAATATTTTGGTTTTCTGTTTTTGTCCGTATTTTGCATCTAAATAACGGGAAAAAAGAAAAAAAAGTTATCTGAAACAATTTGTTTTTCTTGTTTTGTCCTTATTTTGCACCTAAATAACGGAAAAAAGTTATCTGAAATATTTTTCTTTTCTGTGTTTGTCCTTATTTTGCACCAAAATAACGGGAAAAAAGAAAAAAAAGTTATCTGAAATATTTTGGTTTTATGTTTTTGTTCTTATTTTGCATCTAAATAACGGTAAAAAAGAAAAAAAAAGTTTTCTGAAACATTTTGTTTTTCTTGTTTTGTCCTTATTTTGAACCTAAATAACGGGAAAAAAACAAAAAAATTTTATCTGAAATATTTTGGTTTTCTGCTTTTGTCCTTATTTTGCACCCAAATTACGGGAAAAAAGAAAAAAAAAGTTATCTGAAATATTTTGGTTTTCTGTTTTTGTCCCTATTTTGCACCTAAATAACGGGATAAAAGAAAAAAAAAGTTATCTGAAACATTTTGTATTTCTGGTTATTTCCTTATTTTGCACCCAAATAACGGGAAAAATAACAAAAATGTTATCTGAAATATTTTCTTTTTCTGTTTTTCCTTATTTTGCACCTAAATAACGGGAAAAAAGGTAAAAAAGTTATTTGATATATTTTGGTTTTCTGTTTTGTCCTTATTTTGCACCTAAATAACCGGAAAAGAGAAAAAAAAGTTACCCCAAATTTTTTCGTTTTCTGTTTTTGGCCTTATTTTGCTACCAAATAACGGAAAAAAAGTTCTCTGAAATATTTTGGTATTCTTTTTTTGGCCGCATTTTGCTTCTAAATAACGAGAAAAAAGGTAATAAAAGTTTTTTCAAATATTTTGGTTTTCTGTTTTTGTCCTTATTTTGCACCTAAATAACGGGAAAAGAGAAAAAAAAGTTATCAGAAATATTTTGGTTTTCTGGAAAAAAGGAAAAAAAAGTTATCTGAAATATTTTGGTTTTCTGTTTTTGTCCTTATTTTGCACCTAAGTAACAGGAAAAGAGTAAAAAAAAGTTATCTGAAATATTTTTATTTTTTTTTTGTGTCCTTATTATACACCTAAATAATGGGAAAAAAGAAAAAAAAAGTTATCTGCAATATTTTGGTTTTCTCTTTGTGTCCTTATTATGCACCTAAATAATGGGAACAAAAAAAAAGTTATCTGAAATATTTTTTTTTTCTGTGTTTGTCCTTATTTTGCACCCAAATTGCGGAAAAAAGGTGTCTGAAATATTTCTCTTTTCTGTGTTTGTCCTTATTTTGCACCAAAATAACGGGAAAAAAGGTAATAAAAGTTATTTGAAATATTTTGGTTTTATGTTTTTGTCCTTATTTTGCACCTAAATAACGGGAAAAGAAAAAAATGTGATCCCAAATATTTTGGTTTCCTGTTTTTGGCCTTATTTTGCACCCAAATAACGTAAAAAAGTTATCTGAAATATTTTTCTTTTCTGTGTTTGTCCTTATTTTGCACCAAAATAACGGGAAAAAGAAAAAAAGTTATCTGAAATATTTTGGTTTTCTGTGTTTGTCTTTATCTTGCACCTAAATTACGGGATAAAAGAAAAAATAAGTTATTTGAAATATTTTTGTTTTCTGTTTTTGTCCTTACTTTGCACCTAAATAACGGGAGAAAAAAAAAAAAGTTAGCTGAAATATATTGGTTTGTGTTTTTGTTCTTATTTTGTACCTAAATAACGGGAAAAAACAAAACAAAAGTTATCTGAAATATTTTGGTTTTCTGTTTTTGTCTTTATTTTGCACATAAATAGAGGGATAAGAAAAAAAAAGTTACCTGAAAAATTTTGGTTTTCTGCTTTTGTCCTTATTTTGCCCCTAAATAACGGAAAAAAAGCAACAAAAAGTTATATGAAATATTTTGGTTTTCTGTTTTTGTCTTTATTTTGCACATAAATAACGGGAAAATAGAAAAAAAAAGTTAACCCAAAATTTTGGTATTAAGTTTTTGGCCTTACTTTGCACCCAAATAACGGAAAAAAAGTTGTCTGAAATATTTTGGTTTTCTCTTTTTCTCCTTTTTTTGCACCTAAATAACGGGAAAAAAGAAAAGAAAAGTTATCTGAAATATTTTGGTTTTCTGTTTTTGTGTTTATTTTGCACATAATTAACGGGAAAAGAAAAAAAAATTTTGCTGAAATATTTTGGTTTTTTACTTTTGTCTTTATTTTGCACCTAAATACGGAAAAACAGGGAAAAAAGATATCTGAAATATTTTGGTTTTCTGTGTTTGCCGTTACTTTGCACCTAAATAACTGGAAAAAAGAAAAAAAAATTATCTGAAATATATTGGTTTTCTGTTTTTGTTCTTACTTTGTACCTAAATAATGGAAAAAAAGAAAAGAAAAGTTATCTGAAATATTTTGGGTTTTTGTTTTTGTCTTTATTTTGCACATAAATAACGGGAAAAGAGACAAAAAAAAATTATTGAAATATTTTGGTTTTCTGTTCTTGTCCTTATTTTGCACCTAAATAACGGGAAAAGAGAAAAAAAATGTGATCCCAAATATTTTGGTTTTCTGTCTTTGGCCTTATTTTGTACCCAAATAACGGAAAAAAAGTTGTCTGAAATATTTTTATTTTCTGTGTTTGTCCTTATTTTGTACCAAAATAACGGGAAAAAAGGAACAAAAAGATATGTGAAATATTTTGGTTTTCTGTTTTTGCCCTTATTTTGCACCTAAATAACGGGAAAAGAGAAAAAAAAAGTTACCCCAAAATTTTGGTTTTCTGTCTTTGGCCTTATTTTGCACCCAAATAACGCAAAAAAAGTTGTCTGAAATATTTTGGTTTTCTATTTTTCTCCTTTTTTTGCACCTAAATAACGGGAAAAAAGGTAATAAAAGTTATTTGAAATATTTTGGTTTTATGTTTTTGTCCTTATTTTGCACCTAAATTACGGGAAAAGAGCAAAAAAAAATTATTGAAATATTTTGGTTTTCTGTTCTTGTCCTTATTTTGCACCAAAATAACGGGAAAAGAGAAAAAAAAAGTTATCCCTTATTTTGCACCTAAATAACGGGAAAAGAGAAAAAAAAAGTTACCCCAAAATTTTGGTTTTCTGTCTTTGGCCTTATTTTGCACCCAAATAACGCAAAAAAAGTTGTCTGAAATATTTTGGTTTTCTATTTTTCTCCTTTTTTTGCACCTAAATAACGGGAAAAAAGGTAATCAAAGTTATTTAAAATATTTTGGTTTTATGTTTTTGTCCTTATTTTGGACCTAAATAACGGGAAAAAAGAAAAAAAAAGTTATCTGAAATATTTTGGTTTTCTGTTTTTGTCCTTATTTTGCACCAAAATAACGGGAAAAAAGAAAAAAAAGTTATCCCTTATTTTGCACCTAAATAACGGGAAAAGAGAAAAAAAAAGTTACCCCAAAATTTTGGTTTTCTGTTTTTGGCCTTATTTTGCACCCAAATAACGGGAAAAAAGTTCTCTGAAATATTTTGGTTTTCCCTTTTTCTCCTTTTTTTTGCACCTAAATAACGGGAAAAAAGGTAATAAAAGTTATTTGAAATATTTTGGTTTTATGTTTTTGTCCTTATTTTGCACCTAAATAACGTGGAAAAAGAAAAAAAAGTTATCTGAAATATTTTGGTATTCTGTTTCTGCCTTTATTTTGAATCCTAAATAACGGGATAAAAGAAAAAAAAAGTTTTCTGAAATATTTTGGTTTTCTGTTTTTGTCCTTATTTTGCATCTAAATAACGGGAAAAGTGAAAAAAAAAGTTACCCAAAATTTTGGTTTTCTGTTTTTGCCCTTATTTTGCACCCAAATAACGGAAAAAAAGTTGTCTGAAATATTTTGGTTTTCTCTTTTTCACCTTATTTTGCACCTAAATAACGGGAAAAGAGAAAAAAAAAGTTATCGCAAATATTTTGGTTTTCGGTTTTTGGCCTTATTTTGCACCCAAATAACGGAAAAATTTTTTTATGAAATATTTTCCTTTGCTGTGTTTGTCCTTATTTTGTATCAAAATAACGGGAAAAAAGAAAAAAAAGTTATCTGAAATATTTTGGTTTTCTGTTTCTGCCTTTATTTTGAACTTAAATAACGGGATAGAAGAAGAAAAAAGTTATCTGAAATATTTTGGTTTTCTGTTTTTGTCCGTATTTTGCATCTAAATAACGGGAAAAAAGAAAAAAAAGTTATCTGAAACAATTTGTTTTTCTTGTTTTGTCCTTATTTTGCACCTAAATAACGGGCAAAAAAAAAAAAGTTATCTGAAATATTTTGGTTTTCTGTTTTTATCCTTATTTTGCATCTAAATGACGGGAAAAGAGAAAAAAAAAGTTATATGAAACATTTTGTTTTTCTGGGTATTTCCTTATTTTGCACCCAAATAACGGGAAAAAATAACAAAAATATTATCTGAAATATTTTCGTTTTCTGTTTTTCCTTAGTTTGCACTTAAATAACGGGAAAAAGGTAAAAAAAGTTATTTGATATATTTTGGTTTTCTGTTTTGTCCTCATTTTGCACGTAAATAACGGGAAAAGAGAACAAAAGAGTTACCCCAAATTTTTTGGTTTTCTGTTTTTGGCCTTATTTTGCACCCAAATAATGGAAAAAAAGTTCTCTGAAATATTTTGGTTTTCTCTTTTTTTCCTTTTTTTGCTCCTAAATAACTGGAAAAAAGATAATAAAAGTTTTTTGCAATATTTTGGTTTTCTGTTTTTGTCCTCATTTTGCACGTAAATAACGGGAAAAGAGAAAAAAAAGTTATCAGCAATATTTTGGTTTTCTGTATGTGTCCTTGTTATACAACTCCTAAATAATGGGAAAAAAGAAACTTTTTCTCCTTTTTTGCACCTAAATAACGGAAAAAAAGATAATAAAAGTTATTTGAAATATTTTGGTTTTATGTTTTTGTCCTTATTTTGCACCTAAATAACGGGAAAAGAGAAAAAAAGTTATCAGAAATATTTTGGTTTTCTGGAAAAAAGGAAAAAAAAGTTATCTGAAATATTTAGTTTTTCTGTTTTTGTCCTTATTTTGCACCTAAATAACGGGAAAAGAGAAAAAAAAGTTATCCCAAATATTTTGGTTTTCGGTTTTTGGCCTTATTTTGCATCCAAATAACGGAAAAAAAGTTATCTGAAATATTTTTCTTTTCTGTGTTTGTCCTTATTTTGCACCAAAATAACGGGAAAAAAGGAACAAAAGTTATCTGAAATATTTTGGTTTTCTGCTTTTGTCCTTATTTTGCATCTAAATAACGGAAAAAAAGAAAAAAAAGGTTATCTGAAAAGTTTGGTTTTTCTTGTTTTGTGCTTATTTTGCACCTAAATAACGGGAAAAAAAAACAAAAAAAAAGTTATCTGAAATATTTTGGTTTTCAGTTTTTGTCATTATTTTGCACCCAAATAACGGGAAAAAAGAAAAAAAAGTTATCTGAAATACTTTGGTTTGCTGTTTTTGTCTTTATTTTGCACCTAAATAACGGGATATAAGGAAAAAAAAGTTATCTGAAACATTTTGTTTTTCTGGTTATTTCCTTATTTTGCACCTAAATAACCGGATAAAAGCTAAAAAAAGTTATTTGATTTATTTTGGTTTTCTGTTTTGTCCTTATTGTGCACATAAATAGAGGGAAAAGAAAAAAAAAGTTACCTGAAATATTTTGGTTTTCTGCTTTTGTCCTTATTTTGCACCTAAATAACGGAAAAAAAGCAACAAAAAGTTATATGAAATATTTTGGTTTTCTGTTTTTGCCCTTATTTTGCACCTAAATAACGGGAAAAGAGAAAAAAAAAGTTACCCCAAAATTTTGGTTTTCTGTCTTTGGCCTTATTTTGCACCCCAATAACGGAAAAAAAGTTGTCTGAAATATTTTGGTTTTCTATTTTTCTCCTATTTTTGCACCTAAATAACGGGAAAAAAGGTAATAAAAGTTATTTGATATATTTTGGTTTTTTGTTTTTGTCCTTATTTTGCACCTAAATAACGGGAAAAGAGAAAAAAAGTGATCCCAAATATTTTGGTTTTCGGTTTTTGGCCTTATTTTGCACCCAAATAATGGAAAATAAGTTATCTGAAATATTTTTCTTTTCTGTGTTTGTCCTTATTTTGCACCAAAATAACGGGAAAAAAGAAAAAAAAAGTTATCTGATATAATTTGGTTTTCTGTTTTTGTTCTTATTTTGCATCTAACTAATGGGAAAAAAGAAAAAAAAAGTTATCTGAAACATTTTGTTTTTCTTGTTTTGTCCTTATTTTGCACCTAAATAACGGGAAAAAAGGAAAAAAAAGTTATCTGAAATATTTTGGTTTTCTGTGTTTGTCTTCATCTTGCACCTAAATAACGGGATAAAAGAAAAAAAAAATTATCTAAAATATTTTTGTTTTCTGTTTTTGTTCTTATTTTGTACCTAAATAACGGGAAAAAAGAAAAGAAAAGTTATCTGAAATATTTTGGATTTCGGTTTTTGTCTTTATTTTGCACATAAATAACGGGAAAAGAAAAAAAAAGCTACCTGAAATATTTTGGTTTTCTGCTTTTGTCCTTAATTTGCACCTAATTAACGGAAAAAAAGGAACAAAAATATATCTGAAATATTTTGGTTTTCTGTGTTTGCCATTATTTTGCACCTAAATAACTGGAAAAAAAGAAAAAAAAAGTTATCTGAAATATATTGGTTTTCTGTTTTTGTTCTTATTTTGTACCTAAATAACGGGAAAAAAGAAAACAAAAGTTATCTGAAATATTTTGGTTTTCTGTTTTTGTCTTTATTTTGCATATAAATAACGGGAAAAGAGAAAAAAAAAACTTATCTGAAATATTTTGGTTTTCTTTTTTTGCCCTTATTTTGCACTTAAATAAAGGGAAAAAAGAAAAAAAAGTTATTTGAAATATTTTGCTTTTCCGTTTTTAAATAAGGATTTTGCACCTAAATAACGGGAAAATAGAAAAAAAAGTTACCCCAAAATATTGGTTTTCTGTTTTTGGCCTTATTTTGCACCCAAAAAACGGAAAAATAGTTCTCTGAAATATTTTGGTTTTATCTTTTTCTCCTTTTTTGCACCTAAATAACGGAAAAAAAGGTAATAAAAGTTATTTGAAATATTTTGGTTTTATGTTTTGTCCTTATTTTGCACCTAAATAACGGGAAAAGAGAAAAAAAAGTTATCAGAAATATTTTGGTTTTCTGGAAAAAAAAGTTATCTGAAATATTTAGGTTTTCTGTTTTTGTCCTTATTTTGCACCTAAATAACGGGAAAAGAGAAAAAAAAGTTATCTGAAATATTTTGGTTTTCTGTTTTTGCCTTTATTTTGAACTTAAATAACAGGATAAAAGAAAAAAAAAGTTATCTGAAATATTTTGATTTTCTGTTTTTGTCCTTATTTTGCACCCAAATAACGGGAAAAAGAAAAATAAAGTTATCTGAAATACTTTGGTTTGCTGTTTTTGTCCTTATTTTGCACCTAAATAACGAGATATAAGAAAAAAAAAGTTATCTGAAACATTTTGTTTTTCTGGTTATTTGCTTATTTTGCACCTAAATAACGGGAAAAAACAAAAACACGTTATCCGAAATATTTTGGTTTTCTTTTTTTGTCCTTATTTTGTATCCAAATAACGGGAAAAAATAACAAAAATGTTATCTGCAATATTTTCGTTTTCAGTTTTTCCTTATTTTGCACCTAAATAACGGGAAAAAAGGGAAAACAAGTTATTTGATTTATTTTGGTTTTCTGTTTTGTCCTTATTTTGCAGCTAAATAACCGGAAAAGAGAAAAAAAAACGTTACCCCAAAATTTTTGGTTTTCTGTTTTTGGCCTTATTTTGTACCCAAATAACGGAAAAAAAGTTCTCTGGTTTTCTCTTTTTTTGCTCCAAAATAACGTGAAAAAAGTTAATAAAAGTTTATTGAAATATTTTCGTTTTCTCTTTTTGTCCATATTTTGCACCTAAATAACGGGAAAACAGAAAAAAAAGTTATCAGAAATATTTTGGTTTTCTGTTTGTGTCTTTATTATATACCTAAATAATGGGAAAAAATAAAAAAAAAGTTATCTGAAATATTTTTCTTTTCTGTGTTTGTCCTTATTTTCACCAAAATACGGGAAAAAGGAAAATAAAGTTATCTGAAATATTTTGGTTTTCTGTTTTTGCCCTTATTTTGCACTTAAATAATGGGAAAAAAAAAAAAAAAGTTATTTGAAATATTTTGGTTTTCTGTTTTTGTAATTATTTTGCACCTAAATAACGGGAAAAGAGAAAAAAAAGTTACCCCAAAATTTTGGTTTTGTATTTTTGGCCTTATTTTGCACCCAAATAACGGAAAAAAAGTTGTCTGAAATATTTTGGTTTTCTGTTTTTCTACATTTTTTGCTCCAAAATAACGTGAAAAAAGTTAATAAAAGTTATTTGAAATATTTTGGTTTTATTTTTTGTCCTTATTTTGTACCTAAATAACGGGAAAAGAGAAAAAAAAGTTATCGTAATATTTTGATTTTCTGGAAAAAAAGAAAAAAAAAGTTATCTGAAATATTTAGGTTTTCTGTTTTTGTCCTCATTTTGCACCCAAATAACGGAAAAAAAGTAATCTGAAATATTTTTCTTTTCTGTGTTTGTCCTTATTTTGCACCAAAATAACGGGAAAAAAGAAAAAAAAGTTATCTGAAATATTTTGGTTTTCTGTTTTTGTTCTTATTTTGCTTCGAAATAACGGGAAAAAAGAAAAAAAAAGTTATCTGAAACATTTTGTTTTTCTTGTTTTGTCCTTATTTTGCACCTAAATAACGGGAAAAAAGGAAAAAAAAGTTATTTCAAATATTTTGGTTTTATACTTTTGTCTTTATTTTGCACCTAAATAACGGAAAAAAAGGAACAAAAAGATATGTGTAATATTTTGGTTTTCTGTGTTTGCCGTTATTTTGCACTTAAATAACTGGAAAAAAGAAAAAAAAAGTTATCTGAAGTATATTGGTTTTCTGTTTTTGTTCTTATTTTGTACCTAAATAACGGGAAAAAAGAAAAGAAAAGTTATCTGAAATATTTTTCTTTTCTGTGTTTGTCCTTATTTTGCACCAAAATAACGGGAAAAAAGAAAAAAAAAGTTATCTGAAATATTTTGGTTTTCTGTTATTGTCCTTATTTTGCACCCAAATAACGGGAAAAAGAAAAAAAAAGTTATCTGAAATACTTTGGTTTGCTGTTTTTGTCCTTATTTTGCACCTAAATAACGAGATATAAGAAAAAAAAAGTTATCTGAAACATTTTGTTTTTCTGGTTATTTGCTTATTTTGCACCTAAATAACGGGAAAAAACAAAAACACGTTATCCGAAATATTTTGGTTTTCTTTTTTTGTCCTTATTTTGTATCCAAATAACGGGAAAAAATAACAAAAATGTTATCTGCAATATTTTCGTTTTCTGTTTTTCCTTATTTTGCACCTAAATAACGGGAAAAAAGGGAAAAAAAGTTATTTGATTTATTTTGGTTTTCTGTTTTGTCCTTATTTTGCAGCTAAATAACCGGAAAAGAGAAAAAAAACGTTACCCCAAAATTTTTGGTTTTCTGTTTTTGGCCTTATTTTGTACCCAAATAACGGAAAAAAAGTTCTCTGAAATAAAAAAAGTTCTCTGGTTTTCTGTTTTTTTGCTCCAAAATAACGTGAAAAAAGTTAATAAAAGTTTATTGAAATATTTTCGTTTTCTCTTTTTGTCCTTATTTTGCACCTAAATAACGGGAAAACAGAAAAAAAAAGTTATCAGAAATATTTTGGTTTTCTGTTTGTGTCTTTATTATATACCTAAATAATGGGAAAAAATAAAAAAAAAGTTATCTGAAATATTTTTCTTTTCTGTGTTTGTCCTTATTTTCACCAAAATACGGGAAAAAGGAAAATAAAGTTATCTGAAATATTTTGGTTTTCTGTTTTTGCCCTTATTTTGCACTTAAATAATGGGAAAAAAAAAAAAAAAAGTTATTTGAAATATTTTGGTTTTCTGTTTTTGTAATTATTTTGCACCTAAATAACGGGAAAAGAGAAAAAAAAGTTACCCCAAAATTTTGGTTTTGTATTTTTGGCCTTATTTTGCACCCAAATAACGGAAAAAAAGTTGTCTGAAATATTTTGGTTTTCTGTTTTTCTACATTTTTTGCTCCAAAATAACGTGAAAAAAGTTAATAAAAGTTATTTGAAATATTTTGGTTTTATTTTTTGTCCTTATTTTGTACCTAAATAACGGGAAAAGAGAAAAAAAAGTTATCGTAATATTTTGATTTTCTGGAAAAAAAGAAAAAAAAGTTATCTGAAATATTTAGGTTTTCTGTTTTTGTCCTCATTTTGCACCCAAATAACGGAAAAAAAGTAATCTGAAATATTTTTCTTTTCTGTGTTTGTCCTTATTTTGCACCAAAATAACGGGAAAAAAGAAAAAAAAGTTATCTGAAATATTTTGGTTTTCTGTTTTTGTTCTTATTTTGCTTCGAAATAACGGGAAAAAAGAAAAAAAAAGTTATCTGAAACATTTTGTTTTTCTTGTTTTGTCCTTATTTTGCACCTAAATAACGGGAAAAAAGGAAAAAAAAGTTATTTCAAATATTTTGGTTTTATACTTTTGTCTTTATTTTGCACCTAAATAACGGAAAAAAAGGAACAAAAAGATATGTGTAATATTTTGGTTTTCTGTGTTTGCCGTTATTTTGCACTTAAATAACTGGAAAAAAGAAAAAAAAAGTTATCTGAAGTATATTGGTTTTCTGTTTTTGTTCTTATTTTGTACCTAAATAACGGGAAAAAAGAAAAGAAAAGTTGTCTGAAATATTTTTCTTTTCTGTGTTTGTCCTTATTTTGCACCAAAATAACGGGAAAAAAGAAAAACAAAGTTATCTGATATATTTTGGTTTTCTGTTTTTGTTCTTATTTTGCATCTAACTAATGGGAAAAAAGAAAAAAAAAGTTATCTGAAACATTTTGTTTTTCTTGTTTTGTCCTTATTTTGCACCTAAATAACGGGAAAAAAGGAAAAAAAAGTTATCTGAAATATTTTGGTTTTCTGTGTTTGTCTTCATCTTGCACCTAAATAACGGGATAAAAGTAAAAAAAAGTTATCTGAAATATTTTTCTTTTCTGTTTTTGTTCTTATTTTGTACCTAAATAACGGGAAAAAAGAAAAGAAAAGTTATCTGAAATATTTTGGATTTCGGTTCTTGTCTTTATTTTGCACATAAATAACAGGAAAAGAAAAAAAAAAGCTACCTGAAATATTTTGGTTTTTTGCTTTTGTCCTTAATTTGCACCTAATTAACGGAAAAAAAGGAACAAAAATATATCTGAAATATTTTGGTTTTCTCTGTTTGCCATTATTTTGCACCTAAATAACTGGAAAAAAGAAAAAAAAGTTATCAGAAATATTTTGGTTTTCTGTTTGTGTCTTTATTATATACCTAAATAATGGGAAAAAATAAAAAAAAAGTTATCTGAAATATTTTTCTTTTCTGTGTTTGTCCTTATTTTCACCAAAATACGGGAAAAAGGAAAATAAAGTTATCTGAAATATTTTGGTTTTCTGTTTTTGCCCTTATTTTGCACTTAAATAATGGGAAAAAAAAAAAAAAAGTTATTTGAAATATTTTGGTTTTCTGTTTTTGTAATTATTTTGCACCTAAATAACGGGAAAAGAGAAAAAAAAGTTACCCCAAAATTTTGGTTTTGTATTTTTGGCCTTATTTTGCACCCAAATAACGGAAAAAAAGTTGTCTGAAATATTGTGGTTTTCTGTTTTTCTACATTTTTTGCTCCAAAATAACGTGAAAAAAGTTAATAAAAGTTATTTGAAATATTTTGGTTTTATTTTTTGTCCTTATTTTGTACCTAAATAACGGGAAAAGAGAAAAAAAAGTTATCGTAATATTTTGATTTTCTGGAAAAAAAGAAAAAAAAGTTATCTGAAATATTTAGGTTTTCTGTTTTTGTCCTCATTTTGCACCCAAAATAACGGAAAAAAAGTAATCTGAAATATTTTTCTTTTCTGTGTTTGTCCTTATTTTGCACCAAAATAACGGGAAAAAAGAAAAAAAAGTTATCTGAAATATTTTGGTTTTCTGTTTTTGTTCTTATTTTGCTTCGAAATAACGGGAAAAAAGAAAAAAAAAGTTATCTGAAACATTTTGTTTTTCTTGTTTTGTCCTTATTTTGCACCTAAATAACGGGAAAAAAGGAAAAAAAAGTCATTTCAAATATTTTGGTTTTATACTTTTGTCTTTATTTTGCACCTAAATAACGGAAAAAAAGGAACAAAAAGATATGTGTAATATTTTGGTTTTCTGTGTTTGCCGTTATTTTGCACTTAAATAACTGGAAAAAGAAAAAAAAAGTTATCTGAAGTATATTGGTTTTCTGTTTTTGTTCTTATTTTGTACCTAAATAACGGGAAAAAAGAAAAGAAAAGTTATCTGAAATATTTTTCTTTTCTGTGTTTGTCCTTATTTTGCACCAAAATAACGGGAAAAAAGAAAAAAAAAGTTATCTGATATATTTTGGTTTTCTGTTTTTGTTCTTATTTTGCATCTAACTAATGGGAAAAAAGAAAAAAAAAGTTATCTGAAACATTTTGTTTTTCTTGTTTTGTCCTTATTTTGCACCTAAATAACGGGAAAAAAGGAAAAAAAAGTTATCTGAAATATTTTGGTTTTCTGTGTTTGTCTTCATCTTGCACCTAAATAACGGGATAAAAGTAAAAAAAAGTTATCTGAAATATTTTTCTTTTCTGTTTTTGTTCTTATTTTGTACCTAAATAACGGGAAAAAAGAAAAGAAAAGTTATCTGAAATATTTTGGATTTCGGTTCTTGTCTTTATTTTGCACATAAATAACAGGAAAAGAAAAAAAAAAGCTACCTGAAATATTTTGGTTTTTTGCTTTTGTCCTTAATTTGCACCTAATTAACGGAAAAAAAGGAACAAAAATATATCTGAAATATTTTGGTTTTCTCTGTTTGCCATTATTTTGCACCTAAATAACTGGAAAAAAGAAAAAAAAAGTTATCTGAAATATATTGGTTTTCTGTTTTTGTTCTTATTTTGTACCTAAATTACGGGAAAAAAGAAAGCAAAAGTTATCTGAAATATTTTGGTTTTCTGTTTTTGTCTTTATTTTGCATATAAATAACGGGAAAAGAGAAAAAAAATTTATCTGAAATATTTTGATTTTCTGTTTTTGTTCTTATTTTGCACCAAAATAACGGGAAGAAAGAAAAAAAAGTTATCTGAAATATTTTGGTTTTCTTTTTTTGTCCTTATTTTGTATCCAAATAACGGGAAAAAATAACAAAAATGTTATCTGCAATATTTTCGTTTTCTGTTTTTCCTTATTTTGCACCTAAATAACGGGAAAAAAGGGAAAAAAAGTTATTTGATTTATTTTGGTTTTCTGTTTTGTCCTTATTTTGCAGCTAAATAACCGGAAAAGAGAAAAAAACGTTACCCCAAAATTTTTGGTTTTCTGTTTTTGGCCTTATTTTGTACCCAAATAACGGAAAAAAAGTTCTCTGAAATAAAAAAAGTTCTCTGGTTTTCTGTTTTTTTGCTCCAAAATAACGTGAAAAAAGTTAATAAAAGTTTATTGAAATATTTTCGTTTTCTCTTTTTGTCCTTATTTTGCACCTAAATAACGGGAAAACAGAAAAAAAAGTTATCAGAAATATTTTGGTTTTCTGTTTGTGTCTTTATTATATACCTAAATAATGGGAAAAAATAAAAAAAAAGTTATCTGAAATATTTTTCTTTTCTGTGTTTGTCCTTATTTTCACCAAAATACGGGAAAAAGGAAAATAAAGTTATCTGAA
Organism: Empis livida; assembly: GCA_963932195.1. Taxonomy (NCBI): domain Eukaryota; kingdom Metazoa; phylum Arthropoda; class Insecta; order Diptera; family Empididae; genus Empis; species Empis livida. Next base: position 26,174,265 of record OZ010647.1, on the reverse strand, counting down.
ATATTTTGGTTTTCTGTTTTTGCCCTTATTTTGCACTTAAATAATGGGAAAAAAAAAAAAAAAAGTTATTTGAAATATTTTGGTTTTCTGTTTTTGTAATTATTTTGCACCTAAATAACGGGAAAAGAGAAAAAAAAGTTACCCCAAAATTTTGGTTTTGTATTTTTGGCCTTATTTTGCACCCAAATAACGGAAAAAAAGTTGTCTGAAATATTTTGGTTTTCTGTTTTTCTACATTTTTTGCTCCAAAATAACGTGAAAAAAGTTAATAAAAGTTATTTGAAATATTTTGGTTTTATTTTTTGTCCTTATTTTGTACCTAAATAACGGGAAAAGAGAAAAAAAAGTTATCGTAATATTTTGATTTTCTGGAAAAAAAGAAAAAAAAGTTATCTGAAATATTTAGGTTTTCTGTTTTTGTCCTCATTTTGCACCCAAATAACGGAAAAAAAGTAATCTGAAATATTTTTCTTTTCTGTGTTTGTCCTTATTTTGCACCAAAATAACGGGAAAAAAGAAAAAAAAGTTATCTGAAATATTTTGGTTTTCTGTTTTTGTTCTTATTTTGCTTCGAAATAACGGGAAAAAAGAAAAAAAAAGTTATCTGAAACATTTTGTTTTTCTTGTTTTGTCCTTATTTTGCACCTAAATAACGGGAAAAAAGGAAAAAAAAGTTATTTCAAATATTTTGGTTTTATACTTTTGTCTTTATTTTGCACCTAAATAACGGAAAAAAAGGAACAAAAAGATATGTGTAATATTTTGGTTTTCTGTGTTTGCCGTTATTTTGCACTTAAATAACTGGAAAAAAGAAAAAAAAAGTTATCTGAAGTATATTGGTTTTCTGTTTTTGTTCTTATTTTGTACCTAAATAACGGGAAAAAAGAAAAGAAAAGTTGTCTGAAATATTTTTCTTTTCTGTGTTTGTCCTTATTTTGCACCAAAATAACGGGAAAAAAGAAAAACAAAGTTATCTGATATATTTTGGTTTTCTGTTTTTGTTCTTATTTTGCATCTAACTAATGGGAAAAAAGAAAAAAAAAGTTATCTGAAACATTTTGTTTTTCTTGTTTTGTCCTTATTTTGCACCTAAATAACGGGAAAAAAGGAAAAAAAAGTTATCTGAAATATTTTGGTTTTCTGTGTTTGTCTTCATCTTGCACCTAAATAACGGGATAAAAGTAAAAAAAAGTTATCTGAAATATTTTTCTTTTCTGTTTTTGTTCTTATTTTGTACCTAAATAACGGGAAAAAAGAAAAGAAAAGTTATCTGAAATATTTTGGATTTCGGTTCTTGTCTTTATTTTGCACATAAATAACAGGAAAAGAAAAAAAAAGCTACCTGAAATATTTTGGTTTTTTGCTTTTGTCCTTAATTTGCACCTAATTAACGGAAAAAAAGGAACAAAAATATATCTGAAATATTTTGGTTTTCTCTGTTTGCCATTATTTTGCACCTAAATAACTGGAAAAAAGAAAAAAAAGTTATCAGAAATATTTTGGTTTTCTGTTTGTGTCTTTATTATATACCTAAATAATGGGAAAAAATAAAAAAAAAGTTATCTGAAATATTTTTCTTTTCTGTGTTTGTCCTTATTTTCACCAAAATACGGGAAAAAGGAAAATAAAGTTATCTGAAATATTTTGGTTTTCTGTTTTTGCCCTTATTTTGCACTTAAATAATGGGAAAAAAAAAAAAAAAGTTATTTGAAATATTTTGGTTTTCTGTTTTTGTAATTATTTTGCACCTAAATAACGGGAAAAGAGAAAAAAAAGTTACCCCAAAATTTTGGTTTTGTATTTTTGGCCTTATTTTGCACCCAAATAACGGAAAAAAAGTTGTCTGAAATATTGTGGTTTTCTGTTTTTCTACATTTTTTGCTCCAAAATAACGTGAAAAAAGTTAATAAAAGTTATTTGAAATATTTTGGTTTTATTTTTTGTCCTTATTTTGTACCTAAATAACGGGAAAAGAGAAAAAAAAGTTATCGTAATATTTTGATTTTCTGGAAAAAAAGAAAAAAAAGTTATCTGAAATATTTAGGTTTTCTGTTTTTGTCCTCATTTTGCACCCAAATAACGGAAAAAAAGTAATCTGAAATATTTTTCTTTTCTGTGTTTGTCCTTATTTTGCACCAAAATAAGGGGAAAAAAGAAAAAAAAGTTATCTGAAATATTTTGGTTTTCTGTTTTTGTTCTTATTTTGCTTCGAAATAACGGGAAAAAAGAAAAAAAAAGTTATCTGAAACATTTTGTTTTTCTTGTTTTGTCCTTATTTTGCACCTAAATAACGGGAAAAAAGGAAAAAAAAGTCATTTCAAATATTTTGGTTTTATACTTTTGTCTTTATTTTGCACCTAAATAACGGAAAAAAAGGAACAAAAAGATATGTGTAATATTTTGGTTTTCTGTGTTTGCCGTTATTTTGCACTTAAATAACTGGAAAAAAGAAAAAAAAAGTTATCTGAAGTATATTGGTTTTCTGTTTTTGTTCTTATTTTGTACCTAAATAACGGGAAAAAAGAAAAGAAAAGTTATCTGAAATATTTTTCTTTTCTGTGTTTGTCCTTATTTTGCACCAAAATAACGGGAAAAAAGAAAAAAAAAGTTATCTGATATATTTTGGTTTTCTGTTTTTGTTCTTATTTTGCATCTAACTAATGGGAAAAAAGAAAAAAAAAGTTATCTGAAACATTTTGTTTTTCTTGTTTTGTCCTTATTTTGCACCTAAATAACGGGAAAAAAGGAAAAAAAAGTTATCTGAAATATTTTGGTTTTCTGTGTTTGTCTTCATCTTGCACCTAAATAACGGGATAAAAGTAAAAAAAAGTTATCTGAAATATTTTTCTTTTCTGTTTTTGTTCTTATTTTGTACCTAAATAACGGGAAAAAAGAAAAGAAAAGTTATCTGAAATATTTTGGATTTCGGTTCTTGTCTTTATTTTGCACATAAATAACAGGAAAAGAAAAAAAAAGCTACCTGAAATATTTTGGTTTTTTGCTTTTGTCCTTAATTTGCACCTAATTAACGGAAAATAAGGAACAAAAATATATCTGAAATATTTTGGTTTTCTCTGTTTGCCATTATTTTGCACCTAAATAACTGGAAAAAAGAAAAAAAAAGTTATCTGAAATATATTGGTTTTCTGTTTTTGTTCTTATTTTGTACCTAAATTACGGGAAAAAAGAAAGCAAAAGTTATCTGAAATATTTTGGTTTTCTGTTTTTGTCTTTATTTTGCATATAAATAACGGGAAAAGAGAAAAAAAATTTATCTGAAATATTTTGATTTTCTGTTTTTGTTCTTATTTTGCACCAAAATAACGGGAAGAAAGAAAAAAAAGTTATCTGAAATATTTTGGTTTTCTGTTTTTGCCCTTATTTTGCACTTAAATAACGGGAAAAAAGAAAAAAAAGTTATTTGAAATATTTTGCTTTTCCGTTTTTGTCCTTATTTTGCACCTAAATAACGGGAAAAGAGAAAAAAAAAGTTACCCCAAAATATTGGTTTTCTGTTTTTGGCCTTATTTTGCACCCAAATAACGGAAAAATAGTTCTCTGAAATATTTTGGTTTTATCTTTTTCTCCTTTTTTGCACCAAAATAACGGAAAAAAAGGTAATAAAAGTTATTTGAAATATTTTGGTTTTATGTTTTGTCCTTATTTTGCACCTAAATAACGGGAAAAGAGAAAAAAAAGTTATCAGAAATATTTTGGTTTTCTGGAAAAAAAGGAAAAAAAGTTATCTGAAATATTTAGGTTTTCCGTTTTTGTACTTATTTTGCACCTAAATAACGGGAAAAGAGAAAAAAGAGTTATCTGAAATATTTTGGTTTTCTGTTTTTGCCTTTATTTTGAAATTAAATAACAGGATAAAAGAAAAAAAAAGTTATCTGAAATATTTTGGTTTTCTGTTTTTGTCCTTATTTTGCACCCAAATAACGGGAAAAAGAAAAAAAAGTTATCTGAAATACTTTGGTTTGCTGTTTTTGTCCTTATTTTGCACCTAAATAACGAGATATAAGAAAAAAAAAGTTATCTGAAACATTTTGTTTTTCTGGTTATTTGCTTATTTTGCACCAAAATAACGGGAAAAAAGAAAAAAAGTTATCTGAAATATTTTGGTTTTCTGTTTTTGTTCTTATTTTGCATCGAAATAACGGGAAAAAAGAAAAAAAAAGTTATCTGAAACATTTTGTTTTTCTTGTTTTGTCCTTATTTTTTCTTGTTTTGTCCTTATTTTGTTATTTCAAATATTTTGGTTTTATACTTTTGTCTTTATTTTGCACCTAAATAACGGAAAAAAAGGAACAAAAAGATATGTGTAATATTTTGGTTTTCTGTGTTTGCCGTTATTTTGCACTTAAATAACTGGAAAAAAGAAAAAAAAAGTTATCTGAAGTATATTGGTTTTCTGTTTTTGTAATTATTTTGCACCTAGATAACGGGAAAAGAGAAAAAAAAGTTATCAGAAATATTTTGGTTTTCTGTTTGTGTCCTTATTTTGTACCCAAATAACGGGAAAAAATAACAAAAATGTTATCTGCAATATTTTCGTTTTCTGTTTTTCCTTATTTTGCACCTAAATAACGGGAAAAAAGGTAAAAAAAGTTATTTGATTTATTTTGGTTTTCTGTTTTGTCCTTATTTTGCACCTAAATAACCGGAAAGAGAAAAAAAACGTTACCCCAAATTTTTTGGTTTTCTGTTTTTGGCCTTATTTTGCACCCAAATAACGGAAAAATAGTTCTCTGAAATATTTTGGTTTTATCTTTTTCTCCTTTTTTGCACCTAAATAACGGAAAAAAAGGTAATAAAAGTTATTTGAAATATTTTGGTTTTATGTTTTGTCCTTATTTTGCACCTAAATAACGGGAAAAGAGAAAAAAAAGTTATCAGAAATATTTTGGTTTTCTGGAAAAAAAGGAAAAAAAGTTATCTGAAATATTTAGGTTTTCTGTTTTTGTACTTATTTTGCACCTAAATAACGGGAAAAGAGAAAAAAAAGTTATCTGAAATATTTTGGTTTTCTGTTTTTGCCTTTATTTTGAACTTAAATAACAGGATAAAAGAAAAAAAAAGTTATCTGAAATATTTTGGTTTTCTGTTTTTGTCCTTATTTTGCACCCAAATAACGGGAAAAAGAAAAAAAAGTTATCTGAAATACTTTGGTTTGCTGTTTTGTCCTTATTTTGCACCTAAATAACGAGATATAAGAAAAAAAAAGTTATCTGAAACATTTTGTTTTTCTGGTTATTTGCTTATTTTGCACCAAAATAACGGGAAAAATGAAAAAAAAGTTATCTGAAATATTTTGGTTTTCTGTTTTTGTTCTTATTTTGCATCGAAATAACGGGAAAAAAGAAAAAAAAAGTTATCTGAAACATTTTGTTTTTCTTGTTTTGTCCTTATTTTGCACCTAAATAACGGGAAAAAAGGAAAAAAAAGTTATTTCAAATATTTTGGTTTTATACTTTTGTCTTTATTTTGCACCTAAATAACGGAAAAAAAGGAACAAAAAGATATGTGTAATATTTTGGTTTTCTGTGTTTGCCGTTATTTTACACTTAAATAACTGGAAAAAAGAAAAAAAAAGTTATCTGAAGTATATTGGTTTTCTGTTTTTGTATTTATTTTGCACCTAAATAACGGGAAAAGAGAAAAAAAAGTTATCAGAAATATTTTGGTTTTCTGTTTGTGTCCTTATTTTGTACCCAAATAACGGGAAAAAATAACAAAAATGTTATCTGCAATATTTTCGTTTTCTGTTTTTCCTTATTTTGCACCTAAATAACGGGAAAAAAGGTAAAAAAAGTTATTTGATTTATTTTGGTTTTCTGTTTTGTCCTTATTTTGCACCTAAATAACCGGAAAGAGAAAAAAAACGTTACCCCAAATTTTTTGGTTTTCTGTTTTTGGCCTTATTTTGCACCCAAATAACGGAAAAAAAGTTCTCTGAAATATTTTGGTTTTCTCTTTTTTTCCTTTTTTTGCTCCAAAATAACGTGAAAAAAGTTAATAAAAGTTTATTGAAATATTTTCGTTTTCTGTTTTTGTCCTTATTTTGCACCTAAATAACGGGAAAAGAGAAAAAAAAGTTATCAGAAATATTTTGGTTTTCTGTTTGTGTCCTTATTATATACCTAAATAATGGGAAAAAAGAAAAAAAAATTTATCTGCAATATTTTGGTTTGCTCTTTGTGTCCTTATTATGCACCTAAATAATGGGAAAAAATAAAAAAAAAGTTATCTGAAATATTTTTCTTTTCTGTGTTTGTCCTTATTTTCACCAAAATAACGGGAAAAAGGAAAATAAAGTTATCTGAAATATTTTGGTTTTCTCTTTTTCTACTTTTTTTGCTCCAAAAGAACATGAAAAAAGTTAATAAAAGTTATTTGAAATATTTTGGTTTTATTTTTGTCCTTATTTTGTACCTAAATAAAGGGAAAAGAGAAAAAAAAGTTATCGAAATATTTTGATTTTTTGGAAAAAAAGAAAAAAAAGTTATCTGAAATATTTAGGTTTTCTGTTTTTGTCCTTATTTTGCACCTAAATAACGGGAAAAGAGAAAAAAAAAGTGATCCCAAATATTTTGGTTTTCGCTTTTTGGCCTTATTTTGCACCCAAATAACGGAAAAAAAGTAATCTGAAATATTTTTCTTTTCTGTGTTTGTCCTTATTTTGCACCAAAATAACGGGAAAAAAGAAAAAAAAGTTATCTGAAATATTTTGGTTTTCTGTTTTTGTTCTTATTTTGCATCGAAATAACGGGAAAAAAGAAAAAAAAAGTTATCTGAAACATTTTGTTTTTATTGTTTTGTCCTTATTTTGCACCTAAATAACGGGAAAAAAGGAAAAAAAAAAGTTATTTCAAATATTTTGGTTTTATGCTTTTGTCTTTATTTTGCACCTAAATAACGGAAAAAAAGGAACAAAAAGATATGTGTAATATTTTGGTTTTCTGTGTTTGCCGTTATTTCGCACTTAAATAACTGGAAAAAAGAAAAAAAAAGTTATCTGAAATATATTGGTTTTCTGTTTTTGTTCTTATTTTGTACCTAAATAACGGGAAAAAAGAAAAGAAAAGTTATCTGAAATATGTTGGTTTTCTGTTTTTGTCTTTATTTTGCACATAAATAACGGGAAAAGAAAAAAAAAGTTACCTGAAATATTTTGGTTTTCTGATTTTGTCCTTATTTTGCACCTAAATAACGGAAAAAAAGGAACAAAAAGATATCTGAAATATTTTGGTTTTCTGTGTTTGCCGTTATTTTGCACCTAAATAACTGGAAAAAAGAAAAAAAAAATTATCTGAAATATTTTGATTTTCTTTTTTTGTCTTGATTTTGCACATAAATAACGGGAAAAGCGAAAAAAAACTTATCTGAAATATTATGGTTTTCTGTTTTTGTCCTTATTTTGCACCAAAATAACGGAAAAAAGACAAAAAATTATCTGAAATATTTTGGTTTTCTTTTTTTGCCCTTATTTTGCACTTAAATAACGGGCAAAAAGAAATAAAAAGTTATTTGAAATATTTTGGTTTTCTTTTTTTGTCCTTATTTTGCACCTAAATAGCGGGAAAAGAGAAAAAAAGTTACCCCAAAATTTTGGTTTTCTGTTCTTGGCCTTATTTTGCACCCAAATAACGGAAAATAGTTCTCTGAAATATTTTGGTTTTCTCAAATATTTTGGTATTCTGTTTTTGTCCTTATTTTGCACAAAAATAATGGGGAAAAAAGAAAAAAAAAGTTATCTGAAATATTTTGGTTTTCTGTTTTTGTCCTTCTTTTGCACCTAAATAATGGAAAAAAAGGAAAAAAAAGTTATCTGAAACATTTTGTTTTTCTGATTATTTCCTTATTTTGCACCTAAATAACGGAAAAATATGAACATAAAGTTATCTGAAATATTTTGGTTTTCTGCTTTTATCCTTATTTTGCACCTAAATAACGGGAAAAAGAAAAAAAAATGTTATCTGAAATATTTTGGTTTTCAGTTTTTGTCCTTATTGTGCACCCAAATAACGGGAAAAAACAAAAAAAAAGTTATTTGAAATATTTTGGTTTTGTGCTTTTGTCTTTATTTTGCACCTAAATAACGGAAAAAAAGTTATCTGAAATATTTTGGTTTTCTGTGTTTGTCTTTATCTTGCACCTAAATAACGGGATGAAAGAAAAGAAAAGTTATCTGAAATATTTTTGTTTTCTGTTTTGGTCCTTATTTTGCACCTAAATAACGGGAAAAAAACAAAAAAAAGTTATCTGAAATATTTTGGTTTTCTGTTTTTGTCCTTATTTTGCACCCAAATAACTGGAAAAAGAAAAAAAAAGTCATCTGGAATATTTTGGTTTTCTGTGTTTGTCCTTATTTTGCACCCAAATAACGGGATAAAAGAAAAAAAAGTTATCTGAAATATATTGGTTTTCTGTTTTTGTCCTTATTTTGCATCTAAATAACAGGAAAAAAGAATAAAAAGAGTTATCCGAAATATTTTGGTTTTCAGTTTTTGTCATTATTTTGCACCCAAATAACGGGAAAAAAGAAAAAAAAGTTATCTGAAATATTTTGGTTTTCTGTTTTTTCCTTATTTTGCACCAAAATAACAAGAAAAAAAAAGTTATCTTAAATATTTTGGTTTTCTGGTTTTGTCCTTATTTTGCGCCTAAATAACGTCAAAAAACAAAAAAAAGTTATCTGAAGTATTGTGGGGTTGGTTGTAGATGTCCATCAACCAGCTCACTTTAATGTCAAAGAAAACACTGTTAAATTTATTATAATGTTTAACTATATTTAACTATTTATTTAATTTATTTATTTAACTTATATGTTATTAAGATTTTAATTAATTTATTTAATTTATTTATATTTAAATGGTTTGTTCACAACTATTGATTTTATTAACTATTATTATTACTTATTATCTGTAACCGCGCAAATTTAACTTTTGTAGAATAACTTTGATTTTAAATAAACTTTCTCTAATTACTTTGCCGAACGCTCGATTAAAAGTGAGTGGTAGAAATTGTATCGCATTACTAATATATGCAATTGGTACACAATTACACAGTTGCGATTGACCAAGAGACTTTCTTATCGAGAACTTTCTATATATCGCGTGATTAAACAGTAATTTTTAACTTGAGAATTTAATAATTGAGAATGATATGAATAACTGGTAATTATAAAAATGAGAATCTAATGATTTGATTAACTGGCAATTATAAAATTATTAATTTTAAGAGAAATACCAGTGTGACTACAATTGTTTATTTTAAGAGACCAGTGTCACTACATCACCCTCCTCCGAGTGGAACGTTATAAAAAATTTTATTTAAAATGTTGGAACTTACTTCGATAAGAAATTCTATTGGAATTTTGCTCTACGACAATTATCTCTCGACTTAATGTTTGAAACTGATAAACACTTTTCGTAAACGTCGTATGACTTTAAAAGGTCCTTCGTAAGTTGGTGATAATGATGTTTTAATCTTGTCATTTCTAACAAACACGTAGTCGCAAGTATCTAAATTTTTCGGTATGAAAATTTGTTGTTTAACTGTTTTCCGTGTCGGCGTCGGTACTATATTACGCATTGCGTCGCGTAGTTTGGTGATGAACAAGTTATCATCATGTCTGTCGGTTTTTGAGTTAACGAAAAATTCACCTGGCAATTTTAACGTTTGTCCATACACGAGTTCGGCTGGTGAGCAGTGAATGTCCTCTTTAATTGCAGCACGAATCCCAAGGAGAACAAGGGGCAATTCTAAGTGCCAATTATCGGTATTACCGCCCGCTCTTAGTGTGTCCTTTAACTGACGATGGAATCGCTCTACTAGACCGTTCGCTTGCGGATGGTACGGAGTAGTTCTAGTTCGGAAAATTCCCAAAAGTTTACGTAACTCTTGGAACAGCTTCGATTCGAACTGCGCGCCCTGATCTGTTGTGATCGTAGCTGGGACGCCGAAACGTGACACGTACTGAGTTACAAACGTTTTCGCGATGGTCGCGGCTGTCATGTTTGGTATAGCGTACGCTTCTGTCCAGCGCGTGAACCGATCGACGATAGTGAAAATATATGTGTTACCATCAGAAACTGGGAACGGACCGACTAAATCCATGTGAATGTGTTCAAAGCGTTCGTTAGGCATGTCAAACTTCTCGTGTGGTGATCTTGTGTGACGATGAATTTTGGTCTTTTGGCACGGAATACAAGCCTTGGACCAAATGTTCGAGTCACGGTTTATGTTTGGCCAAAAATACCTGGATACGAGCAATTTTCTAGTTGCACGAATGCCTGGGTGAGCCAAGTTGTGTAACGTATTAAAAACAATACGTCGTAACGAGTGTGGTATGTATGGTCTGTTTTTGTTTGTCGACACCTCACAATGAATTTCTAAGTCCGGTAACTGTACCTTTTCCAGGTTTACTGCGGATCTAGGATTTTCTAAAAGTTTTTTAAGCTCAGCATCTTTTTGCTGATGTTGCGCGATTTTTTTTAAATCAAAATTATCCCAATCTAACGGCGCGATTTCCGTGAAACGCGATAAACTATCCGCTACGACGTTATCCTTTCCTGCGATATGCCGGATGTCGGTGGTAAATTGCGCGATGAAATCGAGGTGCCTGGTTTGTCGCGGGCTACGATCAGTTTTTGAACATATTGCGTTCACTAAAAGCTTGTGATCCGTAAAGATTGTGATTTCTCGTCCTTCGACCGAATAGCGAAAATGTTTAATTGATAGGCGAGTAATTCGCGATCGAACGCGGAATATTTCGTTTCTGCCGGGGAAAGTTTGCGCGAGAAAAACGCTAATGGTTGCCAGCCTTGCTTTGTCGGTTACTATCGCGAGTTTACCGTCTGGTTGTGGATGTGCCAGCATAGCAGCATTAGCTAATGACGTTTTTACTTGCTGAAATGCAGCGTTCAGCTCTTCAGGCCAAGCCAAAGTTTTGTTTTTGGTTTTGGTTTTAGTGATTTGAGCCAGAAACGTGTAAATTGGGGCGAGGGATTCCGCCAGTTTGGGAATAAAACGGTGATAATAATTGACCATTCCTATAAACCGTTGGATCTGCCGTATTGATGTCGGAGTAGGAAAATCTATGATATTTTTTACTTTATCTTCCGACGGTGTAATACCTTGAAACGAAATGTGGTGACTGAGGAAGTTGAGTTCGGTGACACCGAAAACACATTTCGACGGGTTAATAGTAATACCGTATTCCGATAAGCGTTGAAATAAACGACGAAGATGTTCCTTATGAGTTTTCGCATCGGTAGAAAAAATAAGTATATCATCAATATATACAAAGACTAAGTCTAGTCCGTAACACACTTTGTTCATGAACCTCTGAAAGGTTTGCGCGGCGTTGCGCAAGCCGAATGGCATTCGTCGGAACTCAAACAACCCAAATGGGGTCGTGATTGCCGTTTTATGTATGTCACTATCTGCCACGGGTATCCAGTGATACGCCCGCACCAAATCAATTTTCGAGAAAATTTTAGCCCCGTTTAAATTCATCGCAAAATTCTGAATATGCGGAATTGGATATCTGTCTGGGATTGTGGCTGCGTTCAGCTGTCTATAGTCGCCGCACGGACGCCAGTCATTATTCTTCTTCCGTACCATGTGCAGCGGAGAGGCAGCGGGTGACGACGACGGTTGACAAATACCCAATTCCACCATAAACTCGAATTCCTTTTTTGCGGCGTCGTGGCGGGCTGGATCTAACCGACGAGGTTTCGCGAAAGGTAATTGATTTTTCGTCGCTATGTGGTGAACTACGGAATGTTTAACATCCTTAAAATAGTTCGGGGGTTGAACCAGATCGGGAAACTGCGAAAGAAGTTCCGAAAATTCGTTTTTGATAACGTTTACTTTAGGCGTTGGTGTGTCTGACTTAATGGTTAATGTGTTGATAGATAAATTGGTAATCGGGTCAATTATTTTCCGATTTTTCAAATCAACAATTAGGCCATATTTATTTAAAAAATCAGCACCAATTATGGCGCGGTCGATGTCGGCTAATATAAACTCGTGCATAAAACTTCTTCGTAGTCCGAGGTTTAGTTTTAGCATTTTTGTGCCGAATGTATTTATAACGGTGCCATTTGCGGCGGAAAGTGTGATGCCGTGGTTAATTTTTGTAGTTCGTGATTTATAGGGCAAAACTGATAAGTCTGCACCTGTGTCGATTAAAAATACCAAGTTGTTTGAATCATCCCGAACGAAAAGGCGGCTAGTGAATTTATTGGCACCGGTACCCGCTATACGCGGTGCCGAAACTAGTTTGGGTGGTTACCAGCTTTGTTCTTTTGACAATGACATTTTTGTGCCTTGTCCCCAAATTTCCTGTGATACCAGCAAGGTGTTCGAGAGTCCGGTGTGGTGGAAGAGGAACGCGCTGTGTTTGTTCGTCGGCTCGTGCTACGCGATCTTGCTGGCCGGTTTCGGTATTGCGGTCTGTATCGATTGTTTGGTTTAAAATCTAATTTTGCCACCATTGCTTCGATGCGCGCCAAACGGGTGTCAAAATCGAAAGTAGGAATGGCTTGCGTTTGCTTTGCTGCTGGAGAAGCAGACGGTCCGGCGATTGTGTAGACGGATGCGTTTTGCTGTGCCTCATGGATTTTATCGGCAACTTCAGCCAACTCGTTTAATGGCTTGTCGCCGACCGCAGCTAAAGCTATATGAATGATTTGTGGTAACTTTCGTAACCACAGATTTTTTATTATATCGTCTCCGAAGGATTGACCGGACAATTGTTTCATCGATCTCAATAATTCTGACGGACTTCTATCCCCTATGTCGGCCTTTGCTATTAAAGTTTCTAACCGTTTGGTTTCAGAAACTGAATGCCGTTTTATCAATACGGCCTTCAAGTTTTCGTATCGGTTTATGTCCGGCGGATTGGATAGAATGTCGATGATAGATTCGCAAGATTCCGGGGGTAACGCGGCGATGGTGAGGCAATACTTTGTATCTTGATTTGTAATGCGATACGCTTGAAATTGGGCCTCGGCTTGGATAAACCAAGTTGCCGGGTTTGTCGGCCAAAACGGTGGTAATCGTACCCGTACAGAATCTATTCTACCTTCATTTTGTATGTTCGAGCTCTTTGTTGCGTCATTTGTATTGTCGGTTTTTGTATCTGTTTGATCGTTACTCATTGTTAGACTTGTTTGTGTTAAGTTTCAATGGAATAAAAACTCAAAATCCAAACAAAAATTTTTTTTAAATTTTAGAAAATAATAAAATTAGGATATTATTTTTGGATGGTCCCCAGAAAAATTAAAAGTGTTACGCGATTTCTGGACGGCACTGTTTTGTTCTCAACAATAAAATATAAGTGTGTCGTTATTTTTGGACGGTACTGTATTTTCAAAAAATTCAAGCAAAAGTGTACCGCGCTTGTAGGACAACACTGTACTTTGAAAAACAATGTGTATTAAAAATTTGAAGAAATGAGAAAGTTTATATAAATCAATGAGAGAAAATAAAATATATATGTGTGTGTGTAGTTAATATAATTTGGAAATATATAATAATAATAAAATCAGTTGTTGCGAGCAATTACATAAAATTATAATTTATTGTTTTAAATTGAAATTTATATGCATGTAATTTTCGGTTTTTTTTATATATGAATATTTGTATAATATGAATAAGAATTAAATGATATTTGTAAAGAACCAAAATATATATGTATTTTATATAAGAAAATAATTTTAAAATTTTATGTTTTAAGCTTTTTCAATATATGTATATAAAAAAATTAATGTTTAAATTTTTATGTTATAATATTACTTTATAGAAAATATAATATTTTTTTTTTTTTAAAAAATACAATTTTGTTTAATTTCAATTCAGAAAAAAATAATTGTTAAATGTGTAATTTAAATTATAGAATTGTATGTTTTAATTTTTTTTTAAATTTTATGGTTTAAGCACGAATTTGTTAAATTAGAATATTTTTAATTTTAATAGTGCAATTGTATAATTTTAATTCACGATATATTTAAATTAAAAAATGTTTGTTTGTACTAAATGTAATTTTGATAACTTTATGTTATAGTACAATTAAAAAAAATAAGGAAAATTTTTACTTGTTTTTCCGATGTGTTTAATCACGATGAAAATGATGACGTCGTGATGACATTGATGAATCAAAGATGAATCAATGAAGAAAAATCTTGACATAAATTCGAAAATGCATAATTTTTTTTTCCGATGTCGATGAAATGTTGAAACTGATGATTTTTCTTTTCGATGTTGATGAAAAATGTTGAAAATGATGAATTTATAAATGCCGGACGTTATGATTATGATAATATAACGTTTCTTTTATTTTAATTTTTCGCTCTGATATATAACTTTATCATTTGCCGGATTTTTTATATATATTTTAAATTGTCATATGTTTGTTATAATGTATATGTATTTTTATAAAACTGTTTTTTTTTTTTTTTGTTTTTGTTGCATGTAAATTTTAATATTTAATTAGACAAATTTTACATGAGAAAAAAATTATATAATGTCTCTTTTATATGAAACAAAATTTGTATAAACTGTTTTTTATATTTGCACGTTTTTTTAAAAAAATCAAATTTGTGGTTTTTTATATATATATAGTAATAGTTTTAATATATACTAATAGTTTTTAACATATTATAGCAACTAATATTTTTTGTATATTAAAACACGTGTTTTTGTGCGGGGTCACCAATTGTGGGGCTGGTTGTAGATGTCCATCAACCACCTCACTTTAATGTCAAAGAAAACACTGTTAAATTTATTATAACGTTTAACTATATTTAACTATTTATTTAATTTATTTATTTAACTTATATGTTATTAAGATTTTAATTAATTTATTTAATTTATTTATATTTAAATGGTTTGTTCACAACTGTTGATTTTATTAACTATTATTATTACTTATTACCTGCAACCGTGCAAATTTAACTTTTGTAGAATAACTTTGATTTTAAATAAACTTTCTCTAATTACTTTGCCGAACGCTCGATTAAAAAGTGAGTGGTAGAAATTGTATCGCGTTACTAATATATGCAATTGGTACACAATTGCACATCTTACAGTTGCTATTGACCAAGAGACTTTCTTATCGAGAACTTTCTATATATCGCGTGATTAAACAGTAATTTTTAACTTGAGAATTTAATAATTGCGAATGATATGAATAACTGGTAATTATAAAAATGAGAATCTAATGATTTGATTAACTGGCAATTATAAAATTATTAATTTTAAGAGAATTACCAGTGTGACTACAATTGTTTATTTTAAGAGAATTTTTAAGAGAATTACCAGTGTCACTACATTTCTATTGTTCCTATTTTTTTGACTCGGAGATCGACGCGGTTTCTCAGACTTTTAGAACTGCCTTTAGTTCTATCTAAAGTACCTTTTGACTAACTTGAATTAGTAGTGTTCTTTTTGGAATTGTGAACCCCGATGCATGTGGTAACATACTAATTCATGTCTAATTTTTATAGTTTTAACTATTGTAAGGTGTTTGATTTTTTAAAAAAATATGGAAATTAATGTTTCAATATTCTAACCAATATTTAATAAATTATTTATTGTTTACTATTTTATGTTATTTATTTACTTATCTTTTTAACTGCTTGTACTAAGCAGTTGTATCTTATTCGTATTTGTACTTGATTGTTTCTTTTGGGGTAGGTAACATCAGAGCTTAATCCACTGCGGATAGTAAAATTTTTCTCAGCATGTGGAGAAAGTGCAAGAAGTCAAGCTTAAGGGTTAAGATATTTTGTTCTTTTTTATTCTGTTTGTATGTATCTGTTTATTCATTACTAGTATCTTATTTTAATGACGACCTACTAACTATATCTCCCTTATGTTTGACTTCGTTGATCCAATTAATTTATCAGTATCTTTCTTGAGTCCATGTTTTTGACCAAGTTAACACGTGGCTTTTGATTGATTCTGTTATGGATTAGATACTCAATTGCTAACTTAAAAACAAAAAAAAAAAAAAAAAATTCTTTTTTCTCGTTATTAGGTGTAAAATGAAGACAAAAACAGAAAACCAAAATATTTCAAATAATTTTTTTTCCCGTTATTTAGGTCCCAAAGTAGGACAATACAAAAAATAAGGACAAAAACAGAAAACCAAAATATTTCACATAACTTTTTTTTCTTTCAGATAACTTTTTTTTTTTTTTCCCGTTACTTAGGTCCAAAAGTAGGATAACCAAAATATTTCAGATAACTTTTTTTTTCTTTTTTCCCGTTACTTAGGTCCAAAAGTAGGACAAAACAGAAAATAAGGACAAAGACAGAAAACCAAAATATTTCAAATAACTTTTTTTTCTTTTTTCCCGTTATTTAGGTGCAAAATATGGACAAAAAAAGAAAACCAAAATATTTCAGATAACTTTTTTTTTCTTTTTCCCCGTTATTTAAGTGAAAAATAAAGACAAAAACAGATAACCAAAATATTTCAGATAACTTTTTTCTTCTTTTTTCCCATTATTTAGGTGAAAAATAAAGACAAAAACTGAAAACCACAATATTTAAAATAACTTTTTTTTCATTTTTCCTGTTATTTAGGTGCAAAATAACATAAGGACAAAAACAGCAAACCAAAATATTTCAGATATTTTTTTTTTCTTTTTTCCCGTTATTTAGGTGTGAAATAAGCACAAAAACAGAAAACCAAAATATTTCAAATAACTTTTTTTTCTTTTTTCGTGTTATTTAGGTGTAAAATAAGGACAAAAACAGAAATCCGAAATATTTCAGATATCTTTTTTTATTTTTTCCCAATATTTAAGTGAATAATAAAAACAAAAGCAGAAAACTAAAATATTTCAGATAACTATTTGTTTCTTCTTTCCCGAAAAGTAAAGACAAAAACAGAGAACCAAAATATTTCAGGTAACTGTTTTCTTTTTTCCCGTTATTTAGGTGTAAAATAAGGACAAAAACAGAAAACCAAAATATTTCAGATACCTTTTTTTTCTTCTTTCCTGTTATTTAAGTGAAAAGTAAAGACAAAAACAGAAAACCAAAATATTTCAGATAACTGTTGTTTTCTTTTTTCCCGTTATTTAGGTGTAAAATAACGACAAAAACAGAAAACCAAAATATTTCAGGTAATTTTTTTTCTTTTTTCCCGTTATTTAGGTGTAAATTAAAGACAAAAACAGAAAATCAAAATATTTCATATAATTTTTTTTTCTTTTTTCCCGTTATTTAGGTGTAAAATAAGGACAAAAACAGAAAACTAAAATATTTCAAATAACTTTTTGTTCTGTTTTCCCGTCATTTAGGTGTAAAATAAGGACAAAAACAGAAAACCAAAATATTTCAGATAATTTTTTTTTCTTTTTTCCCGTTATTTAAGTGAAAAATAAAGACAAAAAGAGAAAACCAAAATATTTCAGATAACTGTTGTTTTCTTTTTGCCCGTTATTTAGGTGCAAAATAAGGACAAAAACAGAAAACCAAAATATTTCAAATAACTTTTTGTTCTGTTTTCACGTCATTTAGGTGTAAAATAAGCACAAAAACAGAAAACCAAAATATTTCAGATAATTTTTTTTTCTTTTTTCCCGTTATTTAGGTGTAAAATAAGAACAAAAACAGAAAACCCTAAATTTTGAGATCACTTTTTTTTTCTTTTTTCACGTTATTTAAGTTGAAAATAAAGACAAAAACAGAAAACCAAAATATTTCAGATAATTTTTTTTTCTTTTTTCCCGTTATTTAGGTGTAAAATAAGGACAAAAACAGAAAACCAAAAATTTTGAGATAACTTTTTTTTTCTTTTTTCCCGTTATTTAAGTGAAAAATAAAGACAAAAACAGAAAACCAAAATATTTCAGATAATTTTTTTTTCTTTTTTCCCGTTATTTAGGTCCAAAAGTAGGACAAAAACAGAAAACCAAAATATTTCAGATAATTTTTTTTCCTTTTTTCCCGTTATTTAGGTGTAAAATAAGGACAAAAACAGAAAACCAAAATATTTCATATAATTTTTTTTTTTTCCCGTTATTTAAGTGAAAAATAAAGACAAAAACAGAAAACCAAAATATTTTATATAACTTTTTTTTTCTTTTTTCCCGTTATTTAGGTGTAAAATAAGGACAAAAACAGAAAACCAAAATATTTCAGATACCTTTTTTTTCTTCTTTCCTGTTATTTAAGTGAAAAGTAAAGACAAAAACAGAAAACCAAAATATTTCAGATAACTGTTGTTTTCTTTTTTCCCGTTATTTAGGTGTAAAATAACGACAAAAACAGAAAACCAAAATATTTCAGGTAATTTTTTTTCTTTTTTCCCGTTATTTAGGTGTAAATTAAAGACAAAAACAGAAAATCAAAATATTTCATATAATTTTTTTTTCTTTTTTCCCGTTATTTAGGTGTAAAATAAGGACAAAAACAGAAAACTAAAATATTTCAAATAACTTTTTGTTCTGTTTTCCCGTCATTTAGGTGTAAAATAAGGACAAAAACAGAAAACCAAAATATTTCAGATAATTTTTTTTTCTTTTTTCCCGTTATTTAAGTGAAAAATAAAGACAAAAAGAGAAAACCAAAATATTTCAGATAACTGTTGTTTTCTTTTTGCCCGTTATTTAGGTGCAAAATAAGGACAAAAACAGAAAACCAAAATATTTCAAATAACTTTTTGTTCTGTTTTCACGTCATTTAGGTGTAAAATAAGCACAAAAACAGAAAACCAAAATATTTCAGATAATTTTTTTTTCTTTTTTCCCGTTATTTAGGTGTAAAATAAGAACAAAAACAGAAAACCCTAAATTTTGAGATCACTTTTTTTTTCTTTTTTCACGTTATTTAAGTTGAAAATAAAGACAAAAACAGAAAACCAAAATATTTCAGATAATTTTTTTTTCTTTTTTCCCGTTATTTAGGTGTAAAATAAGGACAAAAACAGAAAACCAAAAATTTTGAGATAACTTTTTTTTTCTTTTTTCCCGTTATTTAAGTGAAAAATAAAGACAAAAACAGAAAACCAAAATATTTCAGATAATTTTTTTTTCTTTTTTCCCGTTATTTAGGTCCAAAAGTAGGACAAAAACAGAAAACCAAAATATTTCAGATAATTTTTTTTTCTTTTTTCCCGTTATTTAGGTGTAAAATAAGGACAAAAACAGAAAACCAAAATATTTCATATAATTTTTTTTTTTTCCCGTTATTTAAGTGAAAAATAAAGACAAAAACAGAAAACCAAAATATTTTATATAACTTTTTTTTTCTTTTTTCCCGTTATTTAGGTGTAAAATAAGGACAAAAACAGAAAACCAAAATATTTCAAATAACTTTTTCATCTTTTTTCCCGTTATTTAGGTGTAAAATAAGGACAAAAACAGAAAACCAAAATATTTCAGATAACTTTTTTTTTATTCTTTCCCGTTATTTAAGTGAAAAGTAAAGACAAAAACAGTCAACCAAAATATTTCAGGTAACTGTTGTTTTCTTTTTTCCCGTTATTTAGGTGTAAAATAAGGACAAAAACAGAAAACTAAAATATTTCAGATAACTTTTTTTTTCTTTTTTCCCGTTATTTAGGTGTAAAATAAGGACAAAAACAGAAAACCAAAATATTTCAAATAACTTTTTTATCTTTTTTCCCGTTATTTAGGTGTAAAATAAGGACAAAAACAGAAAACCAAAATATTTCAGATAACTTTTTTTTCTTTTTTCCCGTTATTTCGGTGTAAAATAACGACAAAAACAGAAAGCTAAAATATTTCATATAACTTTTTTTTTCTTTTTTCCCTTTATTTAAGTGAAAAATAAAGACAAAAACAGGAAACCAAAATATTTCAGATAACTGTTGTTTTCATTTTTCCCGTTATTTAGGTGTAAAATAAGGACAAAAACAGAAAATCAAAATATTTCAGGTAACTTTTTTTTTCTTTTTTCCCGTTATTTAGGTGTAAAATAAGGACAAAAACAGAAAACAAAATATTTCAGATAACTTTTTTTTTCTTTTTTCCCGTTATTTAGGTGTAAAATAAGGACAAAAACAGAAAACCAAAATATTTGATATAACTTTTTTTTTTCTTTTTTCCCGGTATTTAAGTGAAAAGTAAAGACAAAAACAGAAAACCAAAATATTTCAGGTAACTGTTTTCTTTTTTCCCGTTATTTAGGTGTAAAATAAGGACAAAAACAGAAAACCAAAATATTTCAGATACCTTTTTTTTCTTCTTTCCTGTTATTTAAGTGAAAAGTAAAGACAAAAACAGAAAACCAAAATATTTCAGATAACTGTTGTTTTCTTTTTTCCCGTTATTTAGGTGTAAAATAACGACAAAAACAGAAAACCAAAATATTTCAGGTAATTTTTTTTCTTTTTTCCCGTTATTTAGGTGTAAATTAAAGACAAAAACAGAAAATCAAAATATTTCATATAATTTTTTTTTCTTTTTTCCCGTTATTTAGGTGTAAAATAAGGACAAAAACAGAAAACTAAAATATTTCAAATAACTTTTTGTTCTGTTTTCCCGTCATTTAGGTGTAAAATAAGGACAAAAACAGAAAACCAAAATATTTCAGATAATTTTTTTTTCTTTTTTCCCGTTATTTAGGTGTAAAATAAGGACAAAAACAGAAAACCAAAAATTTTGAGATAACTTTTTTTTTCTTTTTTCCCGTTATTTAAGTGAAAAATAAAGACAAAAAGAGAAAACCAAAATATTTCAGATAACTGTTGTTTTCTTTTTGCCCGTTATTTAGGTGCAAAATAAGGACAAAAACAGAAAACCAAAATATTTCAAATAACTTTTTGTTCTGTTTTCACGTCATTTAGGTGTAAAATAAGCACAAAAACAGAAAACCAAAATATTTCAGATAATTTTTTTTTCTTTTTTCCCGTTATTTAGGTGTAAAATAAGAACAAAAACAGAAAACCCTAAATTTTGAGATCACTTTTTTTTTCTTTTTTCACGTTATTTAAGTTGAAAATAAAGACAAAAACAGAAAACCAAAATATTTCAGATAATTTTTTTTTCTTTTTTCCTGTTATTTAGGTGTAAAATAAGGACAAAAACAGAAAACCAAAAATTTTGAGATAACTTTTTTTTTCTTTTTTCCCGTTATTTAAGTGAAAAATAAAGACAAAAACAGAAAACCAAAATATTTCAGATAATTTTTTTTTCTTTTTTCCCGTTATTTAGGTCCAAAAGTAGGACAAAAACAGAAAACCAAAATATTTCAGATAATTTTTTTTTCTTTTTTCCCGTTATTTAGGTGTAAAATAAGGACAAAAACAGAAAACCAAAATATTTCATATAATTTTTTTTTTTTTCCCGTTATTTAAGTGAAAAAAAAAGACAAAAACAGAAAACCAAAATATTTTATATAACTTTTTTTTTCTTTTTTCCCGTTATTTAGGTGTAAAATAAGGACAAAAACAGAAAACCAAAATATTTCAAATAACTTTTTCATCTTTTTTCCCGTTATTTAGGTGTAAAATAAAGACAAAAACAGAAAACCAAAATATTTCAGATAACTTTTTTTTTATTCTTTCCCGTTATTTAAGTGAAAAGTAAAGACAAAAACAGTCAACCAAAATATTTCAGGTAACTGTTGTTTTCTTTTTTCCCGTTATTTAGGTGTAAAATAAGGACAAAAACAGAAAACTAAAATATTTCAGATAACTTTTTTTTTCTTTTTTCCCGTTATTTAGGTGTAAAATAAGGACAAAAACAGAAAACCAAAATATTTCAAATAACTTTTTTATCTTTTTTCCCGTTATTTAGGTGTAAAATAAGGACAAAAACAGAAAACCAAAATATTTCAGATAACTTTTTTTTCTTTTTTCCCGTTATTTCGGTGTAAAATAACGACAAAAACAGAAAGCTAAAATATTTCATATAACTTTTTTTTTCTTTTTTCCCTTTATTTAAGTGAAAAATAAAGACAAAAACAGGAAACCAAAATATTTCAGATAACTGTTGTTTTCATTTTTCCCGTTATTTAGGTGTAAAATAAGGACAAAAACAGAAAATCAAAATATTTCAGGTAACTTTTTTTTTCTTTTTTCCCGTTATTTAGGTGTAAAATAAGGACAAAAACAGAAAACCAAAATATTTCAGATAACTTTTTTTTTCTTTTTTCCCGTTATTTAGGTGTAAAATAAGGACAAAAACAGAAAACCAAAATATTTGATATAACTTTTTTTTTCTTTTTTCCCGGTATTTAAGTGAAAAGTAAAGACAAAAACGGAAAACCAAAATATTTCAGATAACTGTTGTTTTCTTTTTTCCCGATATTTAGGTGTAAAATAACGACAAAAACAGAAAACCAAAATATTTCAGGTAATTTTTTTTTCTTTTTTCCCGTTATTTAGGTGTAAACTAAGGACAAAAACAGAAAACCAAAAATTTTGAGATAACTTTTTTTTTCTTTTTTCCCGTTATTTAAGTGAAAAATAAAGACAAAAAGAGAAAACCAAAATATTTCAGATAACTGTTGTTTTCCTTTTGCCCGTTATTTAGGTGTAAACTAAGGGCAAAAACAGAAAACCAAAAATTTTGAGATAACTTTTTTTTTCTTTTTTCCCGTTATTTAAGTGAAAAATAAAGACAAAAAGAGAAAACCAAAATATTTCAGATAACTGTTGTTTTCCATTTGCCCGTTATTTAGGTGTAAAATAAGGACAAAAACAGAAAACCAAAATATTTCAAATAACTTTTTGTTCTGTTTTCCCGTCATTTAGGTGTAAAATAAGGACAAAAACAGAAAACCAAAATATTTCAGATAATTTTTTTTTCTTTTTTCCCGTTATTTAGGTGTAAAATAAGCACAAAAACAGAAAACCAAAAATTTTGAGATAACTTTTTTTTTCTCTTTTCACGTTATTTAAGTTGAAAATATAGACAAAAACAGAAAACCAAAATATTTCAGATAATTTTTTTTTCTTTTTTCCCGTTATTTAGGTCCAAAAGTAGGACAAAAACAGAAAACCAAAATATTTCAGATATTTTTTTTTTCCTTTTTCCCGTTATTTAGGTGTAAACTAAGGACAAAAACAGAAAACCAAAAATTT
This sequence comes from Empis livida, assembly GCA_963932195.1. Taxonomy (NCBI): domain Eukaryota; kingdom Metazoa; phylum Arthropoda; class Insecta; order Diptera; family Empididae; genus Empis; species Empis livida. The sequence continues at coordinate 26,151,188 of OZ010647.1, read as the reverse complement.
TGAGATAACTTTTTTTTTCTTTTTTCCCGTTATTTAAGTGAAAAATAAAGACAAAAAGAGAAAACCAAAATATTTCAGATAACTGTTGTTTTCCTTTTGCCCGTTATTTAGGTGTAAAATAAGGACAAAAACAGAAAACCAAAATATTTCAAATAACTTTTTGTACTGTTTTCCCGTCATTTAGGTGTTAAATAAGGACAAAAACAGAAAACCAAAATATTTCAGATAATTTTTTTTTCTTTTTTCCCGTTATTTAGGTGTAAACTAAGGACAAAAACAGAAAACCAAAAATTTTGAGATAACTTTTTTTTTCTTTTTTCCCGTTATTTAAGTGAAAAATAAAGACAAAAACAGAAAACCAAAATATTTCAGATAATTTTTTTTTCTTTTTTCCCGTTATTTAGGTGTAAAATAAGGACAAAAACAGAAAACCAAAATATTTCAAATAACTTTTTTTTCTTTTTTCCCGTTGTTTAGGTGTAAAATAAGGACAAAAACAGAAAACCAAAAATTTTGAGATAACTTTTTTTTTCTTTTTTCGCGTTATTTAAGTGAAAAATAAAGACAAAAACAGAAAACCAAAATATTTTATATAACTTTTTTTTTCTTTTTTCCCGTTATTTAGGTGTAAGTTAAGGACAAAAACAGAAAACCAAAATATTTCAGATAACTTTTTTTTTATTCTTTCCCGTTATTTAAGTGAAAAGTAAAGACAAAAACAGTGAACCAAAATATTTCAGGTAACTGTTGTTTTCTTTTTTCCCGTTATTTAGGTGTAAAATAAGGACAAAAACAGAAAACTAAAATATTTCAGATAACTATTTTTTTCTTTTTTCCCGTTATTTAGGTGTAAAATAAGGACAAAAACAGAAAACCAAAATATTTCAAATAACTTTTTTATCTTTTTTCCCGTTATTTAGGTGTAAAATAAGGACAAAAACAGGAAACCAAAAATTTTGAGATAAATTTTTTTTCTTTTTTCCCGTTATTTAAGTGAAAAATAAAGACAAAAACAGAAAACCAAAATATTTCAGATAATTTTTTTTTCTTTTTTTCCGTTATTTAGGTCCAAAAGTAGGACAAAAACAGAAAACCAAAATATTTCAGATAATTTTTTTTTCTTTTTTCCCGTTATTTAGGTGTAAAATAAGGACAAAAACAGAAAACCAAAATAATTCATATAATTTTTTTTTCTTTTTTCCCGTTATTTAAGTGAAAAATAAAGACAAAAACAGAAAACCAAAATATTTTATATAACTTTTTTTTTCTTTTTTGTCGTTATTTAGGTGTAAGATAAGGACAAAAACAGAAAACCAAAATATTTCAGATAACTTTTTTTTTATTCTTTCCCGTTATTTAAGTGAAAAGTAAAGACAAAAACAGTGAACCAAAATATTTCAGGTAACTGTTGTTTTCTTTTTTCCCGTTATTTAGGTGTAAAATAAGGACAAAAACAGGAAACTAAAATATTTCAGATAACTTTTTTTTTCTTTTTTCCCTTTATTTAGGTGTAAAATAAGGACAAAAACAGAAAACCAAAATATTTCAAATAACTTTTTTATCTTTTTTCCCGTTATTTAGGTGTAAAATAAGGACAAAAACAGAAAACCAAAATATTTCAGATAACTTTTTTTTCTTTTTTCCCGTTATTTCGGTGTAAAATAACGACAAAAACAGAAAACCAATATATTTCAGACAATTTTTTTTTCTTTTTCCCGTTATTTAGGTGTAAAATAAGGACAAAAACAGAAAGCCAAAATATTTCATATAACTTTTTTTTTCTTTTTTCCCTTTATTTAAGTGAAAAATAAAGACAAAAACAGGAAACCAAAATATTTCAGATAACTGTTGTTTTCATTTTTCCCGTTATTTAGGTGTAAAATAAGGACAAAAACAGAAAACCAAAATATTTCAGATAACTTTTTTTTCTTTTTTCCCGTTATTTAGGTGTAAAATAAGGACAAAAACAGGAAACTAAAATATTTCAGATAACTTTTTTTTTCTTTTTTCCCGTTATTTAGGTGTAAAATAAGGACAAAAACAGAAAACCAAAATATTTCAGATAACTTTTTTTTCTTTTTTCCCGTTATTTCGGTGTAAAATAAGGACAAAAACAGGAAACTAAAATATTTCAGATAACTTTTTTTTTTCTTTTTTCCCGTTATTTAGGTGTGAAATAACGACAAAAACAGAAAACCAAAATATTTCAGATAACTTTTTTTTTCTTTTTTCCCGTTATTTAGGTGTAAGATAAGGACAAAAACAGAAAACCAAAATATTTCAGATAACTTTTTTTTTATTCTTTCCCGTTATTTAAGTGAAAAGTAAAGACAAAAACAGTGAACCAAAATATTTCAGGTAACTGTTGTTTTCTTTTTTCCCGTTATTTAGGTGTAAAATAAGGACAAAAACAGGAAACTAAAATATTTCAGATAACTTTTTTTTTCTTTTTTCCCGTTATTTAGGTGTAAAATAAGGACAAAAACAGAAAACCAAAATATTTCAAATAACTTTTTTATCTTTTTTCCCGTTATTTAGGTGTAAAATAAGGACAAAAACAGAAAACTAAAATATTTCAGATAACTTTTTTTTTCTTTTTTCCCGTTATTTAGGTGTAAAATAAGGACAAAAACAGAAAACCAAAATATTTCAGATAACTTTTTTTTCTTTTTTCCCGTTATTTCGGTGTAAAATAACGACAAAAACAGAAAACCAAAATATTTCAGATATTTTTTTTTTCTTTTTTCCCGTTATTTAGGTGTGAAATAAGCACAAAAACAGAAAACCAAAATATTTCAAATAACTTTTTTTTCTTTTTTCGTGTTATTTAGGTGTAAAATAAGGACAAAAACAGAAATCCGAAATATTTCAGATATCTTTTTTTATTTTTTCCCAATATTTAAGTGAATAATAAAAACAAAAGCAGAAAACTAAAATATTTCAGATAACTATTTGTTTCTTCTTTCCCGAAAAGTAAAGACAAAAACAGAGAACCAAAATATTTCAGGTAACTGTTTTCTTTTTTCCCGTTATTTAGGTGTAAAATAAGGACAAAAACAGAAAACCAAAATATTTCAGATACCTTTTTTTTCTTCTTTCCTGTTATTTAAGTGAAAAGTAAAGACAAAAACAGAAAACCAAAATATTTCAGATAACTGTTGTTTTCTTTTTTCCCGTTATTTAGGTGTAAAATAACGACAAAAACAGAAAACCAAAATATTTCAGGTAATTTTTTTTCTTTTTTCCCGTTATTTAGGTGTAAATTAAAGACAAAAACAGAAAATCAAAATATTTCATATAATTTTTTTTTCTTTTTTCCCGTTATTTAGGTGTAAAATAAGGACAAAAACAGAAAACTAAAATATTTCAAATAACTTTTTGTTCTGTTTTCCCGTCATTTAGGTGTAAAATAAGGACAAAAACAGAAAACCAAAATATTTCAGATAATTTTTTTTTCTTTTTTCCCGTTATTTAGGTGTAAAATAAGGACAAAAACAGAAAACCAAAAATTTTGAGATAACTTTTTTTTTCTTTTTTCCCGTTATTTAAGTGAAAAATAAAGACAAAAAGAGAAAACCAAAATATTTCAGATAACTGTTGTTTTCTTTTTGCCCGTTATTTAGGTGCAAAATAAGGACAAAAACAGAAAACCAAAATATTTCAAATAACTTTTTGTTCTGTTTTCACGTCATTTAGGTGTAAAATAAGCACAAAAACAGAAAACCAAAATATTTCAGATAATTTTTTTTTCTTTTTTCCCGTTATTTAGGTGTAAAATAAGAACAAAAACAGAAAACCCTAAATTTTGAGATCACTTTTTTTTTCTTTTTTCACGTTATTTAAGTTGAAAATAAAGACAAAAACAGAAAACCAAAATATTTCAGATAATTTTTTTTTCTTTTTTCCCGTTATTTAGGTGTAAAATAAGGACAAAAACAGAAAACCAAAAATTTTGAGATAACTTTTTTTTTCTTTTTTCCCGTTATTTAAGTGAAAAATAAAGACAAAAACAGAAAACCAAAATATTTCAGATAATTTTTTTTTCTTTTTTCCCGTTATTTAGGTCCAAAAGTAGGACAAAAACAGAAAACCAAAATATTTCAGATAATTTTTTTTTCTTTTTTCCCGTTATTTAGGTGTAAAATAAGGACAAAAACAGAAAACCAAAATATTTCATATAATTTTTTTTTTTTTCCCGTTATTTAAGTGAAAAATAAAGACAAAAACAGAAAACCAAAATATTTTATATAACTTTTTTTTTCTTTTTTCCCGTTATTTAGGTGTAAAATAAGGACAAAAACAGAAAACCAAAATATTTCAAATAACTTTTTCATCTTTTTTCCCGTTATTTAGGTGTAAAATAAGGACAAAAACAGAAAACCAAAATATTTCAGATAACTTTTTTTTTATTCTTTCCCGTTATTTAAGTGAAAAGTAAAGACAAAAACAGTCAACCAAAATATTTCAGGTAACTGTTGTTTTCTTTTTTCCCGTTATTTAGGTGTAAAATAAGGACAAAAACAGAAAACTAAAATATTTCAGATAACTTTTTTTTTCTTTTTTCCCGTTATTTAGGTGTAAAATAAGGACAAAAACAGAAAACCAAAATATTTCAAATAACTTTTTTATCTTTTTTCCCGTTATTTAGGTGTAAAATAAGGACAAAAACAGAAAACCAAAATATTTCAGATAACTTTTTTTTCTTTTTTCCCGTTATTTCGGTGTAAAATAACGACAAAAACAGAAAGCTAAAATATTTCATATAACTTTTTTTTTCTTTTTTCCCTTTATTTAAGTGAAAAATAAAGACAAAAACAGGAAACCAAAATATTTCAGATAACTGTTGTTTTCATTTTTCCCGTTATTTAGGTGTAAAATAAGGACAAAAACAGAAAATCAAAATATTTCAGGTAACTTTTTTTTTCTTTTTTCCCGTTATTTAGGTGTAAAATAAGGACAAAAACAGAAAACTAAAATATTTCAGATAACTTTTTTTTTCTTTTTTCCCGTTATTTAGGTGTAAAATAAGGACAAAAACAGAAAACCAAAATATTTGATATAACTTTTTTTTTCTTTTTTCCCGGTATTTAAGTGAAAAGTAAAGACAAAAACAGAAAACCAAAATATTTCAGGTAACTGTTTTCTTTTTTCCCGTTATTTAGGTGTAAAATAAGGACAAAAACAGAAAACCAAAATATTTCAGATACCTTTTTTTTCTTCTTTCCTGTTATTTAAGTGAAAAGTAAAGACAAAAACAGAAAACCAAAATATTTCAGATAACTGTTGTTTTCTTTTTTCCCGTTATTTAGGTGTAAAATAACGACAAAAACAGAAAACCAAAATATTTCAGGTAATTTTTTTTCTTTTTTCCCGTTATTTAGGTGTAAATTAAAGACAAAAACAGAAAATCAAAATATTTCATATAATTTTTTTTTCTTTTTTCCCGTTATTTAGGTGTAAAATAAGGACAAAAACAGAAAACTAAAATATTTCAAATAACTTTTTGTTCTGTTTTCCCGTCATTTAGGTGTAAAATAAGGACAAAAACAGAAAACCAAAATATTTCAGATAATTTTTTTTTCTTTTTTCCCGTTATTTAGGTGTAAAATAAGGACAAAAACAGAAAACCAAAAATTTTGAGATAACTTTTTTTTTCTTTTTTCCCGTTATTTAAGTGAAAAATAAAGACAAAAAGAGAAAACCAAAATATTTCAGATAACTGTTGTTTTCTTTTTGCCCGTTATTTAGGTGCAAAATAAGGACAAAAACAGAAAACCAAAATATTTCAAATAACTTTTTGTTCTGTTTTCACGTCATTTAGGTGTAAAATAAGCACAAAAACAGAAAACCAAAATATTTCAGATAATTTTTTTTTCCTTTTTCCCGTTATTTAGGTGTAAAATAAGAACAAAAACAGAAAACCCTAAATTTTGAGATCACTTTTTTTTTCTTTTTTCACGTTATTTAAGTTGAAAATAAAGACAAAAACAGAAAACCAAAATATTTCAGATAATTTTTTTTTCTTTTTTCCTGTTATTTAGGTGTAAAATAAGGACAAAAACAGAAAACCAAAAATTTTGAGATAACTTTTTTTTTCTTTTTTCCCGTTATTTAAGTGAAAAATAAAGACAAAAACAGAAAACCAAAATATTTCAGATAATTTTTTTTTCTTTTTTCCCGTTATTTAGGTCCAAAAGTAGGACAAAAACAGAAAACCAAAATATTTCAGATAATTTTTTTTTCTTTTTTCCCGTTATTTAGGTGTAAAATAAGGACAAAAACAGAAAACCAAAATATTTCATATAATTTTTTTTTTTTTCCCGTTATTTAAGTGAAAAATAAAGACAAAAACAGAAAACCAAAATATTTTATATAACTTTTTTTTTCTTTTTTCCCGTTATTTAGGTGTAAAATAAGGACAAAAACAGAAAACCAAAATATTTCAAATAACTTTTTCATCTTTTTTCCCGTTATTTAGGTGTAAAATAAGGACAAAAACAGAAAACCAAAATATTTCAGATAACTTTTTTTTTATTCTTTCCCGTTATTTAAGTGAAAAGTAAAGACAAAAACAGTCAACCAAAATATTTCAGGTAACTGTTGTTTTCTTTTTTCCCGTTATTTAGGTGTAAAATAAGGACAAAAACAGAAAACTAAAATATTTCAGATAACTTTTTTTTTCTTTTTTCCCGTTATTTAGGTGTAAAATAAGGACAAAAACAGAAAACCAAAATATTTCAAATAACTTTTTTTTCTTTTTTCCCGTTATTTAGGTGTAAAATAAGGACAAAAACAGAAAACCAAAATATTTCAGATAACTTTTTTTTCTTTTTTCCCGTTATTTCGGTGTAAAATAACGACAAAAACAGAAAGCTAAAATATTTCATATAACTTTTTTTTTCTTTTTTCCCTTTATTTAAGTGAAAAATAAAGACAAAAACAGGAAACCAAAATATTTCAGATAACTGTTGTTTTCATTTTTCCCGTTATTTAGGTGTAAAATAAGGACAAAAACAGAAAATCAAAATATTTCAGGTAACTTTTTTTTTCTTTTTTCCCGTTATTTAGGTGTAAAATAAGGACAAAAACAGAAAACCAAAATATTTCAGATAACTTTTTTTTTCTTTTTTCCCGTTATTTAGGTGTAAAATAAGGACAAAAACAGAAAACCAAAATATTTGATATAACTTTTTTTTTCTTTTTTCCCGGTATTTAAGTGAAAAGTAAAGACAAAAACAGAAAACCAAAATATTTCAGATAACTGTTGTTTTCTTTTTTCCCGTTATTTAGGTGTAAAATAACGACAAAAACAGAAAACCAAAATATTTCAGGTAATTTTTTTTTCTTTTTTCCCGTTATTTAGGTGTAAACTAAGGACAAAAACAGAAAACCAAAAATTTTGAGATAACTTTTTTTTTCTTTTTTCCCGTTATTTAAGTGAAAAATAAAGACAAAAAGAGAAAACCAAAATATTTCAGATAACTGTTGTTTTCCTTTTGCCCGTTATTTAGGTGTAAAATAAGGACAAAAACAGAAAACCAAAATATTTCAAATAACTTTTTGTACTGTTTTCCCGTCATTTAGGTGTTAAATAAGGACAAAAACAGAAAACCAAAATATTTCAGATAATTTTTTTTTCTTTTTTCCCGTTATTTAGGTGTAAACTAAGGGCAAAAACAGAAAACCAAAAATTTTGAGATAACTTTTTTTTTCTTTTTTCCCGTTATTTAAGTGAAAAATAAAGACAAAAAGAGAAAACCAAAATATTTCAGATAACTGTTGTTTTCCATTTGCCCGTTATTTAGGTGTAAAATAAGGACAAAAACAGAAAACCAAAATATTTCAAATAACTTTTTGTTCTGTTTTCCCGTCATTTAGGTGTAAAATAAGGACAAAAACAGAAAACCAAAATATTTCAGATAATTTTTTTTTCTTTTTTCCCGTTATTTAGGTGTAAAATAAGCACAAAAACAGAAAACCAAAAATTTTGAGATAACTTTTTTTTTCTCTTTTCACGTTATTTAAGTTGAAAATATAGACAAAAACAGAAAACCAAAATATTTCAGATAATTTTTTTTTCTTTTTTCCCGTTATTTAGGTCCAAAAGTAGGACAAAAACAGAAAACCAAAATATTTCAGATATTTTTTTTTTCCTTTTTCCCGTTATTTAGGTGTAAACTAAGGACAAAAACAGAAAACCAAAAATTTTGAGATAACTTTTTTTTTCTTTTTTCCCGTTATTTAAGTGAAAAATAAAGACAAAAAGAGAAAACCAAAATATTTCAGATAACTGTTGTTTTCCTTTTGCCCGTTATTTAGGTGTAAAATAAGGACAAAAACAGAAAACCAAAATATTTCAAATAACTTTTTGTACTGTTTTCCCGTCATTTAGGTGTTAAATAAGGACAAAAACAGAAAACCAAAATATTTCAGATAATTTTTTTTTCTTTTTTCCCGTTATTTAGGTGTAAACTAAGGACAAAAACAGAAAACCAAAAATTTTGAGATAACTTTTTTTTTCTTTTTTCCCGTTATTTAAGTGAAAAATAAAGACAAAAACAGAAAACCAAAATATTTCAGATAATTTTTTTTTCTTTTTTCCCGTTATTTAGGTGTAAAATAAGGACAAAAACAGAAAACCAAAATATTTCAAATAACTTTTTTATCTTTTTTCCCGTTGTTTAGGTGTAAAATAAGGACAAAAACAGAAAACCAAAAATTTTGAGATAACTTTTTTTTTCTTTTTTCCCGTTATTTAAGTGAAAAATAAAGACAAAAACAGAAAACCAAAATATTTTATATAACTTTTTTTTTCTTTTTTCCCGTTATTTAGGTGTAAGTTAAGGACAAAAACAGAAAACCAAAATATTTCAGATAACTTTTTTTTTATTCTTTCCCGTTATTTAAGTGAAAAGTAAAGACAAAAACAGTGAACCAAAATATTTCAGGTAACTGTTGTTTTCTTTTTTCCCGTTATTTAGGTGTAAAATAAGGACAAAAACAGAAAACTAAAATATTTCAGATAACTATTTTTTTCTTTTTTCCCGTTATTTAGGTGTAAAATAAGGACAAAAACAGAAAACCAAAATATTTCAAATAACTTTTTTATCTTTTTTCCCGTTATTTAGGTGTAAAATAAGGACAAAAACAGGAAACCAAAAATTTTGAGATAAATTTTTTTTCTTTTTTCCCGTTATTTAAGTGAAAAATAAAGACAAAAACAGAAAACCAAAATATTTCAGATAATTTTTTTTTCTTTTTTTCCGTTATTTAGGTCCAAAAGTAGGACAAAAACAGAAAACCAAAATATTTCAGATAATTTTTTTTTCTTTTTTCCCGTTATTTAGGTGTAAAATAAGGACAAAAACAGAAAACCAAAATAATTCATATAATTTTTTTTTCTTTTTTCCCGTTATTTAAGTGAAAAATAAAGACAAAAACAGAAAACCAAAATATTTTATATAACTTTTTTTTTCTTTTTTGTCGTTATTTAGGTGTAAGATAAGGACAAAAACAGAAAACCAAAATATTTCAGATAACTTTTTTTTTATTCTTTCCCGTTATTTAAGTGAAAAGTAAAGACAAAAACAGTGAACCAAAATATTTCAGGTAACTGTTGTTTTCTTTTTTCCCGTTATTTAGGTGTAAAATAAGGACAAAAACAGGAAACTAAAATATTTCAGATAACTTTTTTTTTCTTTTTTCCCGTTATTTAGGTGTAAAATAAGGACAAAAACAGAAAACCAAAATATTTCAAATAACTTTTTTATCTTTTTTCCCGTTATTTAGGTGTAAAATAAGGACAAAAACAGAAAACCAAAATATTTCAGATAACTTTTTTTTCTTTTTTCCCGTTATTTCGGTGTAAAATAACGACAAAAACAGAAAACCAATATATTTCAGACAATTTTTTTTTCTTTTTCCCGTTATTTAGGTGTAAAATAAGGACAAAAACAGAAAGCCAAAATATTTCATATAACTTTTTTTTTCTTTTTTCCCTTTATTTAAGTGAAAAATAAAGACAAAAACAGGAAACCAAAATATTTCAGATAACTGTTGTTTTCATTTTTCCCGTTATTTAGGTGTAAAATAAGGACAAAAACAGAAAACCAAAATATTTCAGGTAACTTTTTTTTTCTTTTTTCGCGTTATTTAGGTGTAAAATAAGGACAAAAACAGAAAACCAAAATATTTCAGATAACTTTTTTTTTCTGTTTTCCCGTTATTTAGGTGTAAAATAAGGACAAAAACAGAAAACCAAAATATTTGATATAACTTTTTTTTCTTTTTTCCCGGTATTTCAGATAACTGTTGTTTTCTTTTTTCCCGTTATTTAGGTGTAGAATAACGACAAAAACAGAAAACCAAAATATTTCAGGTAATTTTTTTTTCTTTTTTCCCGTTATTTAGGTGTAAACTAAGGACAAAAACAGAAAACCAAAAATTTTGAGATAACTTTTTTTTTCTTTTTTCCCGTTATTTAAGTGAAAAATAAAGACAAAAAGAGAAAACCAAAATATTTCAGATAACTGTTGTTTTCCTTTTGCCCGTTATTTAGGTGTAAAATAAGGACAAAAACAGAAAACCAAAATATTTCAAATAACTTTTTGTACTGTTTTCCCGTCATTTAGGTGTTAAATAAGGACAAAAACAGAAAACCAAAATATTTCAGATAATATTTTTTTCTTTTTTCCCGTTATTTAGGTGTAAACTAAGGACAAAAACAGAAAACCAAAAATTTTGAGATAACTTTTTTTTTCTTTTTTCCCGTTATTTAAGTGAAAAATAAAGACAAAAAGAGAAAACCAAAATATTTCAGATAACTGTTGTTTTCCTTTTGCCCGTTATTTAGGTGTAAAATAAGGACAAAAACAGAAAACCAAAATATTTCAAATAACTTTTTGTTCTGTTTTCCCGTCATTTAGGTGTAAAATAAGGACAAAAACAGAAAACCAAAATATTTCAGATAATTTTTTTTTCTTTTTTCCCGTTATTTAGGTGTAAAATAAGCACAAAAACACAAAACCAAAAATTTTGAGATAACTTTTTTTTTCTTTTTTCACGTTATTTAAGTTGAAAATATAGACAAAAACAGAAAACCAAAATATTTCAGATAATTTTTTTTTCTTTTTTCCCGTTATTTAGGTCCAAAAGTAGGACAAAAACAGAAAACCAAAATATTTCAGATAATTTTTTTTTCTTTTTTCCCGTTATTTAGGTGTAAAATAAGGACAAAAACAGAAAACCAAAAATTTTGAGATAACTTTTTTTTTCTTTTTTCCCGTTATTTAAGTGAAAAATAAAGACAAAAACAGAAAACCAAAATATTTCAGATAATTTTTTTTTCTTTTTTCCCGTTATTTAGGTGTAAAATAAGGACAAAAACAGAAAACCAAAATATTTCAAATAACTTTTTAATCTTTTTTCCCGTTATTTAGGTGTAAAATAAGGACAAAAACAGAAAACCAAAAATTTTGAGATAACTTCTTTTTTCTTTTTTCCCGTTATTTAAGTGAAAAATAAAGACAAAAACAGAAAACCAAAATATTTTATATAACTTTTTTTTTCTTTTTTCCCGTTATTTAGGTGTAAGTTAAGGACAAAAACAGAAAACCAAAATATTTCAGATAACTTTTTTTTTATTCTTTCCCGTTATTTAAGTGAAAAGTAAAGACAAAAACAGTGAACCAAAATATTTCAGGTAACTGTTGTTTTCTTTTTTCCCGTTATTTAGGTGTAAAATAAGGACAAAAACAGAAAACTAAAATATTTCAGATAACTATTTTTTTCTTTTTTCCCGTTATTTAGGTGTAAAATAAGGACAAAAACAGAAAACCAAAATATTTCAAATAACTTTTTTATCTTTTTTCCCGTTATTTAGGTGTAAAATAAGGACAAAAACAGGAAACCAAAAATTTTGAGATAACTTTTTTTTTCTTTTTTCCCGTTATTTAAGTGAAAAATAAAGACAAAAACAGAAAACCAAAATATTTCAGATAATTTTTTTTTCTTTTTTTCCGTTATTTAGGTCCAAAAGTAGGACAAAAACAGAAAACCAAAATATTTCAGATAATTTTTTTTTCTTTTTTCCCGTTATTTAGGTGTAAAATAAGGACAAAAACAGAAAACCAAAATAATTCATATAATTTTTTTTTCTTTTTTCCCGTTATTTAAGTGAAAAATAAAGACAAAAACAGAAAACCAAAATATTTTTTATAACTTTTTTTTTCTTTTTTCTCGTTATTTAGGTGTAAGATAAGGACAAAAACAGAAAACCAAGATATTTCAGATAACTTTTTTTTTATTCTTTCCCGTTATTTAAGTGAAAAGTAAAGACAAAAACAGTGAACCAAAATATTTCAGGTAACTGTTGTTTTCTTTTTTCCCGTTATTTAGGTGTAAAATAAGGACAAAAACAGAAAACTAAAATATTTCAGATAACTTTTTTTTTCTTTTTTCCCGTTATTTAGGTGTAAAATAAGGACAAAAACAGAAAACCAAAATATTTCAAATAACTTTTTTATCTTTTTTCCCGTTATTTAGGTGTAAAATAAGGACAAAAACAGAAAACCAAAATATTTCAGATAACTTTTTTTTCTTTTTTCCCGTTATTTCGGTGTAAAATAACGACAAAAACAGAAAACCAAAATATTTCAGACAATTTTTTTTTCTTTTTCCCGTTATTTAGGTGTAAAATAAGGACAAAAACAGAAAGCCAAAATATTTCATATAACTTTTTTTTTCTTTTTTCCCTTTATTTAAGTGAAAAATAAAGACAAAAACAGGAAACCAAAATATTTCAGATAACTGTTGTTTTCATTTTTCCCGTTATTTAGGTGTAAAATAAGGACAAAAACAGAAAACCAAAATATTTCAGGTAACTTATTTTTTCTTTTTTCGCGTTATTTAGGTGTAAAATAAGGACAAAAACAGAAAACCAAAATATTTCAGATAACTTTTTTTTTCTTTTTTCCCGTTATTTAGGTGTAAAATAAGGACAAAAACAGAAAACCAAAATATTTGATATAACTTTTTTTTCTTTTTTCCCGGTATTTAAGTGAAAAGTAAAGACAAAAACAGAAAACCAAAATATTTCAGATAACTGTTGTTTTCTTTTTTCCCGTTATTTAGGTGTAAAATAACGACAAAAACAGGAAACCAAAATATTTCAGGTAATTTTTTTTCTTTTTTCCCGATATTTAGGTGTAAATTAAAGACAAAAACAGAAAATCAATATATTTCATATAATTTTTTTTTCTTTTTCTCGTTATTTAGGTGTAAGATAAGGACAAAAACAGAAAACCAAAATATTTCAGATAACTTTTTTTTTATTCTTTCCCGTTATTTAAGTGAAAAGTAAAGACAAAAACAGTGAGCCAAAAATTTTGAGATAACTTTTTTTTTCTTTTTTCCCGTTGTTTAAGTGAAAAATAAAGACAAAAAGAGAAAACCAAAATATTTCAGATAACTGTTGTTTTCCTTTTGCCCGTTATTTAGGTGTAAAATAAGGACAAAAACAGAAAACCAAAATATTTCAAATAACTTTTTGTTCTGTTTTCCCGTCATTTAGGTGTAAAATAAAGACAAAAACAGAAAACCAAAATATTTCAGATAACTTTTTTTTTATTCTTTCCCGTTATTTAAGTGAAAAGTAAAGACAAAAACAGTGAACCAAAATATTTCAGGTAACTGTTGTTTTCTTTTTTCCCGTTATTTATGTGTAAAATAAGGACAAAAACAGAAAACTAAAATATTTCAGATAACTATTTTTTTCTTTTTTCCCGTTATTTAAGTGTAAAATAAGGACAAAAACAGAAAACCAAAATATTTCAAATAACTTTTTTATCTTTTTTCCCGTTATTTAGGTGTAAAATAAGGACAAAAACAGAAAACCAAAAATTTTGAGATAACTTTTTTTTTTTTTTTCCCCGTTATTTAAGTGAAAAATAAAGACAAAAACAGAAAACCAAAATATTTTATAAAACTTTTTTTTTCTTTTTTCCCGTTATTTAGGTGTAAGATAAGGACAAAAACAGAAAACCAAAATATTTCAGATAACTTTTTTTTTATTCTTTCCCGTTATTTAAGTGAAAAATAAAGACAAAAAGAGAAAACCAAAATATTTCAGATAACTGTTGTTTTCTTTTTGCCCGTTATTTAGGTGCAAAATAAGGACAAAAACAGAAAACCAAAATATTTCAAATAACTTTTTGTTCTGTTTTCCCGTCATTTAGGTGTAAAATAAGGACAAAAACAGAAAACCAAAATATTTCAGATAATTTTTTTTTCTTTTTTCCCGTTATTTAGGTGTAAAATAAGGACAAAAACAGAAAACCAAAAATTTTGAGATCACTTTTTTTTTCTTTTTTCACGTTATTTAAGTTGAAAATAAAGACAAAAACAGAAACCCAAAATATTTCAGATAATTTTTTTTTCTTTTTTCCCGTTATTTAGGTCCAAAAGTAGGACAAAAACAGAAAACCAAAATATTTCAGATAATTTTTTTTCTTTTTTCCCGTTATTTAGGTGTAAAATAAGGACAAAAACAGAAAACCAAAATAATTCATATAATTTTTTTTTCTTTTTTCCCGTTATTTAAGTGAAAAATAAAGACAAAAACAGAAAACCAAAATATTTTATATAACTTTTTTTTTCTTTTTTCCCGTTATTTAGGTGTAAGATAAGGACAAAAACAGAAAACCAAAATATTTCAGATAACTTTTTTTTTATTCTTTCCCGTTATTTAAGTGAAAAGTAAAGACAAAAACAGTGAACCAAAATATTTCAGGTAACTGTTGTTTTCTTTTTTCCCGTTATTTAGGTGTAAAATAAGGACAAAAACAGAAAACTAAAATATTTCAGATAACTTTTTTTTTCTTTTTCCCGTTGTTTAGGTGTAAAATAAGGACAAAAACAGAAAACCAAAATATTTAAAATAACTTTTTTATCTTTTTTCCCGTTATTTAGGTGTAAAATAAGGACAAAAACAGAAAACCAAAATATTTCAGATAACTTTTTTTTCTTTTTTCCCGTTATTTCGGTGTAAAATAACGACAAAAACAGAAAACCAAAATATTTCAGATAATTTTTTTTTTGTTTTTTCCCGTTATTTAAGTGAAAAATAAAGACAAAAACAGAAAACCAAAATATTTTATATAACTTTTTTTTTCTTTTTTCCCGTTATTTAGGTGTAAAATAAGGACAAAAACAGAAAACCAAAATAATTCATATAATTTTTTTTTTCTTTTTTCCCGTTATTTAAGTGAAAAATAAAGACAAAAACAGAAAACCAAAATATTTTATATAACTTTTTTTTTCTTTTTTCCCGTTATTTAGGTGTAAGATAAGGACAAAAACAGAAAACCAAAATATTTCAGATAACTTTTTTTTTATTCTTTCCCGTTATTTAACTGAAAAGTAAAGACGAAAACAGTGAACCAAAATATTTCAGGTAACTGTTGTTTTCTTTTTTCCCGTTATTTAAGTGTAAAATAAGGACAAAATCAGAAAACCAAAATAATTCATATAATTTTTTTTTTGTTTTTTCCCGTTATTTAGGTGTAAAATAAGGACAAAAACAGAAAACCAAAATATTTCAGATAACTTTTTTTTTCTTTTTCCCGTTATTTAGGTGTAAAATAAGGACAAAAACAGAAAACCAAAATATTTAAAATAACTTTTTTATCTTTTTTCCCGTTATTTAGGTGCAAAATAAGGACAAAAACAGAAAACCAAAATATTTCAGATAACTTTTTTTTCTTTTTTCCCGTTATTTCGGTGTAAAATAACGACAAAAACAGAAAACCAAAATATTTCAGATAATTTTTTTTTTGTTTTTTCCCGTTATTTAGGTGTAAAATAAGGACAAAAACAGAAAACCAAAATAATTCATATAATTTTTTTTTTCTTTTTTCCCGTTATTTAAGTGAAAAATAAAGACAAAAACAGAAAACCAAAAATTTTGAGATAACTTTTTTTTTTTTTTTCCCCGTTATTTAAGTGAAAAATAAAGACAAAAACAGAAAACCAAAATATTTTATAAAACTTTTTTTTTCTTTTTTCCCGTTATTTAGGTGTAAGATAAGGACAAAAACAGAAAACCAAAATATTTCAGATAACTTTTTTTTTATTCTTTCCCGTTATTTAAGTGAAAAATAAAGACAAAAAGAGAAAACCAAAATATTTCAGATAACTGTTGTTTTCTTTTTGCCCGTTATTTAGGTGCAAAATAAGGACAAAAACAGAAAACCAAAATATTTCAAATAACTTTTTGTTCTGTTTTCCCGTCATTTAGGTGTAAAATAAGGACAAAAACAGAAAACCAAAATATTTCAGATAATTTTTTTTTCTTTTTTCCCGTTATTTAGGTGTAAAATAAGGACAAAAACAGAAAACCAAAAATTTTGAGATCACTTTTTTTTTCTTTTTTCACGTTATTTAAGTTGAAAATAAAGACAAAAACAGAAACCCAAAATATTTCAGATAATTTTTTTTTCTTTTTTCCCGTTATTTAGGTCCAAAAGTAGGACAAAAACAGAAAACCAAAATATTTCAGATAATTTTTTTTCTTTTTTCCCGTTATTTAGGTGTAAAATTAGGACAAAAACAGAAAACCAAAATAATTCATATAATTTTTTTTCTTTTTTCCCGTTATTTAAGTGAAAAATAAAGACAAAAACAGAAAACCAAAATATTTTATATAACTTTTTTTTTCTTTTTTCCCGTTATTTAGGTGTAAGATAAGGACAAAAACAGAAAACCAAAATATTTCAGATAACTTTTTTTTTATTCTTTCCCGTTATTTAAGTGAAAAGTAAAGACAAAAACAGTGAACTAAAATATTTCAGGTAACTGTTGTTTTCTTTTTTCCCGTTATTTAGGTGTAAAATAAGGACAAAAACAGAAAACTAAAATATTTCAGATAACTTTTTTTTTCTTTTTCCCGTTATTTAGGTGTAAAATAAGGACAAAAACAGAAAACCAAAATATTTAAAATAACTTTTTTATCTTTTTTCCCGTTATTTAGGTGTAAAATAAGAGGACAAAACAGAAAACCAAAATATTTCAGATAACTTTTTTTTCTTTTTTCCCGTTATTTCGGTGTAAAATAACGACAAAAACAGAAAACCAAAATATTTCAGATAATTTTTTTTTTGTTTTTTCCCGTTATTTAGGTGTAAAATAAGGACAAAAACAGAAAACCAAAATAATTCATATAATTTTTTTTTCTTTTTTCCCGTTATTTAAGTGAAAATAAAGACAAAAACAGAAAACCAAAATATTTTATATAACTTTTTTTTTCTTTTTTCCCGTTATTTAGGTGTAAAATAAGGACAAAAACAGAAAACCAAATAATTTATTTTATTTTTTTTTTTTTTTTTTCCCGTTATTTAAGTGAAAATAAAGACAAAAACAGAAAACCAAAATATTTTATATAACTTTTTTTTTCTTTTTTCCCGTTATTTAGGTGTAAGATAAGGACAAAAACAGAAAACCAATATATTTCAGATAACTTTTTTTTTATTCTTTCCCGTTATTTAAGAGAAAAGTAAAGACAAAAACAGTGAACCAAAATATTTCAGGTAACTGTTGTTTTCTTTTTTCCGTTATTTAGGTGTAAAATAAGGACAAAAACAGAAAGCCAAAATATTTCATATAACTTTTTTTTTCTTTGTTCCCTTTATTTAAGTGAAAAATAAAGACAAAACAGGAAACCAAATATTTCAGATAACTGTTGTTTTCATTTTTCCCGTTATTTAGGTGTAAAATAAGGACAAAAACAGAAAACCAAAATATTTCAGATAACTTTTTTTTTCTTTTTTCCGTTATTTAAGTGTAAAATAAGGACAAAAACAGAAAACCAAAATATTTCAGATAACTTTTTTTTTCTTTTTTCCCGTTATTTAGGTGTAAAATAAGGACAAAAACAGAAAGCCAAAATATTTGATATAACTTTTTTTTCTTTTTTCCCGGTATTTAAGTGAAAAGTAAAGACAAAAACAGAAAACCAAAATATTTCAGATAACTGTTGTTGTGTTTTTTCCCGTTATTTAGGTGTAAAATAACGACAAAAACAGAAAACCAAAATATTTCAGGTAATTTTTTTTCTTTTTTCCCGTTATTTAGATGTAAATTAAAGACAAAAACAGAAAATCAAAATATTTCATATAATTTTTTTTTCTTTTTTCCCGTTATTTAGGTCCAAAAGTAGGACAAAAACAGAAAACCAAAATATTTCAGTTAATTTTTTTTTCTTTTTTCCCGTTATTTAGGAGTAAAATAAGGACAAAAACAGAAAACCAAAATAATTCATATAATTTTTTTTTTCTTTTTTCCCGTTATTTAAGTGAAAAATAAAGACAAAAACAGAAAACCAAAATATTTTATATAACTTTTGTTTTCTTTTTTCCCGTTATTTAGGTGTAAAATAAGGACAAAAACAGAAAACCAAAATAATTCATATAATTTTTTTTTTCTTTTTTCCCGTTATTTAAGTGAAAAATAAAGACAAAAACAGAAAACCAAAATATTTTATATAACTTTTTTTTTCTTTTTTCCCGTTATTTAGGTGTAAGATAAGGACAAAAACAGAAAACCAAAATATTTCAGATAACTTTTTTTTTATTCTTTCCCGTTATTTAAGTGAAAAGTAAAGACGAAAACAGTGAACCAAAATATTTCAGGTAACTGTTGTTTTCTTTTTTCCCGTTATTTAGGTGTAAAATAAGGACAAAAACAGAAAACCAAAATAATTCATATAATTTTTTTTTTGTTTTTTTCCCGTTATTTAGGTGTAAAATAAGGACAAAAACAGAAAACCAAAATATTTCAGATAACTTTTTTTTTCTTTTTCCCGTTATTTAGGTGTAAAATAAGGACAAAAACAGAAAACCAAAATATTTAAAATAACTTTTTTATCTTTTTTCCCGTTATTTAGGTGTAAAATAAGGACAAAAACAGAAAACCAAAATATTTCAGATAACTTTTTTTTCTTTTTTCCCGTTATTTCGGTGTAAAATAACGACAAAAACAGAAAACCAAAAATATTTCAGATAATTTTTTTTTTTGTTTTTTCCCGTTATTTAGGTGTAAAATAAGGACAAAAACAGAAAACCAAAATAATTCATATAATTTTTTTTTTCTTTTTTCCCGTTATTTAAGTGAAAAATAAAGACAAAAACAGAAAACCAAAATATTTTATATAACTTTTTTTTTCTTTTCTCCCGTTATTTAGGTGTAAAATAAGGACAAAAACAGAAAACCAAAATAATTTATTTTATTTATTTTTTTTTTTTTTCCCGTTATTTAAGTGAAAAATAAAGACAAAAACAGAAAACCAAAATATTTTATATAACTTTTTTTTTCTTTTTTCCCGTTATTTAGGTGTAAGATAAGGACAAAAACAGAAAACCAATATATTTCAGATAACTTTTTTTTTATTCTTTCCCGTTATTTAAGTGAAAAGTAAAAACAAAAACAGTGAACCAAAATATTTCAGGTAAATGTTGTTTTCTTTTTTCCCGTTATTTAGGTGTAAAATAAGGACAAAAACAGAAAGCCAAAATATTTCATATAACTTTTTTTTTCTTTGTTCCCTTTATTTAAGTGAAAAATAAAGACAAAACAGGAAACCAAAATATTTCAGATAACTGTTGTTTTCATTTTTCCCGTTATTTAGGTGTAAAATAAGGACAAAAACAGAAAACCAAAATATTTCAGATAACTTTTTTTTTCTTTTTTCCCGTTATTTAGGTGTAAAATAAGGACAAAAACAGAAAACCAAAATATTTCAGATAACTTTTTTTTTCTTTTTTTCCCGTTATTTAGGTGTAAAATAAGGACAAAAACAGAAAGCCAAAATATTTGATATAACTTTTTTTTCTTTTTTCCCGGTATTTAAGTGAAAAGTAAAGACAAAAACAGAAAACCAAAATATTTCAGATAACTGTTGTTTTCTTTTTTCCCGTTATTTAGGTGTAAAATAACGACAAAAACAGAAAACCAAAATATTTCAGGTAATTTTTTTTCTTTTTTCCCGTTATTTAGGTGTAAATTAAAGACAAAAACAGAAAATCAAAATATTTCATATAATTTTTTTTTCTTTTTTCCCGTTATTTAGGTCCAAAAGTAGGACAAAAACAGAAAACCAAAATATTTCAGATAATTTTTTTTTCTTTTTTCCCGTTATTTAGGAGTAAAATAAGGACAAAAACAGAAAACCAAAATAATTCATATAATTTTTTTTTTCTTTTTTCCCGTTATTTAAGTGAAAAATAAAGACAAAAACAGAAAACCAAAATATTTTATATAACTTTTTTTTTCTTTTTTCCCGTTATTTAGGTGTAAAATAAAGACAAAAACAGAAAACCAAAATATTTTAAATAACTTTTTTTTTCTTTTTTCCCGTTATTTAGGTGTAAGATAAGGACAAAAACAGAAAACCAAAATATTTCAGATAACTTTTTTTTTATTCTTTCCCGTTATTTAAGTGAAAAGTAAAGACGAAAACAGTGAACCAAAATATTTCAGGTAACTGTTGTTTTCTTTTTTCCCGTTATTTAGGTGTAAAATAAGGACAAAAACAGAAAGCCAAAATATTTCATATAACTTTTTTTTTCTTTTTTCCCTTTATTTAAGTGAAAAATAAAGACAAAAACAGGAAACCAAAATATTTCAGATAACTGTTGTTTTCATTTTTCCCGTTATTTAGGTGTAAAATAAGGACAAAAACAGAAAACTACAATATTTCAAATAACTTTTTGTTGTGTTTTCCCGTCATTTAGGTGTAAAATAAGGACAAAAACAGAAAACCAAAATATTTCAGATAATTTTTTTTTCTTTTTTCCCGTTATTTAGGTGTAAAATAAGGACAAAAACAGAAAACCAAAAATTTTGAGATAACTTTTTTTTTCTTTTTTCCCGTTATTTAAGTGAAAAATAAAGACAAAAAGAGAAAACCAAAATATTTCAGATAACTGTTGTTTTCTTTTTGCCCGTTATTTAGGTGAAAAGTAAAGACAAAAACAGAAAACCAAAATATTTCAGATAACTGTTGTTTTCTTTTTTCCCGTTATTTAGGTGTGAAATAAGGACAAAAACAGAAAACCAAAATATTTCAGGTAACTTTTTTTTTCTTTTTTCCCGTTATTTAGGTGTAAAATAAGGACAAAAACAGAAAACCAAAATATTTCAGATAACTTTTTTTTTCTTTTTTCCCGTTATTTAGGTGTAAAATAAGGACAAAAACAGAAAACCAAAATATTTGATATAACTTTTTTTTCTTTTTACCCGGTATTTAAGTGAATAGTAAAGACAAAAACAGAAAACCAAAATATTTCAGATAACTGTTGTTTTCTTTTTTCCCGTTATTTAGGTGTAAAATAACGACAAAAACAGAAAACTAAAATATTTCAAATAACTTTATGAACTGTTTTCCCGTCATTTAGGTGTTAAATAAGGACAAAAACAGAAAACCAAAATATTTCAAATAACTTTTTGTTCTGTTTTCCCGTCATTTAGGTGTAAAATAAGGACAAAAACAGAAAACCAAAATAATTCAAATAATTTTTTTTTCTTTTTTCCCGTTATTTAGGTGTAAAATAAGCACAAAAACAGAAAACCAAAAATTTTGAGATAACTTTTTTTTTCTTTTTTCACGTTATTTAAGTTGAAAATATAGACAAAAACAGAAAACCAAAATATTTCAGATAATTTTTTTTTCTTTTTTCCCGTTATTTAGGTCCAAAAGTAGGACAAAAACAGAAATCCAAAATATTTCAGATAATTTTTTTTTCTTTTTTCCCGTTATTTAGGTGTAAAATAAGGACAAAAACAGAAAACCAAAAATTTTGAGATAACTTTTTTTTTCTTTTTTCCCGTTATTTAAGTGAAAAATAAAGACAAAAACAGAAAACCAAAATATTTCAGATAATTTTTTTTTCTTTTTTCCCGTTATTTAGGTGTAAGATAAGGACAAAAACAGAAAACCAATATATTTCAGATAACTTTTTTTTTATTCTTTCCCGTTATTTAAGTGAAAAGTAAAGACAAAAACAGTGAACCAAAATATTTCAGGTAACTGTTGTTTTCTTTTTTCCCGTTATTTAGGTGTAAAATAAGGACAAAAACAGAAAGCCAAAATATTTCATATAACTTTTTTTTTCTTTGTTCCCTTTATTTAAGTGAAAAATAAAGACAAACAGGAAACCAAAATATTTCAGATAACTGTTGTTTTCATTTTTCCCGTTATTTAGGTGTAAAATAAGGATAAAAACAGAAAACCAAAATATTTCAGGTAACTTTTTTTTTCTTTTTTCCCGTTATTTAGGTGTAAAATAAGGACAAAAACAGAAAACCAAAACATTTCAGATAACTTTTTTTTTCTTTTTTCCCGTTATTTAGGTGTAAAATAAGGACAAAAACAGAAAGCCAAAATATTTGATATAACTTTTTTTTCTTTTTTCCCGGTATTTAAGTCAAAAGTAAAGACAAAAACAGAAAACCAAAATATTTCAGATAACTGTTGTTGTCTTTTTTCCCGTTATTTAGGTGTAAAATAACGACAAAAACACAAAACCAAAATATTTCAGGTAATTTTTTTTCTTTTTTCCCGTTATTTAGGTGTAAATTAAAGACAAAAACAGAAAATCAAAATATTTCATATAATTTTTTTTTCTTTTTTCCCGTTATTTAGGTCCAAAAGTAGGACAAAAACAGAAAACCAAAATATTTCAGATAATTTTTTTCCCGTTATTTAGGAGTAAAATAAGGACAAAAACAGAAAACCAAAATAATTCATATATTTTTTTTTTTCTTTTTTCCCGTTATTTAAGTGAAAAATAAAGACAAAAACAGAAAACCAAAATTTTTTTTTATAACTTTTTTTCTTTTTTCCCGTTATTTAGGTGTAAAATAAGGACAAAAACAGAAAACCAAAATAATTCATATAATTTTTTTTTTCTTTTTTCCCGTTATTTAAGTGAAAAATAAAGACAAAAACAGAAAACCAAAATATTTTATATAACTTTTTTTTTCTTTTTTCCCGTTATTTAGGTGTAAGATAAGGACAAAAACAGAAAACCAAAATATTTCAGATAACTTTTTTTTTATTCTTTCCCGTTATTTAAGTGAAAAGTAAAGACGAAAACAGTGAACCAAAATATTTCAGGTAACTGTTGTTTTCTTTTTTCCCGTTATTTAGGTGTAAAATAAGGACAAAAACAGAAAGCCAAAATATTTCATATAACTTTTTTTTTCTTTTTTCCCTTTATTTAAGTGAAAAATAAAGACAAAAACAGGAAACCAAAATATTTCAGATAACTGTTGTTTTCATTTTTCCCGTTATTTAGGTGTAAAATAAGGACAAAAACAGAAAACTACAATATTTCAAATAACTTTTTGTTCTGTTTTCCCGTCATTTAGGTGTAAAATAAGGACAAAAACAGAAAACCAAAATATTTCAGATAATTTTTTTTTCTTTTTTCCCGTTATTTAGGTGTAAAATAAGGACAAAAACAGAAAACCAAAAATTTTGAGATAACTTTTTTTTTCTTTTTTCCCGTTATTTAAGTGAAAAATAAAGACAAAAAGAGAAAACCAAAATATTTCAGATAACTGTTGTTTTCTTTTTGCCCGTTATTTAGGTGAAAAGTAAAGACAAAAACAGAAAACCAAAATATTTCAGATAACTTTTTTTTTCTTTTTTCCCGTTATTTAGATGTAAAATAAGGACAAAAACAGAAAACCAAAATATTTGATATAACTTTTTTTTCTTTTTACCCGGTATGTAAGTGAATAGTAAAGACAAAAACAGAAAACCAAAATATTTCAGATAACTGTTGTTTTCTTTTTTCCCGTTATTTAGGTGTAAAATAACGACAAAAACAGAAAACCAAAATATTTCAGGTAATTTTTTTTCTTTTTTCCCGTTATTTAGGTGTAAATGAAAGACAAAAAGAGAAAATCAATATATTTCATATAATTTTTTTTTCTTTTTTCCCGTTATTTAGGTGTAAAATAAGGACAAAAACAGAAAACTAAAATATTTCAAATAACTTTTTGAACTGTTTTCCCGTCATTTAGGTGTTAAATAAGGACAAAAAAAGAAAACCAAAATATTTCAGATAATTTTTTTTTCTTTTTTCCCGTTATTTAGGTGTAAAATAAGGACAAAAACAGAAAACCAAAAATTTTGAGATAACTTTTTTTTTCTTTTTTCCCGTTATTTAAGTGAAAAATAAAGACAAAAAGAGAAAACCAAAATATTTCAGATAACTGTTGTTTTCCTTTTGCCCGTTATTTAGGTGTAAAATAAGGACAAAAACAGAAAACCAAAATATTTCAAATAACTTTTTGTTCTGTTTTCCCGTCATTTAGGTGTAAAATAAGGACAAAAACAGAAAACCAAAATAATTCAAATAATTTTTTTTTCTTTTTTCCCGTTATTTAGGTGTAAAATAAGCACAAAAACAGAAAACCAAAAATTTTGAGATAACTTTTTTTTTCTTTTTTCACGTTATTTAAGTTGAAAATATAGACAAAAACAGAAAACCAAAATATTTCAGATAATTTTTTTTTCTTTTTTCCCGTTATTTAGGTCCAAAAGTAGGACAAAAACAGAAATCCAAAATATTTCAGATAATTTTTTTTTCTTTTTTCCCGTTATTTAGGTGTAAAATAAGGACAAAAACAGAAAACCAAAAATTTTGAGATAACTTTTTTTTTCTTTTTTCCCGTTATTTAAGTGAAAAATAAAGACAAAAACAGAAAACCAAAATATTTCAGATAATTTTTTTTTCTTTTTTCCCGTTATTTAGGTGTAAAATAAGGACAAAAACAGAAATCCAAAATATTTCAAATAACTTTTTTATCTTTTTTCCCGTTATTTAGGTGTAAAATAAGGACAAAAACAGAAAACCAAAAATTTTGAGATAACTTGTTTTTTCTTCTTTCCCGTTATTTAAGTGAAAAATAAAGACAAAAACAGAAAACCAAAATATTTTATATAACTTTTTTTTTCTTTTTTCCCGTTATTTAGGTGTAAGATAAGGACAAAAACAGAAAACCAAAATATTTCAGATAACTTTTTTTTTATTCTTTCCCGTTATTTAAGTGAAAAGTAAAGACAAAAACAGTGAACCAAAATATTTCAGGTAACTGTTGTTTTCTTTTTTCCCGTTATTTAGGTGTAAAATAAGGACAAAAACAGAAAACTAAAATATTTCAGATAACTATTTTTTTCTTTTTTCCCGTTATTTAGGTGTAAAATAAGGATAAAAACAGAAAACCAAAATATTTCAAATAACTTTTTTATCTTTTTTCCCGTTATTTAGGTGTAAAATAAGGACAAAAACAGGAAACCAAAAATTTTGAGATAACTTTTTTTTTCTTTTTTCCCGTTATTTAAGTGAAAAATAAAGACAAAAACAGAAAACCAAAATATTTCAGATAATTTTTTTTTCTTTTTTCCCGTTATTTAGGTCCAAAAGTAGGACAAAAACAGAAAACCAATATATTTCAGATAATTTTTTTTTTCTTTTTTCCCGTTATTTAGGTGTAAAATAAGGGCAAAAACAGAAAACCAAAATAATTCATATAATTTTTTTTTCTTTTTTCCCGTTATTTAAGTGAAAAATAAAGACAAAAACAGAAAACCAAAATATTTTATATAACTTTTTTTTTCTTTTTTCTCGTTATTTAGGTGTAAGATAAGGACAAAAACAGAAAACCAAAATATTTCAGATAACTTTTTTTTTATTCTTTCCCGTTATTTAAGTGAAAAGTAAAGACAAAAACAGTGAACCAAAATATTTCAGGTAACTGTTGTTTTATTTTTTCCCGTTATTTAAGTGTAAAATAAGGACAAAAACAGAAAACTAAAATATTTCAGATAACTTTTTTTTTCTTTTTTCCCGTTATTTAGGTGCAAAATAAGGACAAAAACAGAAAACCAAAATATTTCAAATAACTTTTTTATCTTTTTTCCCGTTATTTAGGTGTAAAATAAGGACAAAAACAGAAAACCAAAATATTTCAGATAACTTTTTTTTCTTTTTTCCCGTTATTTCGGTGTAAAATGACGACAAAAACAGAAAACCAAAATATTTCAGACAATTTTTTTTCTTTTTTCCCGTTATTTAGGTGTAAAATAAGGACAAAAACAGAAAGCCAAAATATTTCATATAACTTTTTTTTTCTTTTTTCCCTTTATTTAAGTGAAAAATAAAGACAAAAACAGGAAACCAAAATATTTCAGATAACTGTTGTTTTCATTTTTCCCGTTATTTAGGTGTAAAATAAGGACAAAAACAGAAAACCAAAATATTTCAGGTAACTTTTTTTTTCTTTTTTCCCGTTATTTAGGTGTAAAATAAGGACAAAAACAGAAAACCAAAATATTTCAGATAACTTTTTTTTTCTTTTTTCCCGTTATTTAGGTGTAAAATAAGGACAAAAACAGGAAACCAAAATATTTCAGATAACTGTTGTTTTCATTTTTCCCGTTATTTAGGTGTAAAATAAGCACAAAAACAGAAAACCAAAATATTTCAGATTACTTTGTTTTTCTTTTTTCCCGTTATTTAGGTGTAAAATAACGACAAAAACAGAAAACCAAAATATTTCAGATAACTTTTTTTCTTTTTTCCCGTTATTTAGGTGTAAATTAAAGACAAAAACCGAAAATCAATAAATTTCATATAATTTTTTTTTCTTTTTTCCCGTTATTTAGGTGTAAAATAAGGACAAAAACAGAAAACCAAAATATTTCAGATAATTTTTTTTTTTTTTTCCGTTATTTAGGTGTAAAATAAGGACAAAAACAGAAAACCAAAAATTTTGAGATAACTTTTTTTTCTTTTTTTCCCGTTATTTAAGTGAAAAATAAAGACAAAAAGAGAAAACCAAAATATTTCAAATAACTGTTGTTTTCCTTTTGCCCGTTATTTAGGTGTAAAATAAGGACAAAAACAGAAAACCAAAATATTTCAAATAACTTTTTGTTCTGTTTTCCCGTCATTTAGGTGTAAAATAAGGACAAAAACAGAAAATCAAAATATTTCAGATAATTTTTTTTTCTTTTTTCCCGTTATTTAGGTACAAAAGTAGGACAAAAACAGAAAACCAAAAATTTTGAGATAACTTTTTTTTTCTTTTTTCCCGTTATTTAAGTGAAAAATAAAGACAAAAACAGAAAACCAAAATATTTCAGATAATGTTTTTTTCTTTTTTCCCGTTATTTAGGTCCAAAAGTAGGACAAAAACAGAAAACCAAAATATTTCAGATAATTTTTTTTTCTTTTTTCCCGTTATTTAGGTGTAAAATAAGGACAAAAACAGAAAACCAAAATATTTCATATAATTTTTTTTTTTTTCCCCGTTATTTAAGTGAAAAATAAAGACAAAACCAGAAAACCAAAATATTTTATATAACTTTTTTTTTCTTTTTTCCCGTTATTTAGGTGTAAGATAAGGACAAAAACAGAAAACCAAAATATTTCAGATAACTTTTTTTTTATTCTTTCCCGTTATTTAAGTGAAAAGTAAAGACAAAAACAGTGAACCAAAATATTTCAGGTAACTGTTGTTTTCTTTTTTCCCGTTATTTAGGTGTAAAATAAGGACAAAAACAGAAAACTAAAATATTTCAGATAACTATTTTTTTCTTTTTTCCCGTTATTTGAGTGTAAAATAAGGACAAAAACAGAAAACCAAAATATTTCAAATAACTTTTTTATCTTTTTTCCCGTTATTTAGGTGTAAAATAAGGACAAAAACAGAAAACCAAAAATTTTGAGATAACTTTTTTTTTTTTTTTTCCCGTTATTTAAGTGAAAAATAAAGACAAAAAGAGAAAACCAAAATATATCAGATAACTGTTGTTTTCTTTTTGCCCGTTATTTAGGTGCAAAATAAGGACAAAAACAGAAAACCAAAATATTTCAAATAACTTTTTGTTCTGTTTTCCCGTCATTTAGGTGTAAAATAAGGACAAAAACAGAAAACCAAAATATTTCAGATAATTTTTTTTTCTTTTTTCCCGTTATTTAGGTGTAAAATAAGGACAAAAACAGAAAACCAAAAATTTTGAGATCAATTTTTTTTTCTTTTTTCACGTTATTTAAGTTGAAAATAAAGAGAAAAACAGAAACCCAAAATATTTCAGATAATTTTTTTTTCTTTTTTCCTGTTATTTAGGTCCAAAAGTAGGACAAAAACAGAAAACCAAAATATTACAGATAATTTTTTTTTCTTTTTTCCCGTTATTTAGGTGTAAAATAAGGACAAAAACAGAAAACCAAAAATTTTGAGATAACTTTTTTTTTCTTTTTTCCCGTTATTTAAATGAAAAATAAAGACAAAAATAGAAAACCAAAATATTTCAGATAATTTTTTTTTCTTTTTTCCCGTTATTTAGGTCCAAAAGTAGGACAAAAACAGAAAACCAAAATATTTCAGATAATTTTTTTTTCTTTTTTCCCGTTATTTAGGTGTAAAATAAGGACAAAAACAGAAAACCAAAATAATTCATATAATTTTTTTTTCTTTTTTCCCGTTATTTAAGTGAAAAATAAAGACAAAAACAGAAAACCAAAATATTTTATATAACTTTTTTTTTCTTTTTTCCCGTTATTTAGGTGTAAGATAAGGACAAAAACAGAAAACCAAAATATTTCAGATAACTTTTTTTTTATTCTTTCCCGTTATTTAAGTGAAAAGTAAAGACAAAAACAGTGAACCAAAATATTTCAGGTAACTGTTGTTTTCTTTTTTCCCGTTATTTAGGTGTAAAATAAGGACAAAAACAGAAAACTAAAATAAATATTTCAGATAACTTTTTTTTTCTTTTTCCCGTTATTTAGGTGTAAAATAAGGACAAAAACAGAAAACCAAAATATTTAAAATAACTTTTTTATCTTTTTTCCCGTTATTTATGTGTAAAATAAGGACAAAAACAGAAAACCAAAATATTTCAGATAACTTTTTTTTCTTTTTTCCCGTTATTTCGGTGTAAAATAACGACAAAAACAGAAAAC
This sequence comes from Empis livida, assembly GCA_963932195.1. NCBI lineage: Eukaryota > Metazoa > Arthropoda > Insecta > Diptera > Empididae > Empis > Empis livida. The sequence continues at coordinate 26,122,155 of OZ010647.1, read as the reverse complement.
CAAAATATTTCAGATAATTTTTTTTTTGTTTTTTCCCGTTATTTAGGTGTAAAATAAGGACAAAAACAGAAAACCAAAATAATTCATATAATTTTTTTTTTCTTTTTTCCCGTTATTTAAGTGAAAAATAAAGACAAAAACAGAAAACCAAAATATTTTATATAACTTTTTTTTTCTTTTTTCCCGTTATTTAGGTGTAAAATAAGGACAAAAACAGAAAACCAAAATAATTCATATAATTTTTTTTTTCTTTTTTCCCGTTATTTAAGTGAAAAATAAAGACAAAAACAGAAAACCAAAATATTTTATATAACTTTTTTTTTCTTTTTTCCCGTTATTTAGGTGTAAGATAAGGACAAAAACAGAAAACCAATATATTTCAGATAACTTTTTTTTTATTCTTTCCCGTTATTTAAGTGAAAAGTAAAGACAAAAACAGTGAACCAAAATATTTCAGGTAACTGTTGTTTTCTTTTTTCCCGTTATTTAGGTGTAAAATAAGGACAAAAACAGAAAACTAAAATAAATATTTCAGATAACTTTTTTTTTCTTTTTCCCGTTATTTAGGTGTAAAATAAGGACAAAAACAGAAAACCAAAATATTTAAAATAACTTTTTTATCTTTTTTCCCGTTATTTAGGTGTAAAATAAGGACAAAAACAGAAAACCAAAATATTTCAGATAACTTTTTTTTCTTTTTTTTCCGGTTATTTCGGTGTAAAATAACGACAAAAACAGAAAACCAAAATATTTCAGATAATTTTTTTTTCTTTTTTCCCGTTATTTAGGTGTAAAATAAGGACAAAAACAGAAAACCAAAATATTTCATATAATTTTTTTTTTTTCCCCGTTATTTAAGTGAAAAATAAAGACAAAAACAGAAAACCAAAATATTTTATATAACTTTTTTTTTCTTTTTTCCCGTTATTTAGGTGTAAGATAAGGACAAAAACAGAAAACCAAAATATTTCAGATAACTTTTTTTTTATTCTTTCCCGTTATTTAAGTGAAAAGTAAAGACAAAAACAGTGAACCAAAATATTTCAGGTAACTGTTGTTTTCTTTTTTCCCGTTATTTAGGTGTAAAATAAGGACAAAAACAGAAAGCCAAAATATTTCATATAACTTTTTTTTTCTTTTTTCCGTTTATTTAAGTGAAAAATAAAGACAAAAACAGGAAACCAAACTATTTCAGATAACTGTTGTTTTAATTTTTCCCGTTATTTAGGTGTAAAATAAGGACAAAAACAGAAAACCAAAATATCTCAGGTAACTTTTTTTTTCTTTTTTCCCGTTATTTAGGTGTAAAATAAGGACAAAAACAGAAAACCAAAATATTTTAGATAACTTTTTTTTTCTTTTTTCCCGTTATTTAGGTGTAAAATAAGGACAAAAGCAGAAAGCCAAAATATTTGATATAACTTTTTTTTCTTTTTTCCCGGTATTTAAGTGAAAAGTAAAGACAAAAACAGAAAACCAAAATATTTCAGATAACTGTTTTTTCTTTTTTCCCGTTATTTAGGTGTAAAATAACGACAAAAACAGAAAACCAAAATATTTCAGGTAATTTTTTTTCTTTTTTCCCGTTATTTAGTTGTAAATTAAAGACAAAAACAGAAAATCAAAATATTTCATATAATTTTTTTTTCTTTTTTCCCGTTATTTAGGTGTAAAATAAGGACAAAAACAGAAAACTAAAATATTTCAAATAACTTTTTTTCTGTTTTCCCGTCATTTAGGTGTAAAATAAGGACAAAAACAGAAAACCAAAATATTTCAGATCATTTTTTTTTCTTTTTTCCCGTTATTTAGGTGTAAAATAAGGACAAAAACAGAAAACCAAAATAATTCATATAATTTTTTTTTTCTTTTTTCCCGTTATTTAAGTGAAAAATAAAGACAAAAACAGAAAATCAAAATATTTCATATAATTTTTTTTTATTTTTTCCCGTTATTTAGGTGTAAAATAAGGACAAAAACAGAAAACCAAAATAATTCATATAATTTTTTTTTTCTTTTTTCCCGTTATTTAAGTGAAAAATAAAGACAAAAACAGAAAACCAAAATATTTTATATAACTTTTTTTTTCTTTTTTCCCGTTATTTAGGTGTAAAATAAGGACAAAAACAGAAAACCAAAATAATTCATATAATTTTTTTTTTCTTTTTTCCCCTTATTTAAGTGAAAAATAAATACAAAAACAGGAAACCAAAATATTTCACATAACTGTTGTTTTCATTTTTCCCGTTATTTAGGTGTAAAATAAGGACAAAAACAGAAAACCAAAATATTTCAGGTAACTTTTTTTTTCTTTTTTCCCGTTATTTAGGTGTAAAATAAGGACAAAAACAGAAAACCAAAATATTTCAGATAACTTTTTTTTTCTTTTTTCCCGTTATTTAGGTGTAAAATAAGGACAAAAACAGAAAGCCAAAATATTTGATATAACTTTTTTTTCTTTTTTCCCGGTATTTAAGTGAAAAGTAAAGACAAAAACAGAAAACCAAAATATTTCAGATAACTGTTTTTTCTTTTTTCCCGTTATTTAGGTGTAAAATAACGACAAGAACAGAAAACCAAAATATTTCAGGTAATTTTTTTTCTTTTTTCCCGTTATTTAGGTGTAAATTAAAGACAAAAACAGAAAATCAAAATATTTCATATAATTTTTTTTTCTTTTTTCCCGTTATTTAGGTGTAAAATAAGGACAAAAACAGAAAACTAAAATATTTCAAATAACTTTTTTTCTGTTTTCCCGTCATTTAGGTGTAAAATAAGGACAAAAACAGAAAACCAAAATATTTCAGATAATTTTTTTTTCTTTTTTCCCGTTATTTAGGTGTAAAATAAGGGCAAAAACAGAAAACCAAAAATTTTGAGATAACTTTTTTTTTCTTTTTTCCCGTTATTTAAGTGAAAAATAAAGACAAAAAGAGAAAACCAAAATATTTCAGATAACTGTTGTTTTCTTTTTGCCCGTTATTTAGGTGTAAAATAAGGACAAAAACAGAAAACCAAAATATTTCAAATAACTTTTTGTTCTGTTTTCCCGTTATTTAGGTGTAAAATAAGGACAAAAACAGAAAACCAAAAATTTTGAGATAACTTTTTTTTTTTTTTCCCGTTATTTAAGTGAAAAATAAAGACAAAAACAGAAAACCAAAATATTTCAGATAATTTTTTTTCTTTTTTCCCGTTATTTAGGTCCAAAAGTAGGACAAAAACAGAAAACCAAAATATTTCAGATAATTTTTTTTTCTTTTTTCCCGTTATTTAGGTGTAAAATAAGGACAAAAACAGAAAACCAAAATATTTCATATAATTTTTTTTTTTTTCCCCGTTATTTAAGTGAAAAATAAAGACAAAAACGGAAAACCAAAATATTTTATATAACTTTTTTTTTCTTTTTTCCCGTTATTTAGGTGTAAGATAAGGACAAAAACAGAAAACCAAAATATTTCAGATAACTTTTTTTTTATTCTTTCCCGTTATTTAAGTGAAAAGTAAAGACAAAAACAGTGAACCAAAATATTTCAGGTAACTGTTGTTTTCTTTTTTCCCGTTATTTAGGTGTAAAATAAGGACAAAAACAGAAAACCAAAATATTTCAAATAACTTTTTTTATCTTTTTTCCCGTTATTTAGGTGTAAAATAAGGACAAAAACAGAAAACCAAAATATTTCAGATAACTTTTTTTTCTTTTTTCCCGTTATTTAAGTGAAAAATAAAGACAAAAAAAGAAAACCAAAATATTTCAGATAACTGTTGTTTTCTTTTTTCCCGTTATTTAGGTGTAAAATAAGGACAAAAACAGAAAACCAAAATATTTCAGATAACTTTTTTTTTTCCCCCGTTATTTAGGTGTAAAATAACGACAAAAACAGAAAACCAAAATATTTCAGACATTTTTTTTTTCTTTTTTCATGTTATTTAGGTGTAAAATAAGGACAAAAACAGAAAACCAAAATATTTCATATAATTTTTTTTTTCTTTTTTCCCGTTATTTAAGTGAAAAATAAAGACAAAAACAGAAAACCAAAATATTTTATATAACTTTTTTTTTCTTTTTTCCCGTTATTTAGGTGTAAGATAAGGACAAAAACAGAAAACCAAAATATTTCAGATAACTTTTTTTTATTCTTTCCCGTTATTTAAGTGAAAAGTAAAGACAAAAACAGTGAACCAAAATATTTCAGGTAACTGTTGTTTTCTTTTTTCCCGTTATTTAGGTGTAAAATAAGGACAAAAACAGAAAACTAAAATATTTCAGACCACTTTTTTTTTCTTTTTTCCCGTTATTTAGGTGTAAAATAAGGACAAAAACAGAAAACCAAAATATTTCAAATAACTTTTTTATCTTTTTCATGTTATTTAGGTGTAAAATAAGAACAAAAACAGAAAACCAAAATATTGCTGATAACTTTTTTTTCTTTTTCCCGTTATTTATGTGCAAAATAAAGACAAAAACAAAATATTTCAGATATCTTTTGTTTTCTTTTTTCCGGTTATTTAGGTGTAAAATAAGGACAAAAACAGAAAACCAAACTATTTCAGATAACTTTTTTTTTTCCCCGTTATTTAGGTGTAAAATAACGACAAAAACAGAAAACCAAAATATTTCAGACATTTTTTTTTTTCTTTTTTCCCGTTATTTAGGTTTAAAATAAGGACAAAAACAGAAAGCCAAAATATTTCATATAACTTTTTTTTTCTTTTTTCCCTTTATTTAAGTGAAAAATAAAGACAAAAACAGAAAGCCAAAATATGTCAGATAACTGTTGTTTTCTTTTTTCCCGTTCTTTAGGTGTAAAATAAGGACAAATACAGAAAACCAAAATATTTAAGATAACTTTTTTTTTCCTGTTTCCCTTTATTTAAGTGAAAAATAAAGACAAAAACAGAAAACCAAAATATTTCAGATAACTGTTGTTCTCTTTTTTTTCCCGTTATTTAAGTGTAAAATAACGACAAGAACAGAAAACCAAAATATTTCAGGTAATTCTTTTTTCTTTTTTCCCGTTATTTAGGTGTAAATTAAAGACAAAAACAGCAAATCAAAATATTTCATATAATTTTTTTTTTCCCCATTATTTAGGTGTAAAATAAGGACAAAAACAGAAAACCAAAATATTTCAGATAACTTTTTTTTTCTTTTTTCCCGTTATTAAGGTGTAAAATAAGGACAAAAACAGAAAACCAAAATATTTCAGATAACTTTTTGTTCTGTTTTACCGTCATTTAGGTGTAAAATAAGGACAAAAACAGAAAACGAAAATATTTCAGATAATTTTTTTTTCTTTTTTCCCGTTATTTAGGTGTAAAATAAGGACAAAAACAGAAAACCAAAAATTTTGAGATCACTTTTTTTTTCTTTTTTCCCGTTATTTATGTCCAAAAGTAGGATAGAAACAGAAAACCAAAATATTTCAAATAACTTTTTTTTCTTTTTTCCTGTAATTTAGGTGTAAAATAAGGACAAAAACAGAAAACCGAAATATTTCAGATATGTTATTTTTCCTTTTTCCAAATATTTAAGTAAATAATAAAAACAAAAGCAGAAAACCAAAATATTTCAGATAACTTTTTTTTTCTTGTTTCCGTAATTTAGCTCCAAAATCAGGACAAAAACAGAAAACCAAAATATATCAGATAACTTTTTTTTTAATTTTTCTCGTTATTGAAGTGTAAAATTAGTATAAAAAGAGAAAACCAAAGTATTTCAGATAACTTTTTTTTTTCCCCGTTGTTTCGGTGTAAAATAAGGACAAAAGCATAAAACCAAAATATTTCAGATAACTTTTTTTTTCCTTTTTCCATTTATTTAAGTGAAAAATAAAGACAAAAACAGAAAACCAAAATATTTCAGATAACTTTTTTTTTTTCTGTTGTTTCGGTGTAAAATAAGGATAAAAGCAGAAAACCAAAATATTTCAGGTAACTTTTTTTTTCTTTTTTCCCGTTATTTAGGTGTAAAATAAGGACAAAAACAGAAATCCAAAATATTTCAAATAACTTTTTTTTCTTTTTTCCCGTTATTTAGGTGTAAAATAAGGACAAAAGCAGAAAACCAAAATATTTCAGGTAACTTTTTTTTTCTTTTTTCCCGTTATTTAGGTGTAAAATAAGGACAAAAACAGAAATCCAAAATATTTCAGATAATTTTTTTTTCTTTTTTCCCGTTATTTGATTCCATGACATTTTCTCGAAAAACATTTTCTCGAATAACATTTTCTCGAAAAACATTTTCTCGAAAAACATTTGCTCGAACAACATTTTCTCGAACAACAATTACTCGAACAACAATTACTCGACCGTCATTTTCTGGTAAAATTAATAACCGAAAAATTCTTCAAAAAATCGCGCGATTTTTTGAAGAATTTTTCGGTTATTAATTTTACCAGAAAATGATTTTTGAATATTATTTAAAGGTTATTTTTTTTACTTTTTTTAGATTTTTTATTAAATATTTTATTTTTTTTGGTTTTGTCCTTATTTTACACCTAAATAACGGAAAGAAAGAAAAAAAATGTTATCTGAAATACTTTGGTTTTCTGTTTTGTCTTTATTTTTCAATAAAATAACGGGAAAAAAGAAAAAAAACGTTATGTGAAAAATTTTGGTGTTCTGTTTTTGTCCTTATTTTGCACCTAAATAACGGGAAAAAAGAAAACAAAGTTATTTGAAATATTTTGGTTTTCTGTTTTTGTCCGTATTTTGCACCTAAATAACGAAAAAAAAAGAAAAAAAGTTATTTAAATATTTTGGTTTTCTGTTTTTGCCTTTATTTTTCACTTAAATAATGGGAAAAATGATAAGAAGAAAAAGGTTATGTGAAATATTTTGGTTTTCTGTTTCTGTCCTTATTTTGCACCTAAATAGCAGGAAAAAAAGATAAAAAAGTTATTTGAAATATTTTGGTTTTCTGTTTTTGTCCTTATTTTACTCCTAAATAACGGGAAAAAAGAAAAAAAAAGTTATCTGAAATATTTTGGTTTTCTGTTTTTGTCTTTATTTTTCACTTAAATAACGGGAAAGAAGAAAAAAAAAGTTATCTGAAATATTTTGATGTTCTGTTTTTGTCCTTATTTTACACCTAAATAACGGGAAAAAAGGAAAAAAAGTTATCTAAAATATTTTGGTTTTCTGTTTTTGTCTTTATTTTTCACTTAAATGACGGGAAAAAAGAAAAAAAAAGTTATATGAAATAATTTGGTTTTCTGTTTTTGGCCTTATTTTACACCTGAATAATGGGAAAAAAGAAAAACAAATTATCTGAAATATTTTGGATTTCTGTTTTTGTCCTTATTTTACACCTAAATAACGGGAAAAAAGAAAGCAACAGTTATCTGAAATATTTTGGTTTTCTGTTTTTGTCTTTATTTTTCACTTAAATAAATGGAAAAAGGAAAAAAAAAGTTATCTGAAATATTTTGGTTTTCTGCTTTTGTCCTTATTTTACACCGAAACAACGGGAAAAAAGAAAAAAAAAAGTTAACTGAAATATTTTGGTTTTCTGTTTTTGTCTTTATTTTTCACTTAAATAATGGGGAAGAAAAAAATTTATCTGAAATTTTTTGGTTTTCTGTTTTTGTCCTTAGTTTACACCTTAATAACAGGAAAAAAGACAAAAAAAAGTTATCTGAAATATTTTAGTTTTCTGTTTTTGTCTTTATATTTCAAATAAATAATTGGAAAAATGAAAAGAAAAGTAATCTGAAATATTTTGGTTTTCTGTTTCTGTCCTACTTTTGGACCTAAATAACGGGAAAAAAGAAAAAAAGTTAACTGAAATATTTTGGTTTCCTGTTTTTGTGCTTATTTTACACCTACATAAGGGGAAAAAAGAAAAAAAAATTGTCTGAAATATTTCGGTTTTCTGTTTTTGTCGTTATTTTACACCTAAATAACGGGAAAAAAGAAAAACAAAGTAATCTGAAATATCTTGGTTTTCTGTTTTTGTCCTTATTTACAACTAAATAACGGGAAAAAAGAGAACAACACTTATCTGAAATATTTTCATTTTCTGTTTTTGCCTTTATTTTTACCTTAAATAACGGGAAAAAAGAAAAAAAAAGTTATCTGAAATATTTTAGTTTTCTGTTTTTGTCCTTATTTTACACCTAAATAACGGGCAAAAAGAAAAAAAAATTATCTGAAATATTTTGGTTTTCTGTTTTTGTCCTTATTTTACACCTAACTAACGGGAAAAAAGAAAAAAAAAGTTATCTGAAATATTTTGGTTTTCTCTTTTTGTCCTTATTTTACACCTAAATAACGGGAAAAAAGAAAACAACAGTTACCTGAAATATTTTGGTTTTGTGTTTTTGTCTTTATTTTTCATTTAAATAACGGGAAAGAAGAAAAAAAAAGTTATCTGAAATATTTTGGTTTTCTGTTTTTGTCATTATTTTACACCTAAATAACGGGAAAAAAGGATAAAAAGTTATCTAAAATATTTTGGTTTTCTGTTTTTGTCTTTATTTTTCACTTAAATAACGGGAAAAAAGAAAAAAAAAGTTATATGAAATAATTTGGTTTTCTGTTTTTGGCCTTATTTTACACCTAAATAACGGGGTATCCCGACACTTACTCGAAAAAAATATTCTAGAAAACCATTTACTCGAAAAAAATATTCTAGAAAAACATTTACTCGAAAATTATTTGCTCGAAAAACATTTACTCAAAGAACATTTTCTCGAAAATGTATAAAACTACATTTGATCGAAAAGCATTTACTCCAAAAACATTTTCTCGTAAAACAACTTGATAAAAATTCATATTTATAACTTTTTTCTAACTTAACAGAGTAGTATTTTAATATTTTCAACGAATAAGTAGTGATGCTTTCAATCAAAAAGGTGAAATGTCATTGAACAAAAATATTTACTAGTTCAACATTAATATTTACTATTTCAACATATAAAAATTAAACTATAAAAACAAATTAACTGAATCATACAAAAATTTAAAGCCATTGCATTTAATGTCAGATTTTGAACAAGCTATTATAAACGCAGTTTCCGTATCTTTTCCAGATGCTGAACAAAAATTTTGCTTCTTTCATTTAGGCCAGAGTTTATATCGCAAAATATGTCAGGTGGGCTTAAAAGCTCAATATGACCAGGATGCAGCGTTCGCGCGATTTTTTGAAGAATTTTTCGGTTATTAATTTTACCAGAAAATGATTTTTGAATATTATTTAAAGGTTATTTTTTTTACTTTTTTTAGATTTTTTATTAAATATTTTATTTTTTTTGGTTACTTATAATACAGTATTGTATGCAATTGCAGTTAAATAATCGGTGATTTCCATAATTGAATATTTTTCAGCAACATTTTTGATTCTTTGATTTAAATCTCGATATTTTTTGTGTTTTGGAGGCATTGGAGTTCCAGCAAGAATTTGCTCGAGAACTATTTCATTTTTCGATTGTTCTAGTTGAAGTTTTTCAAAAAAAAAATCAACAGATGGATGTTCACAACCAACTAATCGTGAAAATCCATTATGCCAACCTTCAACGCAGTTATTTGTTCGAGCGGAATCTTCTAGTGTTGCAGTATAAACATTCCACGATTCAATACAATACCTGGGATTGCGCCTACCAGTTTCATTTTTAGACCGCACATCAAATCTGCCGATATAATTATCCTCAAAATAATCCAATATTTCATTAGCTTCTTCTGGGATAAGATTGTTTTCAGTTAAAGATTGGAAAGCGTTTATAACATCGGCTGGCGGCACAAATGCAACTGATAAAATCATACGAATTTTATGCGCGAACGCTGCATCCTGGTCATATTGAGCTTTTAAGCCCACCTGACATATTTTGCGATATAAACTCTGGCCTAAATGAAAGAAGCAAAATTTTTGTTCAGCATCTGGAAAAGATACGGAAACTGCGTTTATAATAGCTTGTTCAAAATCTGACATTAAATGCAATGGTTTTAAATTAACATTCAACGATTTTAAATGTTCGAATGAGCGTTTGTATGATTCAGTTAATTTGTTCGGTAATAAGACATACACTGATGGTAAAGATTGCTTTTCCTTTACCCCATTTATGGTAAAAAGTTGATTAAAAATTAACGGTAATGTTTTAAAAGTACTGTCAACGAACCACATGTCAGATTGCGCCAAAAAGTGAAGATTTCGTTGGGTTGAGAATATCAAAATTCGAGTTTCGGTAGGCTCTGAATCATACAGCAAAAATGGATCACCCTGAAGAGTATCATTAAATTTTTCTTGTATAATTAAATCCATGAACGATTTCGGAATAACAGCATTTCCTTGTCTTTTTCTGTGAATTATGCGCTGCATGGACGGAATAGACGGCATATGGACTCTTACTGGATTATTAATTGCAACAGTAGAATTCAGCAATAATATGTTGTGTATTCATATTTGTAGATAGTGCTCTCTTTTTAATTTCAGTAAGAGTTTTTCTAACACCAACATTTGCTGCATTGCCAGCATGATTATGCTCTCCATTTTTCTTTATTATAACATCACCTTTGGTATTAATTCGTGCTTTACATAGTTTTTGCCGATTATTCGTGCATACCCAGTACGTAACATCGTTATGATATTTATTTTTAATATATACATAACCATCTACTAGAAAGCAAGGTTTATTTTTTGTTGTTTCTAAATTATCCATATTGCTCATCTACAAGGTTACAAATTTTATTTTATTTTATCAAGATTATTTTATTTTAAATTTTGTATATTTATCCTTATCAAAATGAGTTTAATTTTTATATGTTGAAATAGTAAATATTAATGTTGAACTAATAAATATTTTTGTTCAATGACATTTCACCTTTTTGATTGAAAGCATCACTACTTATTCGTTGAAAATATTAAAATACTACTCTGTTAAGTTAGAAAAAAGTTATAAATATGAATTTTTGTCAAGTTGTTTTACGAGAAAATGTTTTTGGAGTAAATGCTTTTCGATCAAATGTAGTTTTATACATTTTCGAGAAAATGTTCTTCGAGTAAATGTTTTTCGAGCAAATAATTTTCGAGTAAATGTTTTTCTAGAATATTTTTTTCGAGTAAATGGTTTTCTAGAATATTTTTTTCGAGTAAGTGTCGGGATACCCCGTTATTTAGGTGTAAAATAAGGCCAAAAACAGAAAACCAAATTATTTCATATAACTTTTTTTTTCTTTTTTCCCGTTATTTAAGTGAAAAATAAAGACAAAAACAGAAAACCAAAATATTTTAGATAACTTTTTATCCTTTTTTCCCGTTATTTAGGTGTAAAATAATGACAAAAACAGAAAACCAAAATATTTCAGATAACTTTTTTTTTCTTCTTTCCCGTTATTTAAGTGAAAAATAAAGACAAAAATACAAAACCAAAATATTTCAGGTAACTGTTGTTTTCTTTTTTCCCGTTATTTAGGTGTAAAATAAGGACAAAAAGAGAAAACCAAAATATTTCAGTTAACTTTTTTTTTCTTTTTTCCCGTTATTTAGGTGTAAAATAAGGACAAAAACAGAAAACCAAAATATTTCAGATAATTTTTTTTTCTTTTTGCCCGTTATTTAGGTGTAAAATAAGGACAAAAACAGAAAACTAAAATATTTCAGATAACTTTTTTTTTCTTTTTTCCCGTTATTTAAGTGAAAAATAAAGGCAAAAACAGAAAACGAAAATATTTCAGATAAGTGTTGTTCTCTTTTTTCCCGTTATTTAGTTGTAAATAAGGACAAAAACAGAAAACCAAGATATTTCAGATTACTTTGTTTTTCTTTTTTCCCGTTATTTAGGTGTAAAATAACGACAAAAACAGAAAACCGAAATATTTCAGACAATTTTTTTTTCTTTTTTCCCCTTATGTAGGTGTAAAATAAGCACAAAAACAGGAAACCAAAATATTTCAGATAACTTTTTTTCTTTTTTCCCGTTATTTAGGTCCAAAAGTAGGACAGAAACAGAAAACCAAAATATTTCAGATTACTTTTCTTTTCATTTTTCCAATTATTTATTTGAAATATAAAGACAAAAACACAAAACTAAAATATTTCAGATAACTTTTTTTTGTCTTTTTTCCTGTTATGAAGGTGTAAACTGAGGACAAAAACAGAAAACCAAAAAATTTCAGATAAATTTTTTTCTTCCCCATTATTTAAGTGAAAAATAAAGACAAAAACAGAAAACCAAAATATTTCAGTTAACTTTTTTTTTTCTTTTTTCCCGTTGTTTCGGTGTAAAATAAGCACAAAAGCAGAAAACCAAAATATTTCAGTTAACTTTTTTTTTCCTTTTTCCATTTATTTAAGTGAAAAATAAAGACAAAAACAGAAAACCAAAATATTTCAGATAACTGTTGCTTTCTTTTTTCCCGTTATTTAGGTGTAAAATAAGGACAAAAACAGAAATCCAAAATATTTCAGATAATTTTTTTTTCTTTTTTCCCATTATTCAGGTGTAAAATAAGGCCAAAAACAGAAAACCAAATTATTTCATATAACTTTTTTTTTCTTTTTTCCCGTCATTTAAGTGAAAAATAAAGACAAAAACAGAAAACCAAAATATTTTAGATAACTTTTTTTCCTTTTTTCCCGTTATTTAGGTGTAAAATAAGGACAAAAACAGAACACCAAAATATTTCAGATAACTTTTTTTTTCTTCTTTCCCGTTATTTAAGTGAAAAATAAAGACAAAAACAGAAAACCAAAATATTTCAGATAACTTTTTTTTTCTTTTTTCCCGTAATTTAGGAGTAAAATAAGGACAAAAACAGAAAACCAAAATATTTCAAATAACTTTTTTATCTTTTTTCCTGCTATTTAGGTGCAAAATAAGGACAAAAACAGAAAACCAAAATATTTCACATAACCTTTTTTTTCTTATCATTTTTCCCATTATTTAAGTGAAAAATAAAGGCAAAAACAGAAAACCAAAATATTTAAATAACTTTTTTTTTAATTTTTTCCATTACTTAAGTGGAAAATAAAAACAAAAACAGAAAACCAAAATGTTTCAGATAACTTTTTTTTTCTTATTTCCCGTTATTTAGGTGTAAAATAAGGACAAAAACAGAAAACCAAAATATTTCAGATAACTTTTTTTCTTTTTTTTTCGTTATTTAGGTGCAAAATACGGACAAAAACAGAAAACCAAAATATTTCAAATAACTTTGTTTTCTTTTTTCCCGTTATTTAGGTGCAAAATAAGGACAAAAACAGAACACCAAAATTTTTCACATAACGTTTTTTTTCTTTTTTCCCGTTATTTTATTGAAAAATAAAGACAAAACAGAAAACCAAAGTATTTCAGATAACATTTTTTTTCTTTTTTTCCGTTATTTAGGTGTAAAATAAGGACAAAAATAGAAAACCAAAATATTTCAAATAACTTTTTTTTCTTTTTTCCCGTTATTTAGGTGCAAAATAAGGACAAAAACAGAAAACCAAAATATTTCACATTAACTTTTTTTTCTTTTTTCCCGTTATTTAAGTGAAAAATAAACACAAAAACAGAAAACCAAAATATTTCAAATAACTTTTTTTTCTTTTTTCCCGTTATTTAGGTGCAAAATAAGGACAAAAACAGAAACCCAAAATATTTCAAATAACTTTTTTTTCTTTTTTCCCGTTATTTAGGTGCAAAATAAGGACAAAAACAGAAACCCACAATATTTCACATAACCTTTTTTTTCTTTTTTCCCGTTGTTTCGGTGTAAAATAAGGACAAAAGCAGAAAACCAAAATATTTCAGATAACTTTCCTTTTTCCATTTATTTAAGTGAAAAATAAAGACAAAAATAGAAAACCAAAATATTTCAGATAACTATTGCTTTCTTTTTTCCTGTTATTTAGGTGTAAAATAAGGTCAAAAACAGAAAACCAAAATATTTCAAGTAACTTTTTTTTTCTTTTTCCCGTTATTTAGGTGTAAAATAAGGACAAAAACAGAAATCCAAAATATTTCAGATAATTTTTTTTTCTTTTTTCCCGTTATTCAGGTGTAAAATAAGGCCAAAAACAGAAAACCAAATTATTTCATATAACTTTTTTTTTCTTTTTTCCCGTTATTTAAGTGAAAAATAAAGACAAAAACAGAAAACCAAAATATTTTAGATAACTTTTTTTTTCTTCTTTCCCGTTATTTAAGTGAAAAATAAAGAGAAAAACAGAAAACCAAAATATTTCAGATAACTTTTTTTTTATTTTTTCCCGTTATTTAGGTGTAAAATAAGGACAAAAACAGAAAACCAAAATATTTCAAATAACTTTTTTTTCTTTTTTCCCGTTATTTAGGTGCAAAATAAGGACAAAAACAGAAACCCAAAATATTTCACATTACCTTTTTTTTCTTTTTTCCCGTTATTTAAGTGAAAAATAAACACAAAAACAGAAAACCAAAATATTTCAAATAACTTTTTTTTCTTTTTTCCCGTTATTTAGGTGCAAAATAAGGACAAAAACAGAAACCCAAAATATTTCAGATAACTGTCCTTTTTCCATTTATTTAAGTGAAAAATAAAGACAAAAATAGAAAACCAAAATATTTCAGATAACTATTGCTTTCTTTTTTCCCGTTATTTAGGTGTAACATAAGGTCAAAAACAGAAAACCAAAATATTTCAAGTAACTTTTTTTTTCTTTTTTCCCGTTATTTAGGTGTAAAATAAGGACAAAAACAGAAATCCAAAATATTTCAGATAATTTTTTTTTCTTTTTTCCCGTTATTCAGGTGTAAAATAAGGCCAAAAACAGAAAACCAAATTATTTCATATAACTTTTTTTTTCTTTTTTCCCGTTATTTAAGTGAAAAATAAAGACAAAAACAGAAAACCAAAATATTTTAGATAACTTTTTTGCCTTTTTTCCCGTTATTTAGGTGTAAAATAAGGACAAAAACAGAAAACCAAAATATTTCAGATAACTTTTTTTTTCTTCTTTCCCGTTATTTAAGTGAAAAATAAAGAGAAAAACAGAAAACCAAAATATTTCAGATAACTTTTTTTTTCTTTTTTCCCGTTATTTAGGTGCAAAATAAGGACAAAAACAGAAAACCAAAATATTTCACATAACCTGTTTTTTCTTATCATTTTTCCCATTATTTAAGTGAAAAATAAAGGCAAAAACAGAAAACCAAAATATTTAAATAACTTTTTTTTTAATTTTTTCCATTATTTAAGTGAAAAATAAAAACAAAAACAGAAAACTAAAATATTTCAAATAACTTTGTTTTCTTTTTTTCCGTTATTTAGGTGCAAAATAAGGACAAAAACAGAAAACCAAAATTTTTCACATAACGTTTTTTTTCTTTTTTCCCGTTATTTAATTGAAAAATAAAGACAAAACAGAAAACCAAAGTATTTCAGATAACATTTTTTTTCTTTTTTTCCCTTATTTAGGTGTAAAATAAGGACAAAAATAGAAAACCAAAATATTTCAAATAACTTTTTTTTCTTTTTTCCCGTTATTTAGGTGCAAAATAAGGACAAAAACAGAAAACCAAAATATTTCACATAACCTTTTTTTTCTTTTTTCCCGTTATTTAAGTGAAAAATAAGCACAAAAACAGGAAACCAAAATATTTAAGATAACTTTTTGTCTTTTTTCCCGTTATTTAGGTCCAAAAGTAGGACAGAAACAGAAAACCAAAATATTTCAGATTGCTTTTCTTTTCATTTTTCCAATTATTTATTTGAAATATAAAGACAAAAACAGAAAACTATAATATTTCAGATAACTTTTTTTTGTCTTTTTTCCCGTTATTAAGGTGTAAGCTAAGGACAAAAACAGAAAACCAAAATATTTCAGATAAATTTTTTTTTGTCCCCGTTATTTAAGTGAAAAATAAAGACAAAAACAGAAAACCAAAATATTTCAGATAACCTTTTTATTCTTTTTTCCCGTTATTTCGGTGTAAAATAAGGACAAAAACAGAAAACCAAAATATTTCAAATAACTTTTTTATCATTTTTCCTGCTATTTAAGTGCAAAATAAGGACAAAAACAGAAAACCAAAATATTTCAGATAACTTTTTTTTCTTCTTTCCCGTTATTTAAGTGAAAAATAAAGAGAAAAACAGAAAACCAAAATATTTCAGATAACTTTTTTTTCTTTTTTCCCGTTATTTAGGTGCAAAATAAGGACAAAAACAGAAAACCAAAATATTTCACATAACCTGTTTTTTCTTATCATTTTTCCATTATTTAAGTGAAAAATAAAGGCAAAAACAGAAAACCAAAATATTTCAAATAACTTTGTTTTCTTTTTCCCGTTATTTAGGTGCAAAATAAGGACAAAAACAGAAAACCAAAATTTTTCACATAACGTTTTTTTTCTTTTTCCCGTTATTTAATTGAAAAATAAAGACAAAACAGAAAACCAAAGTATTTCAGATAACATTTTTTTTCTTTTTTTCCGTTATTTAGGTGTAAAATAAGGACAAAAATAGAAAACCCAAATATTTCAAATAAATTTTTTTTTCATTTTTCCCGTTATTTAGGTGTAAAATAAGGACAAAGACAGAAAACCAAAATATTTCACATAACCTTTTTTTTCTTTTTTCCCGTTATTTAAGTGAAAAATAAGGACAAAAACAGAAAACCAAAATATTTCAAATAATTTTATTTTCTTTTTTCCCGTTATTTAGGTGCAAAATAAGGACAAAAACAGAAACCCAAAATATTTCAGATAACTTTTTTTGCTTTTTACCCGTTATTTAGGTGTAAAATAAGGACAAAAACAGAAAACCAAAATATTTCAGATAACTTTTTTTTTCTTTTTTCCCGTTATATAAGTCAAAAATAAAGACAAAAAGAGAAAACCAAAATAATTCAAATAACTTTTTTTTTCTTTTTTCCTGTTATTTAGGTGTAAAATAAGGAGAAAACCAGAAAACCAAAATATTTCAGATAACTTTGTTTTTCCTTTTTTCCTGTTATTTAGGTGTAAAATAAAGACAAAAACAGAAAACCAAAATATTTCAATTAACTTTTTTATCTTTTTTCCCGTTATTTAGGTGCAAAATAAGGACAAAAACAGAAAACCAAAATATTTCAAATAACTTTTTTTTCTTTTTTCCGTTATTTAAGTGAAAAATAAAGACAAAAACAGAAAACCAAAATATTTCAGATAACTTTTTTGCTTTTTACCCGTTATTTAGGTGTAAAATAAGGACAAAAACAGAAAACCAAAATATTTCAGATAACTTTTTTTTTCTTTTTTCCCGTTATTTAGGTGTAAAATAAGGACAAAAACAGAAAACCAAAATATTTCAAATAACTTTTTTTTCTTTTTTCCCGTTATTTAGGTGCAAAATAAGGACAAAAACAGAAAACCAAAATATTTCATATAACCTTTTTTTCTTTTTCCCGTTATTTAAGTGAAAAATAAGGACAAAAACAGAAAACCAAAATATTTCAGATAACTTTTTTTTCCTTTTTTCCTGTTATTTAGGTGTCAAATAAGGACAAAAGCAGAAAACCAAAATATTTCAGATAACTTTTTTTTTCTTTTTTCCCGGTATTTAAGTTAAAAATAAAGACATAAACAGAAAACCAAAATATTTCAGATAACTTTTTTTCTTTTTTCCCGTTATTTAGGTCCAAAAGTAGGACAGAAACAGAAAACCAAAATATTTCAGATAACTTTTATTTTCATTTTTCCCATTATTTATTTGAAATATAAAGACAAAAACAGAAAACTAAAATATTTCAGATAACTTTGTTTTTCTTTTTTCCGTTATTTAGGTGTAAAATTAGGACAAAAACTGAAAACCAAAATATTTCAGATTACTTTTTTTTTCTTTTTTCGTGTTATTTAGGTGTAAAATAAGGACAAAAACAGACAACCAAAATATTTCAGATAACTTTTTTTTTCGTTTTTCCCGTTATTTAGGTGTAAAATAAGGACAAAAACAGAAAACCAAAATATTTCAAATAACTTTTTTTTCTTTTTTCCTGTTATTTAGGTGCAAAATAAGGACAAAAACAAAAAACCCAAATATTTCACATAACCTTTTTTTTCTTTTCATTTTTCCCATTATTTAAGTGAAAAATAAAGACAAAAACAGAAAACCAAAATATTTCAAATAACTTTTTTTTTCATTTTTTATATTATTTAAGTGAAAAATAAAGACAAAAACAGACAACCAAAATATTTCAGATAACTTTTTTCTTTTTTTCCGTTATTTAGGTGCAAAATACGGACAAAAACAGAAAACCAAAATATTTCAAATAACTTTGTTTTCTTTTTTCCCGTTATTTAATTGAAAAATAAAGACAAAAACAGAAAACCAAAATATTTCAGATAACTTTTTTTTTTTTTTTCCGTTATTTAGGTGTAAAATAAGGACAAAAAGAGAAAACCAAAATATTTCAGATAACTTTTTTTTTCTTTTTTCCCGTTATTTAGGTGTAAAATAAGGACAAAAACAGAAAACCAAAATATTTCAGATAACTTTTTTTCTTTTTTTCCGTTATTTAGGTGCAAAATACGGACAAAAACAGAAAACCAAAATATTTCAGATAACTTTTTTTATTTTTTTCCCGTTATTTAGGTGTAAAATAAGGACAAAAAGAGAAAACCAAAATATTTCAGATAACTTTTTTTTTCTTTTTTCCCGTTATTTAGGTGTAAAATAAGGACAAAAACAGAAAACCAAAATATTTCAGATAATTTTTTTTTCTTTTTGCCCGTTATTTAGGTGTAAAATAAGGACAAAAACAGAAAACTAAAATATTTCAGATAACTTTTTTTTTCTTTTTTCCCGTTATTTAAGAGAAAAATAAAGGCAAAAACAGAAAACCAAAATATATCAGATAAGTGTTTTTCTCCTTTTTCCCGTTATTTAGTTGTAAAATAAGGACAAAAATAGAAAACCAAAATATTTCAAATAACTTTTTTTCTTTTTTCCCGTTATTTAGGTGCAAAATAAGGACAAAAACAGAAAACCAAAATATTTCACATAACCTTTTTTTTCTTTTTTCCCGTTATATAAGTCAAAAATAAAGACAAAAAGAGAAAACCAAAATAATTCAAATAACTTGTTTTTTCTTTTTTCCTGTTATTTAGGTGTAAAATAAGGAGAAAACCAGAAAACCAAAATATTTCAGATAACTTTTTTTTTCCTTTTTTCCTGTTATTTAGGTGTAAAATAAAGACAAAAACAGAAAACCAAAATATTTCAATTAACTTTTTTATCTTTTTTCCCGTTATTTAGGTGCAAAATAAGGACAAAAACAGAAAACCAAAATATTTCAAATAACTTTTTTTTCTTTTTTCCGTTATTTAAGTGAAAAATAAGGACAAAAACAGAAAACCAAAATATTTCAAATAATTTTTTTTTCTTTTTTCCCGTTATTTAGGTGCAAAATAAGGACAAAAACAGAAACCCAAAATATTTCACATAAACTTTTTTTTCTTTTTTCCCGTTATATAAGTCAAAAATAAAGACAAAAAGAGAAAACCAAAATAATTCAAATAACTTTTTTTTTCTTTTTTCCTGTTATTTAGGTGTAAAATAAGGAGAAAACCAGAAAACCAAAATATTTCAGATAACTTTTTTTTTCCTTTTTTCCTGTTATTTAGGTGTAAAATAAAGACAAAAACAGAAAACCAAAATATTTCAATTAACTTTTTTATCTTTTTTCCCGTTATTTAGGTGCAAAATAAGGACAAAAACAGAAAACCAAAATATTTCAAATAACTTTTTTTTCTTTTTTCCGTTATTTAAGTGAAAAATAAAGACAAAAACAGAAAACCAAAATATTTCAAATAACTTTTTTTACTTTTTTCCCGTTATTTAGGTGCAAAATAAGGACAAAAACAGAAAACCAAAATATTTCAGATAACTTTTTTTTCCTTTTTTCCTGTTATTTAGGTGTCAAATAAGGACAAAAGCAGAAAACCAAAATATTTCAGATAACTTTTTTTTTCTTCTTTCCCGTTATTTAAATGAAAAATAAAGACAAAAACACAAAACCAAAATATTTCAGGTAACTGTTGTTTTCTTTTTTCCCGTTATTTAGGTGTAAAATAAGGACAAAAAGAGAAAACCAAAATATTTCAGATAACTTTTTTTTTCTTTTTTCCCGTTAGTAAGTTGTAAAATAAGGACAAAAACAGAAATCCAAAATATTTCAGATAATTTTTTTTTCTTTTTTCCCGTTATTCAGGTGTAAAATAAGGCCAAAAACAGAAAACCAAATTATTTCATAAGTGAAAAATAAAGACAAAATAGAAAACCAAAATATTTCAGATAACTATTGCTTTCTTTTTTCCTGTTATTTAGGTGTAAAATAAGGTCAAAAACAGAAAACCAAAATATTTCAAGTAACTTTTTTTTTCTTTTTTCCCGTTATTTAGGTGTAAAATAAGGACAAAAACAGAAATCCAAAATATTTCAGATAATTTTTTTTTCTTTTTTCCCGTTATTCAGGTGTAAAATAAGGCCAAAAACAGAAAACCAAATTATTTCATATAACTTTTTTTTTCTTTTTTCCCGTTATTTAAGTGAAAAATAAAGACAAAAACAGAAAACCAAAATATTTTAGATAACTTTTTTTTTCTTCTTTCCCGTTATTTAAGTGAAAAATAAAGAGAAAAACAGAAAACCAAAATATTTCAGATAACTTTTTTTTTATTTTTTCCCGTTATTTAGGTGTAAAATAAGGACAAAAACAGAAAACCAAAATATTTCAAATAACTTTTTTTTCTTTTTTCCCGTTATTTAGGTGCAAAATAAGGACAAAACAGAAACCCAAAATATTTCACATTACCTTTTTTTTCTTTTTTCCCGTTATTTAAGTGAAAAATAAACACAAAAACAGAAAACCAAAATATTTCAAATAACTTTTTTTTCTTTTTTCCCGTTATTTAGGTGCAAAATAAGGACAAAAACAGAAACCCAAAATATTTCAAATAACTTTTTTTTCTTTTTTCCCGTTATTTAGGTGCAAAATAAGGACAAAAACAGAAACCCACAATATTTCACATAACCTTTTTTTTCTTTTTTCCCGTTATTTAATTGAAAAATAAAGACAAAACAGAAAACCAAAGTATTTCAGATAACATTTTTTTTCTTTTTTTCCCTTATTTAGGTGTAAAATAAGGACAAAAATAGAAAACCAAAATATTTCAAATAACTTTTTTTTCTTTTTTCCCGTTATTTAGGTGCAAAATAAGGACAAAAACAGAAAACCAAAATATTTCACATAACCTTTTTTTTCTTTTTTCCCGTTATTTAAGTGAAAAATAAACACAAAAACAGAAAACCAAAATATTTCAAATAACTTTTTTTCCTTTTTCCCGTTATTTAGGTGCAAAATAAGGACAAAAACAGAAACCCAAAATATTTCACATAACCTTTTTTTTCTTTTTCCCGTTATATAAGTGAAAAATAAAGACAAAAACAGAAAACCAAAATATTTCAAATAACTTTTTTTTTCTTTTTTCCTGTTATTTAGGTGTAAAACAAGGAGAAAAACAGAAAACCAAAATATTTCAGATAACTTTTTTTTCCTTTTTTCCTGTTATTTAGGTGTAAAATAAGGACAAAAACAGAAAACCAAAATATTTCATATAACTTTTTTTTCTTTTTTCCCGTTATTTAAGTGAAAAATAAAGACAAAAACAGAAAACCAAAATATTTCAGATAACTTTTTTTTTTCTTTTTTCCCGTTATTTAGGTGTAAAATAAGGCCAAAAACAGAAAACCAAAATATTTCAGATAACTTTTTTTTTCTTTTTTCCCGTTATTTAGGTGTAAAATAACGACAAAAACAGAAAACCGAAATATTTCAGACAATTTTTTTTTCTTTTTTCCCCTTATGTAGGTGTAAAATAAGCACAAAAACAGGAAACCAAAATATTTAAGATAACTTTTTGTCTTTTTTCCCGTTATTTAGGTCCAAAAGTAGGACAGAAACAGAAAACCAAAATATTTCAGATTGCTTTTCTTTTCATTTTTCCAATTATTTATTTGAAATATAAAGACAAAAACAGAAAACTATAATATTTCAGATAACTTTTTTTTGTCTTTTTTCCCGTTATTAAGGTGTAAGCTAAGGACAAAAACAGAAAACCAAAATATTTCAGATAAATTTTTTTTTGTCCCCGTTATTTAAGTGAAAAATAAAGACAAAAACAGAAAACCAAAATATTTCAGATAACTTTTTTTTTCTTCTTTCCCGTTATTTAAGTGAAAAATAAAGAGAAAAACAGAAAACCAAAATATTTCAGATAACTTTTTTTTTCATTTTTCCCGTTATTTAGGTGTAAAATAAGGACAAAAACAGAAAACCAAAATATTTCAAATAACTTTTTTATCATTTTTCCTGCTATTTAAGTGCAAAATAAGGACAAAAACAGAAAACCAAAATATTTCACATAACCTGTTTTTTCTTATCATTTTTCCCATTATTTAAGTGAAAAATAAAGGCAAAAACAGAAAACCAAAATATTTAAATAACTTTTTTTTTAATTTTTTCCATTATTTAAATGAAAAATAAAAACAAAAAATGAAAAACCAAAATATTTCAAATAACTTTGTTTTCTTTTTCCCGTTATTTAGGTGCAAAATAAGGACAAAAACAGAAAACCAAAATTTTTCACATAACGTTTTTTTTCTTTTTTCCCGTTATTTAATTGAAAAATAAAGACAAAACAGAAAACCAAAGTATTTCAGATAACATTTTTTTTCTTTTTTTCCGTTATTTAGGTGTAAAATAAGGACAAAAATAGAAAACCAAAATATTTCAAATAATTTTTTTTTCTTTTTTCCCGTTATTTAGGTGCAAAATAAGGACAAAAACAGAAAACCAAAATATTTCACATAACCTTTTTTTTCTTTTTTCCCGTTATTTAAGTGAAAAATAAGGACAAAAACAGAAAACCAAAATATTTCAAATAATTTTTTTTTCTTTTTTCCCGTTATTTAGGTGCAAAATAAGGACAAAAACAGAAACCCAAAATATTTCACATAACCTTTTTTTTCTTTTTTCCCGTTATATAAGTGAAAAATAAAGACAAAAAGAGAAAACCAAAATAGTTCAAATAACTTTTTTTTTCTTTTTTCCTGTTATTTAGGTGTAAAATAAGGAGAAAACCAGAAAACCAAAATATTTCAGATAACTTTTTTTTTCCTTTTTTCCTGTTATTTAGGTGTAAAATAAAGACAAAAACAGAAAACCAAAATATTTCAATTAACTTTTTTATCTTTTTTCCCGTTATTTAGGTGCAAAATAAGGACAAAAACAGAAAACCAAAATATTTCAAATAACTTTTTTTTCTTTTTTCCGTTATTTAAGTGAAAAATAAAGACAAAAACAGAAAACCAAAATATTTCAGATAACTTTTTTTGCTTTTTACCCGTTATTTAGGTGTAAAATAAGGACAAAAACAGAAAACCAAAATATTTCAGATAACTTTTTTTTTCTTTTTTCCCGTTATTTAGGTGTAAAATAAGGACAAAAACAGAAAACCAAAATATTTCAAATAACTTTTTTTTCTTTTTTCCCGTTATTTAGGTGCAAAATAAGGACAAAAACAGAAAACCAAAATATTTCATATAACCTTTTTTTCTTTTTCCCGTTATTTAAGTGAAAAATAAGGACAAAAACAGAAAACCAAAATATTTCAGATAACTTTTTTTTCCTTTTTTCCTGTTATTTAGGTGTCAAATAAGGACAAAAGCAGAAAACCAAAATATTTCAGATAACTTTTTTTTTCTTTTTTCCCGGTATTTAAGTTAAAAATAAAGACATAAACAGAAAACCAAAATATTTCAGATAACTTTTTTTCTTTTTTCCCGTTATTTAGGTCCAAAAGTAGGACAGAAACAGAAAACCAAAATATTTCAGATAACTTTTATTTTCATTTTTCCCATTATTTATTTGAAATATAAAGACAAAAACAGAAAACTAAAATATTTCAGATAACTTTGTTTTTCTTTTTTCCCGTTATTTAGGTGTAAAATTAGGACAAAAACTGAAAACCAAAATATTTCAGATTACTTTTTTTTTCTTTTTTCGTGTTATTTAGGTGTAAAATAAGGACAAAAACAGACAACCAAAATATTTCAGATAACTTTTTTTTTCGTTTTTCCCGTTATTTAGGTGTAAAATAAGGACAAAAACAGAAAACCAAAATATTTCAAATAACTTTTTTTTCTTTTTTCCTGTTATTTAGGTGCAAAATAAGGACAAAAACAAAAAACCCAAATATTTCACATAACCTTTTTTTTCTTTTCATTTTTCCCATTATTTAAGTGAAAAATAAAGACAAAAACAGAAAACCAAAATATTTCAAATAACTTTTTTTTTTCATTTTTTATATTATTTAAGTGAAAAATAAAGACAAAAACAGACAACCAAAATATTTCAGATAACTTTTTTTCTTTTTTTCCGTTATTTAGGTGCAAAATACGGACAAAAACAGAAAACCAAAATATTTCAAATAACTTTGTTTTCTTTTTTCCCGTTATTTAATTGAAAAATAAAGACAAAAACAGAAAACCAAAATATTTCAGGTAACTTTTTTTTTTTTCCCGTTATTTAGGTGTAAAATAAGGACAAAAAGAGAAAACCAAAATATTTCAGATAACTTTTTTTTTCTTTTTTCCCGTTATTTAGGTGTAAAATAAGGACAAAAACAGAAAACCAAAATATTTCAGATAACTTTTTTTCTTTTTTTCCGTTATTTAGGTGCAAAATACGGACAAAAACAGAAAACCAAAATATTTCAGATAACTTTTTTTATTTTTTTCCCGTTATTTAGGTGTAAAATAAGGACAAAAAGAGAAAACCAAAATATTTCAGATAACTTTTTTTTTCTTTTTTCCCGTTATTTAGGTGTAAAATAAGGACAAAAACAGAAAACCAAAATATTTCAGATAATTTTTTTTTCTTTTTGCCCGTTATTTAGGTGTAAAATAAGGACAAAAACAGAAAACTAAAATATTTCAGATAACTTTTTTTTTCTTTTTTCCCGTTATTTAAGAGAAAAATAAAGGCAAAAACAGAAAACCAAAATATATCAGATAAGTGTTTTTCTCCTTTTTCCCGTTATTTAGTTGTAAAATAAGGACAAAAATAGAAAACCAAAATATTTCAAATAACTTTTTTTTCTTTTTTCCCGTTATTTAGGTGCAAAATAAGGACAAAAACAGAAAACCAAAATATTTCACATAACCTTTTTTTTCTTTTTTCCCGTTATATAAGTCAAAAATAAAGACAAAAAGAGAAAACCAAAATAATTCAAATAACTTGTTTTTTCTTTTTTCCTGTTATTTAGGTGTAAAATAAGGAGAAAACCAGAAAACCAAAATATTTCAGATAACTTTTTTTTTCCTTTTTTCCTGTTATTTAGGTGTAAAATAAAGACAAAAACAGAAAACCAAAATATTTCAATTAACTTTTTTATCTTTTTTCCCGTTATTTAGGTGCAAAATAAAGACAAAAACAGAAAACCAAAATATTTCAAATAACTTTTTTTTCTTTTTTCCGTTATTTAAGTGAAAAATAAGGACAAAAACAGAAAACCAAAATATTTCAAATAATTTTTTTTTCTTTTTTCCCGTTATTTAGGTGCAAAATAAGGACAAAAACAGAAACCCAAAATGTTTCACATAACCTTTTTTTTCTTTTTTCCCGTTATATAAGTGAAAAATAAAGACAAAAAGAGAAAACCAAAATAGTTCAAATAACTTTTTTTTTCTTTTTTCCTGTTATTTAGGTGTAAAATAAGGAGAAAACCAGAAAACCAAAATATTTCAGATAACTTTTTTTTTCCTTTTTTCCTGTTATTTAGGTGTAAAATAAAGACAAAAACAGAAAACCAAAATATTTCAATTAACTTTTTTATCTTTTTTCCCGTTATTTAGGTGCAAAATAAGGACAAAAACAGAAAACCAAAATATTTCAAATAACTTTTTTTTCTTTTTTCCGTTATTTAAGTGAAAAATAAAGACAAAAACAGAAAACCAAAATATTTCAAATAACTTTTTTTACTTTTTTCCCGTTATTTAGGTGCAAAATAAGGACAAAAACAGAAAACCAAAATATTTCAGATAACTTTTTTTTCCTTTTTTCCTGTTATTTAGGTGTCAAATAAGGACAAAAGCAGAAAACCAAAATATTTCAGATAACTTTTTTTTCCTTTTTTCCTGTTATTTAGGTGTCAAATAAGGACAAAAGCAGAAAACCAAAATATTTCAGATAACTTTTTTTTTCTTTTTTCCCGGTATTTAAGTTAAAAATAAAGACATAAACAGAAAACCAAAATATTTCAGATAACTTTTTTTCTTTTTTCCCGTTATTTAGGTCCAAAAGTAGGACAGAAACAGAAAACCAAAATATTTCATATAACCTTTTTTTTCTTTTTCCCGTTATTTAAGTGAAAAATAAGGACAAAAACAGAAAACCAAAATATTTCAGATAACTTTTTTTTCCTTTTTTCCTGTTATTTAGGTGTCAAATAAGGACAAAAGCAGAAAACCAAAATATTTCAGATAACTTTTTTTTTCTTTTTTCCCGGTATTTAAGTTAAAAATAAAGACATAAACAGAAAACCAAAATATTTCAAATAACTTTTTTTCTTTTTTCCCGTTATTTAGGTCCAAAAGTAGGACAGAAACAGAAAACCAAAATATTTCAGATAACTTTTATTTTCATTTTTCCCATTATTTATTTGAAATATAAAGACAAAAACAGAAAACTAAAATATTTCAGATAACTTTGTTTTTCTTTTTTCCCGTTATTTAGGTGTAAAATTAGGACAAAAACTGAAAACCAAAATATTTCAGATAACTTTTTTTTTCTTTTTTCGTGTTATTTAGGTGTAAAATAAGGACAAAAACAGACAACCAAAATATTTCAGATAACTTTTTTTTTCTTTTTTCCCGGTATTTAAGTTAAAAATAAAGACATAAACAGAAAACCAAAATATTTCAAATAACTTTTTTTCTTTTTTCCCGTTATTTAGGTCCAAAAGTAGGACAGAAACAGAAAACCAAAATATTTCAGATAACTTTTATTTTCATTTTTCCCATTATTTATTTGAAATATAAAGACAAAAACAGAAAACTAAAATATTTCAGATAACTTTGTTTTTCTTTTTTCCCGTTATTTAGGTGTAAAATTAGGACAAAAACTGAAAACCAAAATATTTCAGATAACTTTTTTTTTCTTTTTTCGTGTTATTTAGGTGTAAAATAAGGACAAAAACAGACAACCAAAATATTTCAGATAACTTTTTTTTTCGTTTTTCCCGTTATTTAGGTGTAAAATAAGGACAAAAACAGAAAACCAAAATATTTCAGATAACTTTTTTTTCCTTTTTTCCTGTTATTTAGGTGTCAAATAAGGACAAAAGCAGAAAACCAAAATATTTCAGATAACTTTTTTTTTCTTTTTTCCCGGTATTTAAGTTAAAAATAAAGACATAAACAGAAAACCAAAATATTTCAAATAACTTTTTTTCTTTTTTCCCGTTATTTAGGTCCAAAAGTAGGACAGAAACAGAAAACCAAAATATTTCAGATAACTTTTATTTTCATTTTTCCCATTATTTATTTGAAATATAAAGACAAAAACAGAAAACTAAAATATTTCAGATAACTTTGTTTTTCTTTTTTCCCGTTATTTAGGTGTAAAATTAGGACAAAAACTGAAAACCAAAATATTTCAGATAACTTTTTTTTTCTTTTTTCGTGTTATTTAGGTGTAAAATAAGGACAAAAACAGAAAACCAAAATATTTCAGATAACTTTTTTTTTCGTTTTTCCCGTTATTTAGGTGCAAAATTAGGACAAAAACAGAAATCCAAAATATTTCAAATAACTTTTTTTTCTTTTTTCCCCTTATATAGGTGCAAAATAAGGACAAAAACAGAAAACCAAAATATTTCAGATAACTTTTTTTTTCTTTTTTCCCGGTATTTAAGTTAAAAATAAAGACATAAACAGAAAACCAAAATATTTCAAATAACTTTTTTTCTTTTTTCCCGTTATTTAGGTCCAAAAGTAGGACAGAAACAGAAAACCAAAATATTTCAGATAACTTTTATTTTCATTTTTCCCATTATTTATTTGAAATATAAAGAGAAAAACAGAAAACCAAAATATTTCAAATAACTTTTTTTTCTTTTTTCCTGTTATTTAGGTGTAAAATAAGGAGAAAACCAGAAAACCAAAATATTTCAGATAACTTTTTTTTTTCCTTTTTTCCTGTTATTTAGGTGTAAAATAAAGACAAAAACAGAAAACCAAAATATTTCAATTAACTTTTTTATCTTTTTTCCCGTTATTTAGGTGCAAAATAAGGACAAAAACAGAAAACCAAAATATTTCAAATAACTTTTTTTTCTTTTTTCCGTTATTTAAGTGAAAAATAAGGACAAAAACAGAAAACCAAAATATTTCAAATAATTTTTTTTTCTTTTTTCCCGTTATTTAGGTGCAAAATAAGGACAAAAACAGAAACCCAAAATATTTCACATAAACTTTTTTTTCTTTTTTCCCGTTATATAAGTCAAAAATAAAGACAAAAAGAGAAAACCAAAATAATTCAAATAACTTTTTTTTTCTTTTTTCCTGTTATTTAGGTGTAAAATAAGGAGAAAACCAGAAAACCAAAATATTTCAGATAACTTTTTTTTTCCTTTTTTCCTGTTATTTAGGTGTAAAATAAAGACAAAAACAGAAAACCAAAATATTTCAATTAACTTTTTTATCTTTTTTCCCGTTATTTAGGTGCAAAATAAGGACAAAAACAGAAAACCAAAATATTTCAAATAACTTTTTTTTCTTTTTTCCGTTATTTAAGTGAAAAATAAAGACAAAAACAGAAAACCAAAATATTTCAAATAACTTTTTTTACTTTTTTCCCGTTATTTAGGTGCAAAATAAGGACAAAAACAGAAAACCAAAATATTTCAGATAACTTTTTTTTCCTTTTTTCCTGTTATTTAGGTGTCAAATAAGGACAAAAGCAGAAAACCAAAATATTTCAGATAACTTTTTTTTCCTTTTTTCCTGTTATTTAGGTGTCAAATAAGGACAAAAGCAGAAAACCAAAATATTTCAGATAACTTTTTTTTTCTTTTTTCCCGGTATTTAAGTTAAAAATAAAGACATAAACAGAAAACCAAAATATTTCAGATAACTTTTTTTCTTTTTTCCCGTTATTTAGGTCCAAAAGTAGGACAGAAACAGAAAACCAAAATATTTCATATAACCTTTTTTTTCTTTTTCCCGTTATTTAAGTGAAAAATAAGGACAAAAACAGAAAACCAAAATATTTCAGATAACTTTTTTTTCCTTTTTTCCTGTTATTTAGGTGTCAAATAAGGACAAAAGCAGAAAACCAAAATATTTCAGATAACTTTTTTTTTCTTTTTTCCCGGTATTTAAGTTAAAAATAAAGACATAAACAGAAAACCAAAATATTTCAAATAACTTTTTTTCTTTTTTCCCGTTATTTAGGTCCAAAAGTAGGACAGAAACAGAAAACCAAAATATTTCAGATAACTTTTATTTTCATTTTTCCCATTATTTATTTGAAATATAAAGACAAAAACAGAAAACTAAAATATTTCAGATAACTTTGTTTTTCTTTTTTCCCGTTATTTAGGTGTAAAATTAGGACAAAAACTGAAAACCAAAATATTTCAGATAACTTTTTTTTTCTTTTTTCGTGTTATTTAGGTGTAAAATAAGGACAAAAACAGACAACCAAAATATTTCAGATAACTTTTTTTTTCTTTTTTCCCGGTATTTAAGTTAAAAATAAAGACATAAACAGAAAACCAAAATATTTCAAATAACTTTTTTTCTTTTTTCCCGTTATTTAGGTCCAAAAGTAGGACAGAAACAGAAAACCAAAATATTTCAGATAACTTTTATTTTCATTTTTCCCATTATTTATTTGAAATATAAAGACAAAAACAGAAAACTAAAATATTTCAGATAACTTTGTTTTTCTTTTTTCCCGTTATTTAGGTGTAAAATTAGGACAAAAACTGAAAACCAAAATATTTCAGATAACTTTTTTTTTCTTTTTTCGTGTTATTTAGGTGTAAAATAAGGACAAAAACAGACAACCAAAATATTTCAGATAACTTTTTTTTTCGTTTTTCCCGTTATTTAGGTGTAAAATAAGGACAAAAACAGAAAACCAAAATATTTCAGATAACTTTTTTTTCCTTTTTTCCTGTTATTTAGGTGTCAAATAAGGACAAAAGCAGAAAACCAAAATATTTCAGATAACTTTTTTTTTCTTTTTTCCCGGTATTTAAGTTAAAAATAAAGACATAAACAGAAAACCAAAATATTTCAAATAACTTTTTTTCTTTTTTCCCGTTATTTAGGTCCAAAAGTAGGACAGAAACAGAAAACCAAAATATTTCAGATAACTTTTATTTTCATTTTTCCCATTATTTATTTGAAATATAAAGACAAAAACAGAAAACTAAAATATTTCAGATAACTTTGTTTTTCTTTTTTCCCGTTATTTAGGTGTAAAATTAGGACAAAAACTGAAAACAAAAATATTTCAGATAACTTTTTTTTTCTTTTTTCGTGTTATTTAGGTGTAAAATAAGGACAAAAACAGACAACCAAAATATTTCAGATAACTTTTTTTTTCGTTTTTCCCGTTATTTAGGTGCAAAATAAGGACAAAAACAGAAATCCAAAATATTTCAAATAACTTTTTTTTCTTTTTTCCCGTTATTTAGGTGTAAAATAAGGACAAAAGCAGAAAACCAAAATATTTCAGATAACTTTTTTTTTCTTTTTTCCCGGTATTTAAGTTAAAAATAAAGACATAAACAGAAAACCAAAATATTTCAAATAACTTTTTTTCTTTTTTCCCGTTATTTAGGTCCAAAAGTAGGACAGA
Source organism: Empis livida (assembly GCA_963932195.1). Lineage (NCBI taxonomy): Eukaryota > Metazoa > Arthropoda > Insecta > Diptera > Empididae > Empis > Empis livida. The sequence continues at coordinate 26,091,281 of OZ010647.1, read as the reverse complement.
AACAGAAAACCAAAATATTTCAGATAACTTTTATTTTCATTTTTCCCATTATTTATTTGAAATATAAAGACAAAAACAGAAAACTAAAATATTTCA
>OZ010647.1:25898888-26090985 GCA_963932195.1 Empis livida | reverse complement strand
TTCTGTTTTTGTCCTTGTTTTGCACCTAAATAACGGGAAAAAAGAAAAAAAAAGTTAGCTGAAATATTTTGGTTTTCTGTTTTTCTCCTTATTTTGCACCTAAATAAAGGGAAAAAGAAAAAAAAATTGTTACAAATATTTTGGTTTTCTGGTTTTGTCCTTATTTTACACCTAGATAACGGGAAAAAAGAAAAAAAAAGTTAGCTGAAATATTTTGGTTTTCTCTTTTTGTCTTTAATTTTCAATTAAATAACGGGAAAAAAGAAAAAAAAAGTTATCTGAAATATTTTAGTTTTCTGTTTTTGTCCTTATTTTACACTTAAATAACGGGAAAAAAGAAAAAAAAGGTTGTCTGAAATAATTTGGTTTTCTGTTTTTGTCTTTGTTTTGTACCTAAATAACGGGAAAAAAGAAAAAAAGTTGTCTGAAATATTTTGGTTTTCTGTTTTTGTCTTTATTTTGTACCTAAATAACGGGAAAAAAGAAAAAAAAGTTATCTGAAATATTTTAGTTTTCTGTTTTTGTCCTTATTTTACACTTAAATAACGGGAAAAAAGAAAAAAAAGGTTGTCTGAAATAATTTGGTTTTCTGTTTTTGTCTTTGTTTTGTACCTAAATAACGGGAAAAAAGAAAAAAAAGTTATCTGAAATATTTTGGTTTTCTGTTTTTGTCCTTACTTTACACCTAAATAACGGGAAAAAATAAAAAACAAGTTATCTGAAATATTTTGGTTTTCTGTTTTTGTCCTTATTTTACACCTAAATAACGGGAAAAAGAAAAAACAGGTTATCTGAAATATTTTGGTTTTCTGTTTTTGTCCTTGTTTTGCATCTAAATAACGGGAAGAAAGAAAAAAAAGTTAGCTGAAATATTTTGGTTTTCTGTTTTTGCCTTTATTTTTCACTTAAATAACGGGAAAAGAGAAAAAAAAAGTTATCTGAAATATTTTGGTATTCTGTTTTTGTCCTTATTTCACACCTAGATAACGGGAAAAAAGAAAAAAAAAGTTATCTGAAATATTTTGGTTTTCTGTTTTTGCCCTTATTTTGCACCGCAATAACGGGAAAAAAGAAAAATAAAGTTATCTGAAATATTTTGGTATTCTGTTTTTGTCCTTATTTCACACCTAAATAACGGGGAAAAAGAAAAAAAAAGTTATCTGAAATATTTTGGTTTTCTGTTTTTCTCCTTATTTTGCACCTAAATAAAGGGAAAAAGAAAAAAAAATTATTTCAAATATTTTGGTTTTCTGTTTTTGTCCTTATTTTACACCTAGATAACGGGAAAAAAGAAAAAAAAAGTTATCTGAAATATTTTGGTTTTCTGTTTTTGTCCTTATTTTACACCTAAATAACGGGAAAAAAGAAAAATAAAGTTATCTGAAATATTTTGGTTTTCTGTTTTTGTCCTTATTTTACACCTAAATAACGGGAAAAATGAAAAAAAAGTTATTTGAAATATTTTGGTTTTCTGTTTTTGTCCTTATTTGACACCTAAATAACGGGGAAAAAGAAAAAAAAAGTTATCTGAAATATTTTGGTTTTCTGTTTTTCTCCTTATTTTGCACCTAAATAAAGGGAAAAAGAAAAAAAAATTATTTCAAATATTTTGGTTTTCTGTTTTTGTCCTTATTTTACACCTAGATAACGGGAAAAAAGAAAAAAAAGTTATCTGAAATATTTTAGTTTTCTGTTTTTGTCCTTATTTTACACTTAAATAACGGGAAAAAAGAAAAAAAAAAGTTGTCTGAAATATTTTGGTTTTCTGTTTTTGTCTTTGTTTTGTACCTAAATAACGGGAAAAAAGAAAAAAAAGTTATCTGAAATATTTTGGTTTTCTGTTTTTGTCCTTACTTTACACCTAAATAACGGGAAAAAATAAAAAACAAGTTATCTGAAATATTTTGGTTTTCTGTTTTTGTCCTTATTTTACACCTAAATAACGGGAAAAAAGAAAAAAAAAGTTAACTCGAATATTTTGGTTTTCTGTTTTTGTCTTTATTTTTCACATAAATAACAGGAAAAAAGAAAGAAAAAGTTATCTGAAATATTTTGGTTTTCTGTTTTTGTCCTTATTTTGCCACCTAAATAACGGGAAAAAGAAAAAACAGGTTATCTGAAATATTTTGGTTTTCTGTTTTTGTCCTTGTTTTGCACCTAAATAACGGGAAGAAAGAAAAAAAAGTTAGCTGAAATATTTTGGTTTTCTGTTTTTGCCTTTATTTTTCACTTAAATAACGGGAAAAGAGAAAAAAAAAGTTATCTGAAATATTGTGGTTTTCTGTTTTTGTCCTTATTTCACACCTAGATAACGGGAAAAAAGAAAAAAAAAGTTATCTGAAATATTTTGGTTTTCTGTTTTTCTCCTTATTTTGCACCTAAATAAAGGGAAAAAGAAAAAAAAATTATTTCAAATATTTTGGTTTTCTGTTTTTGTCCTTATTTTACACCTAGATAACGGGAAAAAAGAAAAAAAAAGTTATCTGAAATATTTTGGTTTTCTGTTTTTGTCCTTATTTTACAAATAAATAACGGGAAAAAAGAAAAATAAAGTTATCTGAAATATTTTGGTTTTCTGTTTTTATCCTTATTTTACACCTAAATAACGGGAAAAATGAAAAAAAGTTATTTGGAATATTTTGGTTTTCTGTTTTTGTCCTGCTTTTGGACGTAAATAACGGGACAAAGAAGAAATAAGTTATCTGAAATATTTTGGTTTTTTGTTTTTGTCTTTATTTTTCACTTAAAAGGAAAAAAAAGTTTATCTGAAATATTTTGGTTTTCTGTTTTTGACTTATTTTGCACCTAAATGACAGGAAAAAAGAAAAAAAAGTTATTTGAAATATTTTGGTTTTCTGTTTTTCTCCTTATTTTGCACCTAAATAAAGGGAAAAAGAAAAAAAAATTATTACAAATATTTTGGTTTTCTGGTTTTGTCCTTATTTTACACCTAGATAACGGGAAAAAAGAAAAAAAAAGTTATCTGAAATATTTTGGTTTTCTGTTTTTGTCTTTATTTTTCAATGAAATAACGGGAAAAAAAAAAAAAAAACTTATTTGAAATATTTTGGTTTTCTGTTTTTGTCCTTGTTTTGCACCTAAATAACGGGAAAAAAGAAAAAAAAAGTTAGCTGAAATATTTTGGTTTTCTGTTTTTGTCTTTATTTTACACCTAAATAACGGGAAAAAAGAAAAAAAAGTTGTCTGAAATATTTTGGTTTTCTGTTTTTGTCCTTATTTTACACCTAAATAACGGGAAAAAATAAAAAACAAGTTATCTGAAATATTTTGGTTTTCTGTTTTTGTCCTTATTTTACACCTAAATAACAGGAAAAAAGAAAAAAAAAGTTAACTCGAATATTTTGGTTTTCTGTTTTTGTCTTTATTTTTCACATAAATAACCGGAAAAAAGAAAGAAAAAGTTATCTGAAATATTTTGGTTTTCTGTTTTTGTCCTTATTTTACACCTAAATAACGGGAAAAAATAAAAAACAAGTTATCTGAAATATTTTGGTTTTCTGTTTTTGTCCTTATTTTACACCTAAATAACGGGAAAAAAGAAAAAAAAGTTGTCTGAAATATTTTGGTTTTCTGTTTTTGTCCTTATTTTACACCTAAATAACGGGAAAAAAGAAAAAAAAAGTTAACTCGAATATTTTGGTTTTCTGTTTTTGTCTTTATTTTTCACATAAATAACAGGAAAAAAGAAAGAAAAAGTTATCTGAAATATTTTGGTTTTCTGTTTTTGTCCTTATTTTGCCACCTAAATAACTGGAAAAAGAAAAAACAGGTTATCTGAAATATTTTGGTTTTCTGTTTTTGTCCTTGTTTTGCACCTAAATAACGGGAAAAAAGAAAAAAAAAGTTAGCTGAAATATTTTGGTTTTCTGTTTTTCTCCTTATTTTGCACCTAAATAAAGGGAAAAAGAAAAAAAAATTATTACAAATATTTTGGTTTTCTGGTTTTGTCCGTATTTTACACCTAGATAACGGGAAAAAAGAAAAAAAAAGTTAGCTGAAATATTTTGGTTTTCTCTTTTTGTCTTTAATTTTCAATTAAATAACGGGAAAAAAGAAAAAAAAAGTTATCTGAAATATTTTCGTTTTCTGTTTTTGTCCTTATTTTACACCTAAATAACGGGAAAAAAGAAAAAAAAAGTTGTCTGAAATATTTTGGTTTTCTGTTTTTGTCTTTGTTTTGTACCTAAATAACGGGAAAAAAGAAAAAAAGTTGTCTGAAATAATTTGGTTTTCTGTTTTTGTCTTTATTTTGTACCTAAATAACGGGAAAAAAGAAAAAAAAGTTATCTGAAATATTTTAGTTTTCTGTTTTTGTCCTTATTTTACACTTAAATAACGGGAAAAAAGAAAAAAAAGGTTGTCTGAAATAATTTGGTTTTCTGTTTTTGTCTTTGTTTTGTACCTAAATAACGGGAAAAAAGAAAAAAAAGTTATCTGAAATATTTTGGTTTTCTGTTTTTGTCCTTACTTTACACCTAAATAACGGGAAAAAATAAAAAACAAGTTATCTGAAATATTTTGGTTTTCTGTTTTTGTCCTTATTTTACACCTAAATAACGGGAAAAAGAAAAAACAGGTTATCTGAAATATTTTGGTTTTCTGTTTTTGTCCTTGTTTTGCATCTAAATAACGGGAAGAAAGAAAAAAAAGTTAGCTGAAATATTTTGGTTTTCTGTTTTTTTCCTTATTTTGCACCTAAATAAAGGGAAAAAGAAAAAAAAATTATTACAAATATTTTGGTTTTCTGGTTTTGTCCTTATTTTACACCTAGATAACGGGAAAAAAGAAAAAAAAAGTTATCTGAAATATTTTGGTTTTCTGTTTTTGTCTTTATTTTTCAATTAAATAACGGGAAAAAAAAAAAAAACTTATTTGAAATATTTTGGTTTTCTGTTTTTGTCCTTATTCTGCACCTAAATAAAGGGAAAAAAGAAAAAAAAAGTTATTTGAAATATTTTAGTTTTCTGTTTTTGTCCTTATTTTGCACCTAAATGACAGGAAAAAAGAAAAAAAAGTTATCTGAAATATTTTGGTTTTCTGTTTTTGTCCTTATTTTACACCTAAATAACGGGAAAAAAGAAAAAAAAGTTATCTGAAATATTTTGGTTTTCTGTTTTTGTCCTTATTTTACACCTAAATAACGGGAAAAATGAAAAAAAAAGTTATTTGAAATATTTTGGTTTTCTGTTTTTGTCCTGCTTTTGGACCTAAATAACGGGACAAAGAAGAAATAAGTTATTTGAAATATTTTGGTTTTCTGTTTTTGTCCTTATTTTGCACAAACCAAAGTTAGCTGAAATATTTTGGTTTTCTGTTTTTGTCTTTATTTTTCACTTAAATAACGGGACAAAGAAGAAATAAGTTATCTGAAATATTTTGCTTTTCTGTTTTTGTCTTTATTTTTCACTTAAATAACGGGAAAAAAGAAAAAAAAGTTATCTGAAATATTTTGGTTTTCTGTTTTTGTCCTTATTTTGCACCTAAATAACGGGAAAAAAAAACAAAAACTTATTTGAAATATTTTGGTTATCTGTGTTTACCCTTATTTGACACCTAAATAACGGAAAAAAGAAAAAAAAAGTTATCTGAAATATTTTGGTTTTCTGTTTTGCTCCTTATTTTGCACCTAAATAAAGGGAAAAAGAAAAAAAAATCATTTCAAATATTTTGGTTTTCTGTTTTTGTCCTTATTTTACACCTAAATAAAGGGAAAAAAGAAAAAAAAGTTATTTGAAATATTTTGGTTTTCTGTTTTTGTCCTTATTTTTCAATTAAATAACGGGAAAAAAGACAAAAAAACTTATCTGAAATATTTTGGTTTTCTGTTTTTGTCCTTATTTTGCACCTAAATAAAGGGAAAAAAGAAAAAAAAATATTTTGAAATATTTTGGTTTTCTGTTTTTGTCCTTATTTTACACCTAAATAACGGGAAAAAGGAAAAAAAAGTTATCTGAAATATTTTGGTTTTCTGTTTTTGTCTTTAATTTTCAATTAAATAACGGGAAAAAAGAAAAAAAAAGTTATCTGAAATATTTTGGTTTTCTGTTTTTGTCCTTATTTTACACCTAAATAACGGGAAAAAAGAAAAAAAAAGTTGTCTGAAATATTTTGGTTTTCTGTTTTTGTCTTTGTTTTGTACCTAAATAACGGGAAAAAAGAAAAAAAAGTTGTCTGAAATATTTTGGTTTTCTGTTTTTGTCCTTATTTTACACCTAAATAACGGGAAAAAATAAAAAACAAGTTATCTGAAATATTTTGGTTTTCTGTTTTTGTCCTTATTTTACACCTAAATAACGGGAAAAAAGAAAAAAAAAGTTAACTCGAATATTTTGGTTTTCTGTTTTTGTCTTTATTTTTCACATAAATAACAGGAAAAAAGAAAGAAAAAGTTATCTGAAATATTTTGGTTTTCTGTTTTTGTCCTTATTTTGCCACCTAAATAACGGGAAAAAGAAAAAACAAGTTATCTGAAATATTTTGGTTTTCTGTTTTTGTCCTTGTTTTGCACCTAAATAACGGGAAAAAAGAAAAAAAAAGATAGCTGAAATATTTTGGTTTTCTGTTTTTGTCTTTATTTTTCACTTAAATAACGGGAAAAAAGAAAAAAAAAGTTGTCTGAAATATTTTGGTTTTCTGTTTTTGTCCTTGTTTTGCACCTAAAAAACGGGAAAAAAAAAATAAAGTTATCTGAAATATTTTGGTTTTCTGTTTTTGTCCTTATTTCACATCTAGATAACGGGAAAAAAGAAAAAAAAAGTTATCTGAAATATTTTGGTTTTCTGTTTTTACCCTTATTTTGCACCGCAATAACGGGAAAAAAGAATAAAAAGTTATTTGAAATATTTTGGTTAACTCTTTTTGCCCTTATTTGACACCTAAATAACGGGAAAAAAGAAAAAAAAAGTTATCTGAAATATTTTGGTTTTCTGTTTTTGTCTTTATTTTTCACTTAAATAACGGGAAAAGAGAAAAAAAAAGTTGTCTGAGATATTTTGGTTTTCTGTTTTTGTCCTTGTTTTGCACCTAAATAACGGGAAAAAAGAAAAAAAAAGTTAGCTGAAATATTTTGGTTTTCTGTTTTTGTCTTTATTTTTCACTTAAATAACGGGAAAAAGGAAAAAAAAATTTATCTGAAATATTTTGGTTTTCTGTTTTTGTCCTAATTTTACACCTAAATATCGGGAAAAAAGAAAAAAAAAGTTGTCTGAAATATTTTGGTTTTCTGTTTTTGTCTTTGTTTTGTAGCTAAATAACGGGAAAAAAGAAAAAAAAGTTGTCTGCAATATTTTGGTTTTCTGTTTTTGACTTATTTTGCACCTAAAGACAGGAAAAACGAAAAAAAAGTTATTTGAAATATTTTGGTTTTCTGTTTTTCTCCTTATTTTGCACCTAAATAAAGGGAAAAAGAAAAAAAAATTATTACAAATATTTTGGTTTTCTGGTTTTGTCCTTATTTTACACCTAGATAACGGGAAAAAAGAAAAAAAAAAATTAGCTGAAATATTTTGGTTTTCTGTTTTTGTCTTTAATTTTCAATTAAATAACGGGAAAAAAGAAAAAAAAAGTTATCTGAAATATTTTGGTTTTCTGTTTTTGTCCTTATTTCACACCTAAATAACGGGAAAAAAGAAAAAAAAAGTTGTCTGAAATATTTTGGTTTTCTGTTTTTGTCTTTGTTTTGTACCTAAATAACGGGAAAAAAGAAAAAAAAGTTGTCTGAAATATTTTGGTTTTCTGTTTTTGTCTTTGTTTTGTACCTAAATAACGGGAAAAAAGAAAAAACAAGTTATCTGAAATATTTTGGGTTTCTGTTTTTGTCCTTATTTTACACCTAAATAACGGGAAGAAAGAAAAAACAAGTTATCTGAAATATTTTGGGTTTCTGTTTTTGTCCTTATTTTACACCTAAATAACGGGAAAAAAGAAAAAAAAGTTAACTCGAATATTTTGGTTTTCTGTTTTTGTCTTTATTTTTCACATAAATAACAGGAAAAAAGAAAGAAAAAGTTATCTGAAATATTTTGGTTTTCTGTTTTTGTCCTTATTTTGCCACCTAAATAACGGGAAAAAGAAAAAACAGGTTATCTGAAATATTTTGGTTTTCTGTTTTTGTCCTTGTTTTGCACCTAAATAACGGGAAGAAAGAAAAAAAAGTTAGCTGAAATATTTTGGTTTTCTGTTTTTGCCTTTATTTTTCACTTAAATAACGGGAAAAGAGAAAAAAAAAGTTATCTGAAATATTTTGGTTTTCTGTTTTTGTCCTTATTTCACACCTAGATAACGGGAAAAAAGAAAAAAAAAGTTATCTGAAATATTTTGGTTTTCTGTTTTTGCCCTTATTTTGCACCGCAATAACGGGAAAAAAGAATAAAAAGTTATTTGAAATATTTTGGTTATCTGTTTTTGCCCTTATTTGACACCTAAATAACGGGAAAAAAGAAAAAAAAAGTTATCTGAAATATTTAGGTTTTCTGTTTTTCTCCTTATTTTGCACCTAAATAAAGGGAAAAAGAAAAAAAAATTATTTCAAATATTTTGGTTTTCTGTTTTTGTCCTTTTTTTACACCTAGATAACGGGAAAAAGAAAAAAAAAGTTATCTGAAATATTTTGGTTTTCTGTTTTTGTCCTTATTTTACACCTAAATAACGGGAAAAAAGAAAAATAAAGTTATCTGAAATATTTTGGTTTTCTGTTTTTGTAATGCTTTTGGACCTAAATAACGGGACAAAGAAGAAATAAGTTATCTGAAATATTTTGGTTTTCTGTTTTTGTCCTTGTTTTGCACCTAAATAACGGGAAAAAAGAAAAATAAAGTTATCTGAAATATTTTGGTTTGCTTTTTTTGTCCTTATTTTACACCTAAATAAAGGGAAAAAAGAAAAAAAAAGTTATTTGAAATATTTTAGTTTTCTGTTTTTGTCGTTATTTTGCACCTAAATGACAGGAAAAAAGAAAAAAAAGTTATCTGAAATATTTTGGTTTTCTGTTTTTGTCCTTATTTTACACCTAAATAACGGGAAAAAAGAAAAATAAAGTTATCTGAAATATTTTGGTTTGCTTTTTTTGTCCTTATTTTACACCTAAATAAAGGGAAAAAAGAAAAAAAAAGTTATTTGAAATATTTTAGTTTTCTGTTTTTGTCGTTATTTTGCACCTAAATGACAGGAAAAAAGAAAAAAAAGTTATCTGAAATATTTTGGTTTTCTGTTTTTGTCCTTATTTTACACCTAAATAACGGGAAAAAAGAAAAATAAAGTTATCTGAAATATTTTGGTTTGCAGTTTTTGTCCTTATTTTACACCTAAATAACGGGAAAAATGAAAAAAAAAAGTTATTTGAAATATTTTGGTTTTCTGTTTTTGTAATGCTTTTGGACCTAAATAACGGGACAAAGAAGAAATAAGTTATCTGAAATATTTTGGTTTTCTGTTTTTGTCCTTGTTTTGCACCTAAATAACGGGAAAAAAGAAAAAAAAAGTTATCTGAAATATTTTGGTTTTCTGTTTTTGTCTTTAATTTTCAATTAAATAACGGGAAAAAAGAAAAAAAAAGTTGTCTGAAATATTTTGGTTTTCTGTTTTTGTCTTTCTTTTGTACCTAAATAACGGGAAAAAAGAAAAAAAAGTTGTCTGAAATATTTTGGTTTTCTGTTTTTGTCCTTATTTTACACCTAAATAACGGGAAAAAATAAAAAACAAGTTATCTGAAATATTTTGGTTTTCTGTTTTTGTCCTTATTTTACACCTAAATAACGGGAAAAAAGAAAAAAAAAGTTATCTGAAATATTTTGGTTTGCTGTTTTTGTCCTTATTTTACACCTAAATAACGGGAAAAAAGAAAAATAAAGTTATCTGAAATATTTTGGTTTTCTGTTTTTGTAATGCTTTTGGACCTAAATAACGGGACAAAGAAGAAATAAGTTATCTGAAATATTTTGGTTTTCTGTTTTTGTCCTTGTTTTGCACCTAAATAACGGGAAAAAAGAAAAATAAAGTTATCTGAAATATTTTGGTTTGCTTTTTTTGTCCTTATTTTACACCTAAATAAAGGGAAAAAAGAAAAAAAAAGTTATTTGAAATATTTTAGTTTTCTGTTTTTGTCGTTATTTTGCACCTAAATGACAGGAAAAAAGAAAAAAAAGTTATCTGAAATATTTTGGTTTTCTGTTTTTGTCCTTATTTTACACCTAAATAACGGGAAAAAAGAAAAATAAAGTTATCTGAAATATTTTGGTTTTCTGTTTTTGTCCTTATTTTACACCTAAATAACGGGAAAAATGAAAAAAAAAAGTTATTTGAAATATTTTGGTTTTCTGTTTTTGTAATGCTTTTGGACCTAAATAACGGGACAAAGAAGAAATAAGTTATCTGAAATATTTTGGTTTTCTGTTTTTGTCCTTGTTTTGCACCTAAATAACGGGAAAAAAGAAAAAAAAAGTTAGCTGAAATATTTTGGTTTTCTGTTTTTGTCTTTATTTTTCACTTAAATAACGGGAAAACAGACAAAAAAAGTTGTCTGAAATATTTTGGTTTTCTGTTTTTGTCTTTGTTTTGCACCTAAATAACGGGAAAAAAGAAAAAAAAGTTATCTGAAATATTTTGGTTTTCTGTTTTTGTCTTTATTTTTCACATAAATAACGCGAAAAAAGAAATAAAAAGTTATCTGAAATATTTTGGTTTTCTGTTTTTGTCCTTATTTTACACCTAAATAACGGGAAATATGAAAAAAAAAGTTATTTGAAATATTTTGGTTTTCTGTTTTTGTTCTGCTTTTGGACCTAAATAACGGGACAAAGAAGAAATAAGTTATCTGAAATATTTTGGTTTTCTGTTTTTGTCTTTATTTTTCACTTAAATAACGGGAAAAAAGAAAAAAAAGTTATCTCAAATATTTTGGTTTTCTGTTTTTGTCCTTATTTTGCACCTAAATAACGGGAAAAAAAACAAAAACTTATTTGAAATATTTTGGTTTTCTGTTTTTGTCCTTATTTTTCAATTAAATAACGGGAAAAAAGACAAAAAAACTTATCTGAAATATTTTGGTTTTCTGTTTTTGTCCTTATTTTGCACCTAAATAAAGGGAAAAAAGAAAAAAAAATATTTTGAAATATTTTGGTTTTCTGTTTTTGTCCTTATTTTACAGCTAAATAACGGGAAAAAGAAAAAAAAAGTTATCTGAAATATTTTGGTTTTCTGTTTTTGTCTTTAATTTTCAATTAAATAACGGGAAAAAAGAAAAAAAAAGTTGTCTGAAATATTTTGGTTTTCTGTTTTTGTCTTTGTTTTGTACTTAAATAACGGGAAAAAAGAAAAAAAAGTTGTCTGAAATATTTTGGTTTTCTGTTTTTGTCCTTATTTTACACCTAAATAACGGGAAAAAATAAAAAACAAGTTATCTGAAATATTTTGGTTTTCTGTTTTTGGCCTTATGTTACACCTAAATAACGGGAAAAAAGAAAAAAAAAGTTAACTCGAATATTTTGGTTTTCTGTTTTTGTCTTTATTTTTCACATAAATAACGGGAAAAAGAAAAAACAAGTTATCTGAAATATTTTGGTTTTCTGTTTTTACCCTTATTCTGCACCGCAATAACGGGAAAAAAGAATAAAAAGTTATTTGAAATATTTTGGTTATCTCTTTTTGCCCTTATTTGACACCTAAATAACGGGAAAAAAGAAAAAAAAAGTTATCTGAAATATTTTGGTTTTCTGTTTTTGTCTTTATTTTTCACTTAACTAACGGGAAAAGAGAAAAAAAAAGTTGTCTGAAATATTTTGGTTTTCTGTTTTTGTCCTTGTTTTGCACCTAAAAAACGGGAAAAAAGAAAAATAAAGTTATCTGAAATATTTTGGTTTTCTGTTTTTGTCCTTATTTCACACCTAGATAACGGGAAAAAAGAAAAAAAAAGTTATCTGAAATATTTTGGTTTTCTGTTTTGGACTTATTTTGCACCTAAATGACAGGAAAAAAGAAAAAAAAGTTATTTGAAATATTTTGGTTTTCTGTTTCTCTCCTTATTTTGCACCTAAATAAAGGAAAAAAGGAAAAAAAATTATTACAAATATTTTGGTTTTCTGGTTTTGTCCTTATATTACACCTAGATAACGGGAAAAAAGAAAAAAAAAGTTATCTGAAATATTTTGGTTTTCTGTTTTTGTCTTTATTTTTCAATTAAATAACGGGAAAAAAGAAAAAAAAAACTTATCTGAAATATTTTGGTTTTCTGTTTTTGTCCTTATTTTGCACCTAAATAAAGGGAAAAAAGAAAAAAAAAGTTATTTGAAATATTTTAGTTTTCTTTTTTTGTCCTTATTTTGCACCTAAATGACAGGAAAAAAGAAAAAAAAAGTTATCTGAAATATTTTGGTTTTCTGTTTTTGTCCTTATTTTACACCTAAATAACGGGAAAAAAGAAAAATAAAGTTATCTGAAATATTTCGGTTTTCTGTTTTTGTCCTTATTTTGCACCTAAATAACGGGAAAAAAGAAAAAAACAGTTAGCTGAAATATTTTGGTTTTCTGTTTTTGTATTTATTTTTCACTTAAATAACGGGAAAAAAGAAAAAAAAAGTTGTCTGAAATATTTTGGTTTTCTGTTTTTGTCTTTGTTTTGCACCTAAATAACGGGAAAAAAGAAAAAAAAGTTATCTGAAATATTTTGGTTTTCTGTTTTTGTCCTTATTTTACACCTAAATAACGGGAAACAAGAAAAAAAAGTTATCTGAAATATTATGGTTTTCTGTTTTTGTCTTTATTTTTAACATAAATAACGCGAAAAAAGAAATAAAAAGTTATCTGAAATATTTTGGTTTTCTGTTTTTGTCCTTATTTTACACCTACATAACGGGAAAAAAGAAAAAAAATTGTATCTGAAATATTTTGGTTTTCTGTTTTTGTCCTTATTTTACACCTAAATAACGGGAAATATGAAAAAAAAGTTATTTGAAATATTTTGGTTTTCTGTTTTTGTTCTGCTTTTGGACCTAAATAACGGGACAAAGAAGAAATAAGTTATCTGAAATATTTTGGTTTTCTGTTTTTGTCTTTATTTTTCACTTAAATAACGGGAAAAAAGAAAAAAAGTTATCTGAAATATTTTGGTTTTCTGTTTTTGTCCTTATTTTGCACCTAAATAACGGGAAAAATGAACAAAAAGTTATTTGAAATATTTTGGTTATCTGTGTTTGCCCTTATTTGACACCTAAATAACGGAAAAAAGAAAAAAAAAGTTATCTGAAATATTTTGGTTTTCTGTTTTGCTCTTTATTTTGCACCTAAATAAAGAGAAAAAGAAAAAAAAATCATTTCAAATATTTTGGTTTTCTGTTTTTGTCCTTATTTTACACCTAAATAAAGGGAAAAAAGAAAAAAAAGTTATGTGAAATATTTTGGTTTTCTGTTTTTGTCCTTATTTTTCAATTAAATAACGGGAAAAAAGACAAAAAAACTTATGTGAAATATTTTGGTTTTCTGTTTTTGTCCTTATTTTGCACCTAAATAAAGGGAAAAAAGAAAAAAAAGTATTTTGAAATATTTTGGTTTTCTGTTTTTGTCCTTATTTTACACCTAAATAACGGGGAAAAAGAAAAAAAAAGTTATCTGAAATATTTTGGTTTTCTGTTTTTGTCTTTAATTCTCAATTAAATAACGGGAAAAAAGAAAAAAAAAGTTATCTGAAATATTTTGGTTTTCTGTTTTTGTCCTTATTTTACACTTAAATAACGGGAAAAAAGAAAAAAAAAGTTCTCTGAAATATTTTGGTTTTCTGTTTTTGTCTTTGTTTTGTACCTAAATAACGGGAAAAAAGAAAAAAAAGTTATCTGAAATATTTTGTTTTTCTGTTTTTGTCCTTATTTTATACCTAAATAACGGGAAAAAATAAAAAACAAGTTATCTGAAATATTTTGGTTTTCTGTTTTTGTCCTTATTTTACACCTAAATAACGGGAAAAAAGAAAAAAAAAGTTAACTCGAATATTTTGGTTTTCTGTTTTTGTCTTTATTTTTCACATAAATAACAGGAAAAAAGAAAGAAAAAGTTATGTGAAATATTTTGGTTTTCTGTTTTTGTCCTTATTTTGCCACCTAGATAACGGGAAAAAGAAAAAAAAAGTTTTCTGAAATATTTTGGTTTTCTGTTTTTGCCCTTATTTTGCACCGCAATAACGGGAAAAAAAAATTAATTTCAAATATTTTGGTTTTCTGTTTTTGTCCTTATTTTACACCTAGATAACGGGAAAAAAGAAAAAAAAGTTATCTGAAATATTTTGGTTTTCTGTTTTTGTCCTTATTTTACACCTAAATAACGGGAAAAAAGAAAAATAAAGTTATCTGAAATATTTTGGTTTTCTGTTTTTGTCCTTATTTTACACCTAAATAACGGGAAAAATGAAAAAAAAATTTATCTGAAATATTTTGGTTTTCTGTTTTTGACTTATTTTGCACCTAAAGACAGGAAAAAAGAAAAAAAAGTTATTTGAAATATTTTGGTTTTCTGTTTTTCTCCTTATTTTGCACCTAAATAAAGGGAAAAAGACAAAAAAATTATTACAAATATTTTGGTTTTCTGGTTTTGTCCTTATTTTACACCTAGATAACGGGAAAAAAAAAAAAAAGTTATCTGAAATATTTTGGTTTTCTCTTTTTGTCTTTATTTTTCAATTAAATAACGGGAAAAAAGAAAAAAAAAACTTATCTGAAATATTTTGGTTTTCTGTTTTTGTCTTTATTTTTCACTTAAATAACGGGAAAAAGGAAAAAAAAATTTATCTGAAATATTTTGGTTTTCTGTTTTTGACTTATTTTGCACCTAAAGACAGGAAAAACGAAAAAAAAGTTATTTGAAATATTTTGGTTTTCTGTTTTTCTCCTTATTTTGCACCTAAATAAAGGGCAAAAGACAAAAAAATTATTACAAATATTTTGGTTTTCTGGTTTTGTCCTTATTTTACACCTAGATAACGGGAAAAAAAAAAAAAGTTATCTGAAATATTTTGGTTTTCCTCTTTTTGTCTTTATTTTTCAATTAAATAACGGGAAAAAAGAAAAAAAAAACTTATCTGAAATATTTTGGTTTTCTGTTTTTGTCCTTATTTTGCACCTAAATAACGGGAAAAAAGAAAAATAAAGTTATCTGAAATATTTTGGTTTTCTCTTTTTGTCTTTATTTTTCAATTAAATAAAGGGAAAAAAGAAAAAAAAAGTTATTTGAAATATTTTAGTTTTCTGTTTTTGTCCTTATTTTACACCTAAATAACGGGAAAAAAGAAAAATAAAGTTATCTGAAATATTTTGGTTTTCTGTTTTTGTCCTTATTTTACACCTAAATAACGGGAAAAATGAAAAAAAAAGTTATTTGAAATATTTTGGTTTTCTGTTTTTGTCCTGCTTTTGGACCTAAATAACGGGACAAAGAAGAAATAAGTTATCTGAAAGATTTTGGTTTTCTGTTTTGTCTTTATTTTTCACTTAAATAACGGGAAAAAAGAAAAAAAAAGTTATCTGAAATATTTTGGTTTTCTGTTTTTGTCCTTATTTTATACCTAAATAACGGGAAAAAAGAAAAAAAAGTTATCTGAAATATGTTGGTTTCTGTTTTTGTCTTTATTTTTCACTTAAATAACGGGAAAAAAGAAAAAAAAAGTTATCTGAAATATTTTGGTTTTTTGTTATTGTCTTTATTTTTCACTTAAATAACGGGAAAAAAGAAAAAAATAGTTAGCTGAAATATTTTGGTTTTCTGTTTTTGTCTTTATTTTTCACTTAAATAACGGGAAAAATGAAAAAAAAAGTTATCTGAAATATTTTGGTTTTCTGGGTTTCTCCTTATTTTACACCTAAATAACGGGAAAAAAGAAAAAAAAGTTATTTGAAATATTTTAGTTTTATGTTTTTGTCCTTATTTTACACCTAAATAAAGGGAAAAAAGAAAAAAAAGTTATTTGAAAGATTTTGGTTTTCTGTTTTTGTCCTGCTTTTGGACCTAAATAACGGGAAAAAAGAAGAAAAAAGTTATCTGAAATAATATGGTTTTCTGTTTTTGTCCTTATTTTACACCTAAATTACGGGAAAAAAGAAAAAAAAGTTATTTGAATATTTTGGTTTTCTGTTTTTGTCTTTATTTTTCACTTAAATAACAGGAAAAAAGAAAAAAAAAGTTATCTGAAATATTTTGGTTTTCTGGGTTTGTCCTTATTTTACACCTAAATAACGGGAAAAATGAAAAAAAAAAGTTTTCTGAAATATTTTGGTTTTCTGTTTTGTCCTTATTTTGCACCTAAATAACGGGAAAAAAGAAAAAAAAGTTTTTTGAAATATTTTGGTTTTCTGTTTTTGTCCTTATTTTACACCTAAATAACAGGCAAACTGAAAAAAAAGGTATTTGAAATATTTTGGTTTTCTGGGTTTGTCCTTATTTTACACCTAAATAACGGGAAAAAAGAAAAAAAATATATCTGAAATATTTTGGTTTTCTGTTTTTGTCCTTATTTTACACCTAAATAACGGGAAAAATGAAAAAAAAAGTTTTCTGAAATATTTTGGTTTTCTGTTTTTGTCTTTATTATTCACTTAAATAACGGGAAAAAGGAAAAAAAAAGTTATCTGAAATATTTTTAGTTTCCTGTTTTTGTCTTTATTTTTCACTTAAATAACGGGAAAAAAGAAAAAAAAATTATCTGAAATATTTTGGTTTTCTGTTTTTGTCCTTATTTTACACCTAAATAACGGGAAATATGAAAAAAAAAAATTTCTGAAATATTTTGGTTTTCTGTTTTTGTCCTTATTTTGCACCTAAATAACGGGAAAAAAGAAAAAAAAGTTTTTTGAAATATTTTGGTTTTCTATTTTTGTCCTTATTTTACACCTAAATGAAAAAAAGCTAAATGAAAAAAAAGTTATCTGAAATATTTTGTTTTCTGGGTTTGTCCTTATTTTACACCTAAATAACGGGAAAAAAGAAAAAAACGTTATCTGAAATATTTAGGTTTTCTGTTTTTGTTTTTATTTTTCACTTAAATAACGGGGAAAAAGAAAAAAAAATTATTTCAAATATTTTGGTTTTCTGTTTTTGTCTTTATTTTACACCTAAATAAAGGGAAAAAAAAAAAAAGTTATTTCAAACATTTTGGTTTTCTGTTTTTGTCCTTATTTTTCAATTAAATAACGGGAAAAAGAAAAAAAAGTTATTTGAACTATTTTGGTTTTCTGTTTTTGTCCTTATTTTACACCTAAATAACGGAAAGAATGAAAAAAACACTTTTCTGAAATATTTTGGTTTTCTGTTTTTGTCTTTATTTTTCACTTAAATAACGGGAAAAAAGAAAAAAAAAGTTATGTGAAATATTTTGGTTTTCTCTTTTTGTCTTTATTTTTCACTTAAATAACGGGAAAAAAGAATAAAAAGTTATTTGAAATATTTTGGTTTTGTGTTTTTGTCCTTATTTTGCCACCTAAATAACAAGAAAAAAGAAAGTTATCTGAATTATTTTGGTTATCTGTTTTTGCCCTTATTTGACACCTAAATAACGGAAAAAAGAAAAAAAAGTTATCTGAAATATTTTGGTTTTCTGTTTTGCTCCTTATTTTGCACCTAAATAAAGGGAAAAAGAAAAAAAAATTATTTCAAATATTTTGGTTTTCTGTTTTTGTCTTTATTTAACACCTAAATAAAGGGAAAACAGAAAAAAAAGTTATTGCAAACATTTTGGTTTTCTGTTTTTGTCCTTATTTTTCAATTAAATAACGGGAAAAAGAAAAAAAAGTTATTTGAACTATTTTGGTTTTCTGTTTTTGTCCTTATTTTACACCTAAATAACGGAAAAAATGAAAAAAAAAGTTTTCTGAAATATTTTGGTTTTCTGTTTTTGTCTTTATTTTTCACTTAAATAACGGGAAAAAAGAAAAAAAAAGTTATGTGAAATATTTTGGTTTTCTCTTTTTGTCTTTATTTTTCACTTAAATAACGGGAAAAAAGAAAAAAATTTTTTTTTAAATATTTTGGTTTTGTGTTTTTGTCCTTATTTTGCCACCTAAATAACAAGAAAAAAGAAAAAGAAAGTTATCTGAATTATTTTGGTTATCTGTTTTTGCCCTTATTTGACATCTAAATAACGGAAAAAAGAAAAAAAAGTTATCTGAAATATTTTGGTTTTCTGTTTTGCTCCTTATTTTGCACCTAAATAAAGGGAAAAAGAAAAAAAAATTATTTCAAATATTTTGGTTTTCTGTTTTTGTCTTTATTTTACACCTAAATAAAGGGAAAAAAGAAAAAAAAGTTATGTCAAACATTTTGGTTTTCTGTTTTGCTCCTTATTTTGCATGTGAAATATTTTGGTTTTCTCTTTTTGTCTTTATTTTTCACTTAAATAACGGGAAAAAAGAAAAAAAAGTTATATGAAATATTTTGGTTTTGTGTTTTTGTCCTTATTTTGCCACCTAAATAACAAGAAAAAAGAAAAAGAAAGTTATCTGAATTATTTTGGTTATCTGTTTTTGCCCTTATTTGACACCTAAATAACGGAAAAAAGAAAAAAAAGTTATCTGAAATATTTTGGTTTTCTGTTTTGCTCCTTATTTTGCACCTAAATAAAGGGAAAAAGAAAAAAAAAATTATTTCAAATATTTTGGTTTTCTGTTTTTGTCTTTATTTTACAACTAAATAAAGGGAAAAAAAAAAAGTTATTTCAAACATTTTGGTTTTCTGTTTTTGTCCTTATTTTTCAATTAAATAACGGGAAAAAGAAAAAAAAGTTATTTGAACTATTTTGGTTTTCTGTTTTTGTCCTTATTTTACACCTAAATAACGGAAAGAATGAAAAAAAAAGTTTTCTGAAATATTTTGGTTTTCTGTTTTTGTCTTTATTTTTCACTTAAATAACGGGAAAAAAGAAAAAAAAAGTTATGTGAAATATTTTGGTTTTCTCTTTTTGTCTTTATTTTTCACTTAAATTACGGGAAAAAAGAAAAAAAAGTTATTTGAAATATTTTGGTTTTGTGTTTTTGTCCTTATTTTGCCACCTAAATAACAAGAAAAAAGAAAAAGAAAGTTATCTGAATTATATTGGTTATCTGTTTTTGCCCTTATTTGACATCTAAATAACGGAAAAAAGAAAAAAAAGTTATCTGAAATATTTTGGTTTTCTGTTTTGCTCCTTATTTTGCACCTAAATAAAGGGAAAAAGAAAAAAAAATTATTTCAAATATTTTGGTTTTCTGTTTTTGTCTTTATTTTACACCTAAATAAAGGGAAAAAAGAAAAAAAAGTTATGTCAAACATTTTGGTTTTCTGTTTTTGTCCTTATTTTTCAATTAAATAACGGAAAAAAGAAAAAAAAGTTATTTGAACTATTTTGGTTTTCTGTTTTTGTCCTTATTTTACACCTAAATAACGGGAAAAAAAGAAAAAAATTTATATGAAGTATTTCGGTTTACTGTTTTTGTCCTTATTTTACACCTAAATTACGGGAAAAAAGAAAAAAAAGTTATTTGAATATTTTGGTTTTCTATTTTTGTCTTTATTTTACACATAATTAACAGGCAAAATGAAAAAAAGTTATCTGAAATATTTTGTTTTCTGGGTTTGTCCTTATTTTACACCTAACTAACGGGAAAAAAGAAATAAAAGTTATCTGAAGTATTTTGGTTTACTGCTTTTGTCCTAATTTTACACCTAAATTACGGGAAAAAAGAAAAAAAAGTTATTTAAATATTTTGGTTTTCTGTTTTTCTCCTTAATTTACACCTAAATAAAGGGAAAAAGAAAAAAAAATTATTTCAAATATTTTGGTTTTTTGTTTTTGTCGTTATTTTTCAATTAAATAACGGGAAAAAAGAAAAAAAAACTTATCTGAAATATTTTGGTTTTCTGTTTTTGTCCTTATTTTACACCTAAATAACGGGAAAAATGAAAAAAAAAGTTATTTGAAATATTTTAGTTTTCTGTTTTTGTCCTGCTTTTGGACCTAAATAACGGGACAAAGAAGAAATAAGTTAGCTGAATTATTTTGGTTTTCTGTTTTTGTCTTTATTTTTCACTTAAATAATGGAAAAAAAGAAAAAAAAGTTATTTGAAATTTTTGGTTTTGTGTTTTTGTTCTTATTTTACACCTAAATAACGGGAAAAAAGAAAAGGAAAGTTATCTGAATTATTTTGGTTATCTGTTTTTGCCCTTATTTGACACCTAAATAACGGAAAAAAGAAAAAAAAAGTTATCTGAAATATTTTTGTTTTCTGTTTTGCTCCTTATTTTGCACCTAAATAAAGGGAAAAAGAAAAAAAAAATTATTTCAAATATTTTGGTTTTCTGTTTTTGTCTTTATTTTACACCTAAATAAAGGGAAAAAAGAAAAAAAAGTTATGTCAAACATTTTGGTTTTCTGTTTTTGTCCTTATTTTTCAATTAAATAACGGAAAAAAGAAAAAAAAGTTATTTGAACTATTTTGGTTTTCTGTTTTTGTCCTTATTTTACACCTAAATAACGGGAAAAAAAGAAAAAAATTTATATGAAGTATTTCGGTTTACTGTTTTTGTCCTTATTTTACACCTAAATTACGGGAAAAAAGAAAAAAAAGTTATTTGAATATTTTGGTTTTCTATTTTTGTCTTTATTTTACACATAATTAACAGGCAAAATGAAAAAAAGTTATCTGAAATATTTTGTTTTCTGGGTTTGTCCTTATTTTACACCTAACTAACGGGAAAAAAGAAATAAAAGTTATCTGAAGTATTTTGGTTTACTGCTTTTGTCCTAATTTTACACCTAAATTACGGGAAAAAAGAAAAAAAAGTTATTTAAATATTTTGGTTTTCTGTTTTTCTCCTTAATTTACACCTAAATAAAGGGAAAAAGAAAAAAAAATTATTTCAAATATTTTGGTTTTTTGTTTTTGTCTTTATTTTACACCTAAATAAAGCGAAAAAAGAAAAAAAAGTTATTTGAAACATTTTGGTTTTCTGTGTTTGTCCTTATTTTACACCTAAATAACGGGAAAAATGAAAAAAAAAGTTATTTGAAATATTTTAGTTTTCTGTTTTTGTCCTGCTTTTGGACCTAAATAACGGGACAAAGAAGAAATAAGTTAGCTGAAATATTTTGGTTTTCTGTTTTTGTCTTTATTTTTCACTTAAATAATGGAAAAAAAGAAAAAAAAGTTATTTGAAATTTTTGGTTTTGTGTTTTTGTTCTTATTTTACACCTAAATAACGGGAAAAAAGAAAAAGAAAGTTATCTGAATTATTTTGGTTATCTGTTTTTGCCCTTATTTGACACCTAAATAACGGAAAAAAGAAAAAAAAGTTATCTGAAATATTTTGGTTTTCTGTTTTGCTCCTTATTTTGCACCTAAATAAAGGGAAAAAGAAAAAAAAATTATTTCAAATATTTTGGTTTTCTGTTTTTGTCTTTATTTTACACCTAAATAAAGGGAAAAAAGAAAAAAAAGTTATTTCAAACATTTTGGTTTTCTGTTTTTGTCCTTATTTTTCAATTAAATAACGGGAAAAAGAAAAAAAAGTAATTTGAACTATTTTGGTTTTCTGTTTTTGTCCTTATTTTACACCTAAATAACGCAAAAAAGAAAAAAAAGTTATTTGAAATATTTTGGTTTTCTGTTTTTCTCCTTATTTTACACCTAAATAACGGGAAAAAAAGAAAAAAAGTTATATGAAGTATTTCGGTTTACTGTTTTTGTCCTTATTTTACACCTAAATTACGGGAAAAAAGAAAAAAAAGTTATTTGAATATTTTGGTTTTCTATTTTTGTCTTTATTTTACACCTAAATAACAGGCAAAATGAAAAAAAAGTTATCTGAAATATTTTGTTTTCTGGGTTTGTCCTTATTTTACACCTAAATAACGGGAAAAAAGAAATAAAAGTTATCTGAAGTATTTTGGTTTACTGCTATTGTCCTTATTTTACACCTAAATTATGGGAAAAAAGAAAAAAAAGTTATTTAAATATTTTGGTTTTCTGTTTTTCTCCTTAATTTACACCTAAATAAAGGGAAAAAGAAAAAAAAATTATTTCAAATATTTTGGTTTTTTGTTTTTGTCGTTATTTTTCAATTAAATAACGGGAAAAAAGAAAAAAAAACTTATCTGAAATATTTTGGTTTTCTGTTTTTGTCCTTATTTTACACCTAAATAACGGGAAAAATGAAAAAAAAAAGTTATTTGAAATATTTTAGTTTTCTGGTTTTGTCCTGCTTTTGGACCTAAATAACGGGACAAAGAAGAAATAAGTTATCTGAAATATTTTGGTTTTCTGTTTTTGTCTTTATTTTTCACTTAAATAAAGGGAAAAAAGAAAAAAAAATTTATCTGAAATATTTTGGTCACCTGTTTTTGTCCTTATTTTGCACCTAAATGACAGGAAAAAAAAAAAAAAGTTATTTGAAATATTTTGGTTTTGTGTTTTTGTCCTTATTTTACACCTAAATAACGGGAAAAAAGAAAAAAAAAGTTATCTAAAATATTTTGGTTTTCTGTTTTTGTCGTTATTTTGCACCTAAATAACGGGAAAAAAGAAAAATAGTTATTTGAAATATTTTGGTTTTCTATTTTTGTCCTTATTTTACAACTAAATAACGGGAAAAAAGAAAAAAAAAGTTATCTGAAATATTTTGGTTTTCTGTTTTTCTCCTTATTTTGCACCTAAATAAAGCGAAAAAAGAAAAAAAAATTATTGGAAATATTTTGGTTTTCTGTTTTTGTCTTTATTTTACACCTAAATAAAGCGAAAAAAGAAAAAAAAGTTATTTGAAACATTTTGGTTTTCTGTGTTTGTCCTTATTTTACACCTAAATAACGGGAAAAATGAAAAAAAAAAGTTATTAGAAATATTTTAGTTTTCTGTTTTTGTCCTGCTTTTGGACCTAAATAACGGGACAAAGAAGAAATAAGTTAGCTGAAATATTTTGGTTTTCTGTTTTTGTCTTTATTTTTCACTTAAATAACGGAAAAAAAGAAAAAAAGTTATTTGAAATTTTTGGTTTTGTGTTTTTGTTCTTATTTTACACCTAAATCACGGGAAAAAAGAAAAAGAAAGTTATCTGAATTATTTTGATTATCTGTTTTTGCCCTTATTTGACACCTAAATAACGGAAAAAAGAAAAAAAAGTTATCTGAAATATTTTGGTTTTCTGTTTTTGTTTTTATTTTACACCTAAATAAAGGGAAAAAAGAAAAAAAGTTATCTGAAATATTTTGGTTTTCTGTGTTTGTCCTTATTTGACACCTAAATAACGGAAAAAAGAAAAAAAAGTTATCTGAAATATTTTGGTTTTCTGTTTTTGTTTTTATTTTACACCTAAATAACGGGAAAAAAGAAAAAAAAATTTATCTGAAATATTTTGGTCTCCTGTTTTTGTCCTTATTTTGCACCTAAATGACAGGAAAAAAGAAAAAAAAGTTATTTGAAATATTTTGGTTTTGTGTTTTTGTCCTTATTTTACACCTAAATAACGGCAAAAAAGAAAAAAAAAGTTATCTGAAATATTTTGGTTTTCTGTTTTTGTCGTTATTTTGCACCTAAATAACGGGAAAAAAGAAAAAAAAGTTATTGGAAATATTTTGGTTTTCTGTTTTTGTTTTTATTTTACACCTAAATAAAGGGAAAAAAGAAAAAAAGTTATCTGAAATATTTTGGTTTTCTGTTTTTGTCCTTATTTGACACCTAACTAACGGAAAAAGGAAAAAAAAAGTTATCTGAAATATTTTGGTTTTCTGTTTTTCTCCTTATTTTGCACCTAAATAAAGCGAAAAAAGAAAAAAAAATTATTGGAAAAATTTTGGTTTTCTGTGTTTGTCCTTATTTTACACCTAAATAACAGGCAAAATGAAAAAAAAGTTATCTGAAATATTTGGTTTTCTGAGTTCGTCCTTATTTTACACCTAAATAACGGGAAAAGAAATAAAAGTTATCTGAAGTATTTTGGTTTTCTGTTTTTGTCCTTATTTTACACCTAAATTACGGGAAAAAAGAAAAAAAAGTTATTTAAATATTTTGGTTTTCTGTTTTTCTCCTTAATTTACACCTAAATAAAGGAAAAAAGAAAAAAAAATTATTTCAAATATTTTGGTATTTGAAATAAATAACGAGAAAAAAGAAAAAAAAACTTATCTGAAATATTTTGGTTTTCTGTTTTTGTCCTTATTTTACACCTAAATAACGGGAAAAATGAAAAAAAAAGTTATTTGAAATATTTTAGTTTTCTGGTTTTGTCCTGCTTTTGGACCTAAATAACGGGACAAAGAAGAAATAAGTTATCTGAAATATTTTGGTTTTCTGTTTTTGTCTTTATTTTTCACTTAAATAAAGGGAAAAAAGAAAAAAAAATTTATCTGAAATATTTTGGTCACCTGTTTTTGTCCTTATTTTGCACCTAAATGACAGGAAAAAAGAAAAAAAAGTTATTTGAAATATTTTGGTTTTGTGTTTTTGTCCTAATTTTACACCTAAATAACGGGAAAAAAGAAAAAAAAAGTTATCTGAAATATTTTGGTTTTCTGTTTTTGTCGTTATTTTGCACCTAAATAACGGGAAAAAAGAAAAATAGTTATTTGAAATATTTTGGTTTTCTATTTTTGTCCTTATTTTACAACTAAATAACGGGAAAAAAGAAAAAAAAAGTTATCTGAAATATTTTGGTTTTCTGTTTTTCTCCTTATTTTGCACCTAAATAAAGCGAAAAAAGAAAAAAAAATTATTGGAAATATTTTGGTTTTCTGTTTTTGTCTTTATTTTACACCTAAATAAAGCGAAAAAAGAAAAAAAAGTTATTTGAAACATTTTGGTTTTCTGTGTTTGTCCTTATTTTACACCTAAATAACGGGAAAAATGAAAAAAAAAAGTTATTAGAAATATTTTAGTTTTCTGTTTTTGTCCTGCTTTTGGACCTAAATAACGGGACAAAGAAGAAATAAGTTAGCTGAAATATTTTGGTTTTCTGTTTTTGTCTTTATTTTTCACTTAAATAACGGAAAAAAAGAAAAAAAGTTATTTGAAATTTTTGGTTTTGTGTTTTTGTTCTTATTTTACACCTAAATCACGGGAAAAAAGAAAAAGAAAGTTATCTGAATTATTTTGATTATCTGTTTTTGCCCTTATTTGACACCTAAATAACGGAAAAAAGAAAAAAAAGTTATCTGAAATATTTTGGTTTTCTGTTTTGCTCCTTATTTTGCACCTAAATAAAGGGAAAAAGAAAAAAAAATTATTTCAAATATTTTGGTTTTCTGTTTTTGTCTTTATTTTACACCTAAATAAAGGGAAAAAAGAAAAAAAAGTTATTTCAAACATTTTGGTTTTCTGTTTTTGTCCTTATTTTTCAATTAAATAACGGGAAAAAGAAAAAAAAGTAATTTGAACTTTTTTGGTTTTCTGTTTTTGTCCTTATTTTACACCTAAATAACGAGAAAAAAGAAAAAAAAGTTATTTGAAATATTTTGGTTTTCTGTTTTTCTCCTTATTTTACACCTAAATAACGCGAAAAAAAGAAAAAAAGTTATGTGAAGTATTTCGGTTTACTGTTTTTGTCCTTATTTTACACCTAAATTACGGGAAAAAAGAAAAAAAAGTTATTTGAATATTTTGGTTTTCTATTTTTGTCTTTATTTTACACCTAAATAACAGGCAAAATGAAAAAAAATTAACTGAAATATTTTGTTTTCTGGGTTTGTCCTTATTTTACACCTAAATAACGGGAAAAAAGAAATAAAAGTTATCTGAAGTATTTTGGTTTACTGCTTTTGTCCTTATTTTACACCTAAATTACGGGAAAAAAGAAAAAAAAGTTATTTAAATATTTTGGTTTTCTGTTTTTCTCCTTAATTTACACCTAAATAAAGGGAAAAAGAAAAAAAAATTATTTCAAATATTTTGGTTTTTTGTTTTTGTCGTTATTTTTCAATTAAATAACGGGAAAAAAGAAAAAAAAATTTATCTGAAATATTTTGGTCTCCTGTTTTTGTCCTTATTTTGCACCTAAATGACAGGAAAAAAGAAAAAAAAAGTTATTTGAAATATTTTGGTTTTGTATTTGTGTCCTTATTTTACACCTAAATAACGGGAAAAAAGAAAAAAAAAGTTATCTGAAATATTTTGGTTTTCTGTTTTTGTCATTATTTTACACCTAAAAAACGGGAAAAATGGAAAAAAAAGTTATTTGAAATATTTTAGTTTTCTGGTTTTGTCCTGCTTTTGGACCTAAATAACGGGACAAAGAAGAAATAAGTGATCTGAAATAATTTGGTTTTCTGTTTTTGTCTTTATTTTTCACTTAAATAACGGGAAAAAAGAAAAAAAAATTTATCTGAAATATTTTGGTCTCCTGTTTTTGTCCTTATTTTGCACCTAAATGACAGGAAAAAAGAAAAAAAAGTTATTTGAAATATTTTGGTTTTCTGTTTTTGTCCTTATTTTACACCTAAATAAGGGGAAAAAAGAAAAAAAAAGTTATCTGAAATATTTTGGTTTTCTGTTTTTGTCGTTATTTTGCACCTAAATAACGGGAAAAAAGAAAAAAAAGTTATTGGAAATATTTTGGTTTTCTGTTTTTGTTTTTATTTTACACCTAAATAAAGGGAAAAAAGAAAAAAAGTTATCTGAAATATTTTGGTTTTCTGTTTTTGTCCTTATTTGCCACCTAACTGACGGAAAAAAGAAAAAAAAAGTTATCTGAAATATTTTGGTTTTCTATTTTTCTCCTTATTTTGCACCTAAATAAAGCGAAAAAAGAAAAAAAAATTATTGGAAACATTTTGGTTTTCTGTGTTTGTCCTTATTTCACAACTAAAGAACGGAAAAAAAAAAAAAAGTTATCTGAAATATTTTGGTTTTCTGTTTTTGTGTTTATTTTTCACTTAAATAACGGGAAAAAAGAAAAAAAAAGTTATCTGAAATATTTTGGTTTTCTGTTTTTGTCCTTATTTTACACCTAAATAACAGGCAAAATGAAAAAAAAGTTATCTGAAATATTTGGTTTTCTGAGTTTGTCCTTTTGCACCTAAATGACAGGAAAAAAGAAAAAAAAGTTATTTGAAATATTTTGGTTTTGTGTTTTTGTCCTTATTTTGCACCTAAATGACAGGAAAAAAGAAAAAAAAAAATATTTGAAATATTTTGGTTTTGTGTTTTTGTCCTTATTTTACACCTAAATAACGGGAAAAAAGAAAAAAAAAGTTATCTGATATATTTTGGTTTTCTGTTTTTGTCGTTATTTTGCACCTAAATAACGGGAAAAAAGAAAAAAAAGTTATTGGAAATATTTTGGTTTTCTGTTTTTGTTTTTATTTTACACCTAAATAAAGGGAAAAAAGAAAAAAAGTTATCTGAAATATTTTGGTTTTCTGTTTTTGTCCTTATTTGACACCTAACTAACGGAAAAAAGAAAAAAAAAGTTATCTGAAATATTTTGGTTTTCTGTTTTTCTCCTTATTTTGCACCTAAATAAAGCGAAAAAAGAAAAAAAAATTATTGGAAACATTTTGGTTTTCTGTGTTTGTCCTTATTTTACAACTAAAGAAAGGAAAAAAAAAAACAGTTATGTGAAATATTTTGGTTTTCTGTTTTTGTCCTTATTTTACACTTAAATACCGGGAAAAAAGAAAAAAAAAGTTATCTGAAATATTTTGGTTTTCTGTTTTTGTCCTTATTTTACACCTAAATAACGGGAAAAAATAAAAAACAAGTTATCTGAAATATTTTGGTTTTCTGTTTTTGTCCTTATTTTACACCTAAATAACAGGAAAAAAGAAAAAAAAAGTTAACTCGAATATTTTGGTTTTCTGTTTTTGTCTTTATTTTTCACATAAATAACAGGAAAAAAGAAAGAAAAACTTATCTGAAATATTTTGGTTTTCTGTTTTTGTCCTTATTTTGCCACCTAAATAACTGGAAAAAGAAAAAACAGGTTATCTGAAATATTTTGGTTTTCTGTTTTTCTCCTTATTTTGCACCTAAATAAAGGGAAAAAGAAAAAAAAATTATTACAAATATTTTGGTTTTCTGGTTTTGTCCTTATTTTACACCTAGATAACGGGAAAAAAGAAAAAAAAAGTTATCTGAAATATTTTGGTTTTCTCTTTTTGTCTTTAATTTTCAATTAAATATCGGGAAAAAAGAAAAAAAAAGTTATCTGAAATATTTTAGTTTTCTGTTTTTGTCCTTATTTTACACTTAAATAACGGGAAAAAAGAAAAAAAAGGTTGTCTGAAATAATTTGGTTTTCTGTTTTTGTCTTTGTTTTGTACCTAAATAACGGGAAAAAAGAAAAAAAAGTTATCTGAAATATTTTGGTTTTCTGTTTTTGTCCTTACTTTACACCTAAATAACGGGAAAAAATAAAAAACAAGTTATCTGAAATATTTTGGTTTTCTGTTTTTGTCCTTATTTTACACCTAAATAACGGGAAAAAGAAAAAACAGGTTATCTGAAATATTTTGGTTTTCTGTTTTTGTCCTTGTGTTGCATCTAAATAACGGGAAGAAAGAAAAAAAAGTTAGCTGAAATATTTTGGTTTTCTGTTTTTGCCTTTATTTTTCACTTAAATAACGGGAAAAGAGAAAAAAAAAGTTATCTGAAATATTTTGGTATTCTGTTTTTGTCCTTATTTCACACCTAGATAACGGGAAAAAAGAAAAAAAAAGTTATCTGAAATATTTTGGTTTTCTGTTTTTGCCCTTATTTTGCACCGCAATAACGGGAAAAAAGAAAAATAAAGTTATCTGAAATATTTTGGTATTCTGTTTGTGTCCTTATTTCACACCTAAATAACGGGAAAAAAGAAAAATAAAGTTATCTGAAATATTTTGGTTTTCTGTTTTTGTCCTTATTTTACACCTAAATAACGGGAAAAATGAAAAAAAAGTTATTTGAAATATTTTGGTTTTCTGTTTTTGTCTTTATTTGACACCTAAATAACGGGGAAAAAGAAAAAAAAAGTTATCTGAAATATTTTGGTTTTCTGTTTTTGTCCTTATTTTACACCTAAATAACGGGAAAAATGAAAAAAAAGTTATTTGCAATATTTTGGTTTTCTGTTTTTCTCCTTATTTTGCACCTAAATAAAGGGAAAAAGAAAAAAAAATTATTTCAAATATTTTGGTTTTCTGTTTTTGTCCTTATTTTACACCTAGATAACGGGAAAAAAGAAAAAAAAAGTTATCTGAAATATTTTGGTTTTCTGTTTTTGTCCTTATTTTACACCTAAATAACGGGAAAAAAGAAAAATAAAGTTATCTGAAATATTTTGGTTTTCTGTTTTTGTCCTTATTTTACACCTAACTAACGGGAAAAATGAAAAAAAAGTTATTTGAAATATTTTGGTTTTCTGTTTTTGTCTTTATTTTTCACTTAAATAACGGGGAAAAAGAAAAAAAAAGTTATCTGAAATATTTTGGTTTTCTGTTTTTCTCCTTATTTTGCACCTAAATAAAGGGAAAAAGAAAAAAAAATTATTTCAAATATTTTGGTTTTCTGTTTTTGTCCTTATTTTACACCTAAATAACGGGAAAAAAGAAAAAAAAGTTATCTGAAATATTTTAGTTTTCTGTTTTTGTCCTTATTTTACACTTAAATAACGGGAAAAAAGAAAAAAAAAAGTTGTCTGAAATATTTTGGTTTTCTGTTTTTGTCTTTGTTTTGTACCTAAATAACGGGAAAAAAGAAAAAAAAGTTATCTGAAATATTTTGGTTTTCTGTTTTTGTCCTTACTTTACACCTAAATAACGGGAAAAAATAAAAAACAAGTTATCTGAAATATTTTGGTTTTCTGTTTTTGTCCTTATTTTACACCTAAATAACGGGAAAAAAGAAAAAAAAAGTTAACTCGAATATTTTGGTTTTCTGTTTTTGTCTTTATTTTTCACATAAATAACAGGAAAAAAGAAAGAAAAAGTTATCTGAAATATTTTGGTTTTCTGTTTTTGTCCTTATTTTGCCACCTAAATAACGGGAAAAAGAAAAAACAAGTTGTTTTTCTGTTTTTGTCCTTGTTTTGCACCTAAATAACGGGAAGAAAGAAAAAAAAGTTAGCTGAAATATTTTGGTTTTCTGTTTTTGCCTTTATTTTTCACTTAAATAACGGGAAAAGAGAAAAAAAAAGTTATCTGAAATATTTTGGTTTTCTGTTTTTGTCCTTATTTCACACCTAGATAACGGGAAGAAAGAAAAAAAAAGTTATCTGAAATATTTTGGTTTTCTGTTTTTGCCCTTATTTTGCACCGCAATAACGGGAAAAAAGAATAAAAAGTTATTTGAAATATTTTGGTTTTGTGTTTTTGCCCTTATTTTACACCTAAATAACGGGAAAAAAGAAAAAAAAAGTTATCTGAAATATTTTGGTTTTCTGTTTTTCTCCTTATTTTGCACCTAAATAAAGGGAAAAAGAAAAAAAAATTATTTCAAATATTTTGGTTTTCTGTTTTTGTCCTTATTTTACACCTAGATAACGGGAAAAAAGAAAAAAAAAGTTATCTGAAATATTTTGGTTTTCTGTTTTTGTCCTTATTTTACAAATAAATAACGGGAAAAAAGAAAAATAAAGTTATCTGAAATATTTTGGTTTTCTGTTTTTATCCTTATTTTACACCTAAATAACGGGAAAAATGAAAAAAAGTTATTTGGAATATTTTGGTTTTCTGTTTTTGTCCTGCTTTTGGACGTAAATAACGGGACAAAGAAGAAATAAGTTATCTGAAATATTTTGGTTTTTTGTTTTTGTCTTTATTTTTCACTTAAAAGGAAAAAAAAGTTTATCTGAAATATTTTGGTTTTCTGTTTTTGACTTATTTTGCACCTAAATGACAGGAAAAAAGAAAAAAAAGTTATTTGAAATATTTTGGTTTTCTGTTTTTCTCCTTATTTTGCACCTAAATAAAGGGAAAAAGAAAAAAAAATTATTACAAATATTTTGGTTTTCTGGTTTTGTCCTTATTTTACACCTAGATAACGGGAAAAAAGAAAAAAAAAGTTATCTGAAATATTTTGGTTTTCTGTTTTTGTCTTTATTTTTCAATGAAATAACGGGAAAAAAAAAAAAAAAACTTATTTGAAATATTTTGGTTTTCTGTTTTTGTCCTTGTTTTGCACCTAAATAACGGGAAAAAACAAAAAAAAAGTTAGCTGAAATATTTTGGTTTTCTGTTTTTGTCTTTATTTTTCACTTAAATAACGGGAAAAAAGAAAAAAAAGTTGTCTGAAATATTTTGGTTTTCTGTTTTTGTCCTTATTTTACACCTAAATAACGGGAAAAAATAAAAAACAAGTTATCTGAAATATTTTGGTTTTCTGTTTTTGTCCTTATTTTACACCTAAATAACAGGAAAAAAGAAAAAAAAAGTTAACTCGAATATTTTGGTTTTCTGTTTTTGTCTTTATTTTTCACATAAATAACCGGAAAAAAGAAAGAAAAAGTTATCTGAAATATTTTGGTTTTCTGTTTTTGTCCTTATTTTACACCTAAATAACGGGAAAAAATAAAAAACAAGTTATCTGAAATATTTTGGTTTTCTGTTTTTGTCCTTATTTTACACCTAAATAACGGGAAAAAAGAAAAAAAAGTTGTCTGAAATATTTTGGTTTTCTGTTTTTGTCCTTATTTTACACCTAAATAACGGGAAAAAAGAAAAAAAAAGTTAACTCGAATATTTTGGTTTTCTGTTTTTGTCTTTATTTTTCACATAAATAACAGGAAAAAAGAAAGAAAAAGTTATCTGAAATATTTTGGTTTTCTGTTTTTGTCCTTATTTTGCCACCTAAATAACTGGAAAAAGAAAAAACAGGTTATCTGAAATATTTTGGTTTTCTGTTTTTGTCCTTGTTTTGCACCTAAATAACGGGAAAAAAGAAAAAAAAAGTTAGCTGAAATATTTTGGTTTTCTGTTTTTCTCCTTATTTTGCACCTAAATAAAGGGAAAAAGAAAAAAAAATTATTACAAATATTTTGGTTTTCTGGTTTTGTCCGTATTTTACACCTAGATAACGGGAAAAAAGAAAAAAAAAGTTAGCTGAAATATTTTGGTTTTCTCTTTTTGTCTTTAATTTTCAATTAAATAACGGGAAAAAAGAAAAAAAAAGTTATCTGAAATATTTTCGTTTTCTGTTTTTGTCCTTATTTTACACCTAAATAACGGGAAAAAAGAAAAAAAAAGTTGTCTGAAATATTTTGGTTTTCTGTTTTTGTCTTTGTTTTGTACCTAAATAACGGGAAAAAAGAAAAAAAAGTTGTCTGAAATATTTTGGTTTTCTGTTTTTGTCTTTATTTTGTACCTAAATAACGGGAAAAAAGAAAAAAAAGTTATCTGAAATATTTTAGTTTTCTGTTTTTGTCCTTATTTTACACTTAAATAACGGGAAAAAAGAAAAAAAAGGTTGTCTGAAATAATTTGGTTTTCTGTTTTTGTCTTTGTTTTGTACCTAAATAACGGGAAAAAAGAAAAAAAAGTTATCTGAAATATTTTGGTTTTCTGTTTTTGTCCTTACTTTACACCTAAATAACGGGAAAAAATAAAAAACAAGTTATCTGAAATATTTTGGTTTTCTGTTTTTGTCCTTATTTTACACCTAAATAACGGGAAAAAGAAAAAACAGGTTATCTGAAATATTTTGGTTTTCTGTTTTTGTCCTTGTTTTGCATCTAAATAACGGGAAGAAAGAAAAAAAAGTTAGCTGAAATATTTTGGTTTTCTGTTTTTTTCCTTATTTTGCACCTAAATAAAGGGAAAAAGAAAAAAAAATTATTACAAATATTTTGGTTTTCTGGTTTTGTCCTTATTTTACACCTAGATAACGGGAAAAAAGAAAAAAAAAGTTATCTGAAATATTTTGGTTTTCTGTTTTTGTCCTTATTTTTCAATTAAATAACGGGAAAAAAAAAAAAACTTATTTGAAATATTTTGGTTTTCTGTTTTTGTCCTTATTTTACACCTAAATAAAGGGAAAAAAGAAAAAAAAAGTTATTTGAAATATTTTAGTTTTCTGTTTTTGTCCTTATTTTGCACCTAAATGACAGGAAAAAAGAAAAAAAAGTTATCTGAAATATTTTGGTTTTCTGTTTTTGTCCTTATTTTACACCTAAATAACGGGAAAAAAGAAAAAAAAGTTATCTGAAATATTTTGGTTTTCTGTTTTTGTCCTTATTTTACACCTAAATAACGGGAAAAATGAAAAAAAAAGTTATTTGAAATATTTTGGTTTTCTGTTTTTGTACTGCTTTTGGACCTAAATAACGGGACAAAGAAGAAATAAGTTATTTGAAATATTTTGGTTTTCTGTTTTTGTCTTTATTTTTCAATGAAATAACGGGAAAAAAAAAAAAAAAACTTATTTGAAATATTTTGGTTTTCTGTTTTTGTCCTTGTTTTGCACCTAAATAACGGGAAAAAACAAAAAAAAAGTTAGCTGAAATATTTTGGTTTTCTGTTTTTGTCTTTATTTTTCACTTAAATAACGGGAAAAAAGAAAAAAAAGTTGTCTGAAATATTTTGGTTTTCTGTTTTTGTCCTTATTTTACACCTAAATAACGGGAAAAAATAAAAAACAAGTTATCTGAAATATTTTGGTTTTCTGTTTTTGTCCTTATTTTACACCTAAATAACAGGAAAAAAGAAAAAAAAAGTTAACTCGAATATTTTGGTTTTCTGTTTTTGTCTTTATTTTTCACATAAATAACCGGAAAAAAGAAAGAAAAAGTTATCTGAAATATTTTGGTTTTCTGTTTTTGTCCTTATTTTACACCTAAATAACGGGAAAAAATAAAAAACAAGTTATCTGAAATATTTTGGTTTTCTGTTTTTGTCCTTATTTTACACCTAAATAACGGGAAAAAAGAAAAAAAAGTTGTCTGAAATATTTTGGTTTTCTGTTTTTGTCCTTATTTTACACCTAAATAACGGGAAAAAAGAAAAAAAAAGTTAACTCGAATATTTTGGTTTTCTGTTTTTGTCTTTATTTTTCACATAAATAACAGGAAAAAAGAAAGAAAAAGTTATCTGAAATATTTTGGTTTTCTGTTTTTGTCCTTATTTTGCCACCTAAATAACTGGAAAAAGAAAAAACAGGTTATCTGAAATATTTTGGTTTTCTGTTTTTGTCCTTGTTTTGCACCTAAATAACGGGAAAAAAGAAAAAAAAAGTTAGCTGAAATATTTTGGTTTTCTGTTTTTCTCCTTATTTTGCACCTAAATAAAGGGAAAAAGAAAAAAAAATTATTACAAATATTTTGGTTTTCTGGTTTTGTCCGTATTTTACACCTAGATAACGGGAAAAAAGAAAAAAAAAGTTAGCTGAAATATTTTGGTTTTCTCTTTTTGTCTTTAATTTTCAATTAAATAACGGGAAAAAAGAAAAAAAAAGTTATCTGAAATATTTTCGTTTTCTGTTTTTGTCCTTATTTTACACCTAAATAACGGGAAAAAAGAAAAAAAAAGTTGGCTGAAATATTTTGGTTTTCTGTTTTTGTCTTTGTTTTGTACCTAAATAACGGGAAAAAAGAAAAAAAAGTTGTCTGAAATATTTTGGTTTTCTGTTTTTGTCTTTATTTTGTACCTAAATAACGGGAAAAAAGAAAAAAAAGTTATCTGAAATATTTTAGTTTTCTGTTTTTGTCCTTATTTTACACTTAAATAACGGGAAAAAAGAAAAAAAAGGTTGTCTGAAATAATTTGGTTTTCTGTTTTTGTCTTTGTTTTGTACCTAAATAACGGGAAAAAAGAAAAAAAAGTTATCTGAAATATTTTGGTTTTCTGTTTTTGTCCTTACTTTACACCTAAATAACGGGAAAAAATAAAAAACAAGTTATCTGAAATATTTTGGTTTTCTGTTTTTGTCCTTATTTTACACCTAAATAACGGGAAAAAGAAAAAACAGGTTATCTGAAATATTTTGGTTTTCTGTTTTTGTCCTTGTTTTGCATCTAAATAACGGGAAGAAAGAAAAAAAAGTTAGCTGAAATATTTTGGTTTTCTGTTTTTTTCCTTATTTTGCACCTAAATAAAGGGAAAAAGAAAAAAAAATTATTACAAATATTTTGGTTTTCTGGTTTTGTCCTTATTTTACACCTAGATAACGGGAAAAAAGAAAAAAAAAGTTATCTGAAATATTTTGGTTTTCTGTTTTTGTCTTTATTTTTCAATTAAATAACGGGAAAAAAAAAAAAACTTATTTGAAATATTTTGGTTTTCTGTTTTTGTCCTTATTTTGCACCTAAATAAAGGGAAAAAAGAAAAAAAAAGTTTTTTGAAATATTTTAGTTTTCTGTTTTTGTCCTTATTTTGCACCTAAATGACAGGAAAAAAGAAAAAAAAGTTATCTGAAATATTTTGGTTTTCTGTTTTTGTCCTTATTTTACACCTAAATAACAGGGAAAAAAGAAAAAAAGGTTATGTGAAATATTTTGGTTTTCTGTCTTTGTCCTTATTTTACACCTAAATAACGGGAAAAATGAAAAAAATATTTATTTGAAATATTTGGGTTTTCTGTTTTTGTACTGCTTTTGGACCTAAATAACGGGACAAAGAAGAAATAAGTTATTTGAAATATTTTGGTTTTCTGTTTTTGTCCTTGTTTTGCACCTAAATAACGGGAAAAAAGAAAAAAAAAGTTAGCTGAAATATTTTGGTTTTCTGTTTTTGTCTTTATTTTTCACTTAAATAACGGGACAAAGAAGAAATAAGTTATCTGAAATATTTTGCTTTTCTGTTTTTGTCTTTATTTTTCACTTAAATAACGGGAAAAAAGAAAAAAAAGTTATCTGAAATATTTTGGTTTTCTGTTTTTGTCCTTATTTTGCACCTAAATAACGGGAAAAAAAAACAAAAAGTTATTTGAAATATTTTGGTTATCTGTGTTTGCCCTTATTTGACACCTAAATAACGGAAAAAAGAAAAAAAAAGTTATCTGAAATATTTTGGTTTTCTGTTTTGCTCCTTATTTTGCACCTAAATAAAGGGAAAAAGAAAAAAAAATCATTTCAAATATTTTGGTTTTCTGTTTTTGTCCTTATTTTACACCTAAATAAAGGGAAAAAAGAAAAAAAAGTTATTTGAAATATTTTGGTTTTCTGTTTTTGTCCTTATTTTTCAATTAAATAACGGGAAAAAAGACAAAAAAACTTATCTGATATATTTTGGTTTTCTGTTTTTGTCCTTATTTTGCACCTAAATAAAGGGAAAAAAGAAAAAAAAATATTTTGAAATATTTTGGTTTTCTGTTTTTGTCCTTATTTTACACCTAAATAACGGGAAAAAGGAAAAAAAAGTTATCTGAAATATTTTGGTTTTCTGTTTTTGTCTTTAATTTTCAATTAAATAACGGGAAAAAAGAAAAAAAAAGTTATCTGAAATATTTTGGTTTTCTGTTTTTGTCCTTATTTTACACCTAAATAACGGGAAAAAAGAAAAAAAAAGTTGTCTGAAATATTTTGGTTTTCTGTTTTTGTCTTTGTTTTGTACCTAAATAACAGGAAAAAAGAAAAAAAAGTTGTCTGAAATATTTTGGTTTTCTGTTTTTGTCCTTATTTTACACCTAAATAACGGGAAAAAATAAAAAACAAGTTATCTGAAATATTTTGGTTTTCTGTTTTTGTCCTTATTTTACACCTAAATAACGGGAAAAAAGAAAAAAAAAGTTAACTCGAATATTTTGGTTTTCTGTTTTTGTCTTTATTTTTCACATAAATAACAGGAAAAAAGAAAGAAAAAGTTATCTGAAATATTTTGGTTTTCTGTTTTTGTCCTTATTTTGCCACCTAAATAACGGGAAAAAGAAAAAACAAGTTATCTGAAATATTTTGGTTTTCTGTTTTTGTCCTTGTTTTGCACCTAAATAACGGGAAAAAAGAAAAAAAAAGATAGCTGAAATATTTTGGTTTTCTGTTTTTGTCTTTATTTTTCACTTAAATAACGGGAAAAAAAAAAAAAAAGTTGTCTGAAATATTTTGGTTTTCTGTTTTTGTCCTTGTTTTGCACCTAAAAAACGGGAAAAAAAAAATAAAGTTATCTGAAATATTTTGGTTTTCTGTTTTTGTCCTTATTTCACATCTAGATAACGGGAAAAAAGAAAAAAAAAGTTATCTGAAATATTTTGGTTTTCTGTTTTTACCCTTATTTTGCACCGCAATAACGGGAAAAAAGAATAAAAAGTTATTTGAAATATTTTGGTTAACTCTTTTTGCCCTTATTTGACACCTAAATACCGGGAAAAAAGAAAAAAAAAGTTATCTGAAATATTTTGGTTTTCTGTTTTTGTCTTTATTTTTCACTTAAATAACGGGAAAAGAGAAAAAAAAAGTTGTCTGAGATATTTTGGTTTTCTGTTTTTGTCCTTGTTTTGCACCTAAATAACGGGAAAAAAGAAAAAAAAAGTTAGCTGAAATATTTTGGTTTTCTGTTTTTGTCTTTATTTTTCACTTAAATAACGGGAAAAAGGAAAAAAAAATTTATCTGAAATATTTTGGTTTTCTGTTTTTGTCCTAATTTTACACCTAAATATCGGGAAAAAAGAAAAAAAAAGTTGTCTGAAATATTTTGGTTTTCTGTTTTTGTCTTTGTTTTGTAGCTAAATAACGGGAAAAAAGAAAAAAAAGTTGTCTGCAATATTTTGGTTTTCTGTTTTTGACTTGTTTTGCATCTAAAGACAGGAAAAACGAAAAAAAAGTTATTTGAAATATTTTGGTTTTCTGTTTTTCTCCTTATTTTGCACCTAAATAAAGGGAAAATGAAAAAAAAATTATTACAAATATTTTGGTTTTCTGGTTTTGTCCTTATTTTACACCTAGATAACGGGAAAAAAGAAAAACAAAGTTAGCTGAAATATTTTGGTTTTCTGTTTTTGTCTTTAATTTTCAATTAAATAACGGGAAAAAAGAAAAAAAAAGTTATCTGAAATATTTTGGTTTTCTGTTTTTGTCCTTATTTTACACCTAAATATCGGGAAAAAAGAAAAAAAAAGTTGTCTGAAATATTTTGGTTTTCTGTTTTTGTCTTTGTTTTGTACCTAAATAACGGGAAAAAAGAAAAAAAAGTTGTCTGAAATATTTTGGTTTTCTGTTTTTGTCTTTGTTTTGTACCTAAATAACGGGAAAAAAGAAAAAAAAAGTTATCTGAAATATTTTGGGTTTCTGTTTTTGTCCTTATTTTACACCTAAATAACGGGAAAAAAGAAAAAACAAGTTATCTGAAATATTTTGGGTTTCTGTTTTTGTCCTTATTTTACACCTAAATAACGGGAAAAAAGAAAAAAAAGTTAACTCGAATATTTTGGTTTTCTGTTTTTGTCTTTATTTTTCACATAAATAACAGGAAAAAAGAAAGAAAAAGTTATCTGAAATATTTTGGTTTTCTGTTTTTGTCCTTATTTTGCCACCTAAATAACGGGAAAAAGAAAAAACAGGTTATCTGAAATATTTTGGTTTTCTGTTTTTGTCCTTGTTTTGCACCTAAATAACGGGAAGAAAGAAAAAAAAGTTAGCTGAAATATTTTGGTTTTCTGTTTTTGCCTTTATTTTTCACTTAAATAACGGGAAAAGAGAAAAAAAAAGTTATCTGAAATATTTTGGTTTTCTGTTTTTGTCCTTATTTCACACCTAGATAACGGGAAAAAAGAAAAAAAAAGTTATCTGAAATATTTTGGTTTTCTGTTTTTGCCCTTATTTTGCACCGCAATAACGGGAAAAAAGAATAAAAAGTTATTTGAAATATTTTGGTTATCTGTTTTGCCCTTATTTGACACCTAAATAACGGGAAAAAAGAAAAAAAAAGTTATCTGAAATATTTAGGTTTTCTGTTTTTCTCCTTATTTTGCACCTAAATAAAGGGAAAAAGAAAAAAAAATTATTTCAAATATTTTGGTTTTCTGTTTTTGTCCTTTTTTTCACCTAGATAACGGGAAAAAAGAAAAAAAAAGTTATCTGAAATATTTTGGTTTTCTGTTTTTGTCCTTATTTTACACCTAAATAACGGGAAAAAAGAAAAATAAAGTTATCTGAAATATTTTGGTTTTCTGTTTTTGTCCTTATTTTACACCTAAATAACGGGAAAAATGAAAAAAAAGTTATTTGCAATATTTTGGTTTTCTGTTTTTGTCCTGCTTTTGGACGTAAATAACGGGACAAAGAAGAAATAAGTTATCTGAAATATTTTGGTTTTCTGTTTTTGTCTTTATTTTTCACTGAAAAGGAAAAAAAAGTTTATCTGAAATATTTTGGTTTTCTGTTTTTGATTTATTTTGCACCTAAATGACAGGAAAAAAGAAAAAAAAGTTATTTGAAATACTTTGGTTTTCTGTTTTTCTCCTTATTTTGCAAGGGAAAAAGAAAAAAAAATTATTACAAATATTTTGGTTTTCTGGTTTTGTCCTTATTTTACACCCAGATAACGGGAAAAAAGAAAAAAAAAGTTATCTGAAATATTTTGGTTTTCTGTTTTTGTAAAGCTTTTGGACCTAAATAACGGGACAAAGAAGAAATAAGTTATCTGAAATATTTTGGTTTTCTGTTTTTGTCCTTGTTTTGCACCTAAATAACGGGAAAAAAGAAAAATAAAGTTATCTGAAATATTTTGGTTTGCTTTTTTTGTCCTTATTTTACACCTAAATAAAGGGAAAAAAGAAAAAAAAAGTTATTTGAAATATTTTAGTTTTCTGTTTTTGTCCTTATTTTGCACCTAAATGACAGGAAAAAAGAAAAAAAAGTTATCTGAAATATTTTGGTTTTCTGTTTTTGTCCTTATTTTACACCTAAATAACGGGAAAAAAGAAAAATAAAGTTATCTGAAATATTTTGGTTTGCTGTTTTTGTCCTTATTTTACACCTAAATAACGGGAAAAATGAAAAAAAAAAGTTATTTGAAATATTTTGGTTTTCTGTTTTTGTAATGCTTTTGGACCTAAATAACGGGACAAAGAAGAAATAAGTTATCTGAAATATTTTGGTTTTCTGTTTTTGTCCTTGTTTTGCACCTAAATAACGGGAAAAAAGAAAAAAAAAGTTAGCTGAAATATTTTGGTTTTCTGTTTTTGTCTTTATTTTTCACTTAAATAACGGGAAAAAAGAAAAAAAAAGTTGTCTGAAATATTTTGGTTTTCTGTTTTTGTCTTTGTTTTGCAACTAAATAACGGGAAAAAAGAAAAAAAAGTTATCTGAAATATTTTGGTTTTCTGTTTTTGTCTTTATTTTTCACATAAATAACGCGAAAAAAGAAATAAAAAGTTATCTGAAATATTTTGGTTTTCTGTTTTTGTCCTTATTTTACACCTAAATAACGGGAAATATGAAAAAAAAAGTTATTTGAAATATTTTGGTTTTCTGTTTTTGTTCTGCTTTTGGACCTAAATAACGGGACAAAGAAGAAATAAGTTATCTGAAATATTTTGGTTTTCTGTTTTTGTCTTTATTTTTCACTTAAATAACGGGAAAAAAGAAAAAAAAGTTATCTCAAATATTTTGGTTTTCTGTTTTTGTCCTTATTTTGCACCTAAATAACGGGAAAAAAAACAAAAACTTATTTGAAATATTTTGGTTATCTGTGTTTGCCCTTATTTGACACCTAAATAACGGAAAAAAGAAAAAAAAAGTTATTTGAAATATTTTGGTTTTCTGTTTTTGTCCTTATTTTTCAATTAAATAACGGGAAAAAAGACAAAAAAACTTATCTGAAATATTTTGGTTTTCTGTTTTTGTCCTTATTTTGCACCTAAATAAAGGGAAAAAAGAAAAAAAAATATTTTGAAATATTTTGGTTTTCTGTTTTTGTCCTTATTTTACACCTAAATAACGGGAAAAAGAAAAAAAAAGTTATCTGAAATATTTTGGTTTTCTGTTTTTGTCTTTAATTTTCAATTAAATAACGGGAAAAAAGAAAAAAAAAGTTGTCTGAAATATTTTGGTTTTCTGTTTTTGTCTTTGTTTTGTACCTAAATAACGGGAAAAAAGAAAAAAAAGTTGTCTGAAATATTTTGGTTTTCTGTTTTTGTCCTTATTTTACACCTAAATAACGGGAAAAAATAAAAAACAAGTTATCTGAAATATTTTGGTTTTCTGTTTTTGGCCTTATGTTACACCTAAATAACGGGAAAAAAGAAAAAAAAAGTTAACTCGAATATTTTGGTTTTCTGTTTTTGTCTTTATTTTTCACATAAATAACAGGAAAAAAGAAAGAAAAAGTTATCTGAAATATTTTGGTTTTCTGTTTTTGTCCTTATTTTGCCACCTAAATAACGGGAAAAAGAAAAAACAAGTTATCTGAAATATTTTGGTTTTCTGTTTTTACCCTTATTCTGCACCGCAATAACGGGAAAAAAGAATAAAAAGTTATTTGAAATATTTTGGTTATCTCTTTTTGCCCTTATTTGACACCTAAATAACGGGAAAAAAGAAAAAAAAAGTTATCTGAAATATTTTGGTTTTCTGTTTTTGTCTTTATTTTTCACTTAACTAACGGGAAAAGAGAAAAAAAAAGTTGTCTGAAATATTTTGGTTTTCTGTTTTTGTCCTTGTTTTGCACCTAAAAAACGGGAAAAAAGAAAAATAAAGTTATCTGAAATATTTTGGTTTTCTGTTTTTGTCCTTATTTCACACCTAGATAACGGGAAAAAAGAAAAAAAAAGTTATCTGAAATATTTTGGTTTTCTGTTTTTGACTTATTTTGCACCTAAATGACAGGAAAAAAGAAAAAAAAGTTATTTGAAATATTTTGGTTTTCTGTTTTTCTCCTTATTTTGCACCTAAATAAAGGAAAAAAGGAAAAAAAATTATTACAAATATTTTGGTTTTCTGGTTTTGTCCTTATATTACACCTAGATAACGGGAAAAAAGAAAAAAAAA
This sequence comes from Empis livida, assembly GCA_963932195.1. Taxonomy (NCBI): domain Eukaryota; kingdom Metazoa; phylum Arthropoda; class Insecta; order Diptera; family Empididae; genus Empis; species Empis livida. Next base: position 26,049,146 of record OZ010647.1, on the reverse strand, counting down.
GTTATCTGAAATATTTTGGTTTTCTGTTTTTGTCTTTATTTTTCAATTAAATAACGGGAAAAAAGAAAAAAAACTTATCTGAAATATTTTGGTTTTCTGTTTTTGTCCTTATTTTGCACCTAAATAAAGGGAAAAAAGAAAAAAAAAGTTATTTGAAATATTTTAGTTTTCTTTTTTTGTCCTTATTTTGCACCTAAATGACAGGAAAAAAGAAAAAAAAGTTATCTGAAATATTTTGGTTTTGTGTTTTTGTCCTTATTTTACACCTAAATAACGGGAAAAAAGAAAAATAAAGTTATCTGAAATATTTCGGTTTTCTGTTTTTGTCCTTATTTTGCACCTAAATAACGGGAAAAAAGAAAAAAATAGTTAGCTGAAATATTTTGGTTTTCTGTTTTTGTATTTATTTTTCACTTAAATAACGGGAAAAAAGAAAAAAAAAGTTGTCTGAAATATTTTGGTTTTCTGTTTTTGTCTTTGTTTTGCACCTAAATAACGGGAAAAAAGAAAAAAAAGTTATCTGAAATATTTTGGTTTTCTGTTTTTGTCCTTATTTTACACCTAAATAACGGGAAACAAGAAAAAAAAATTATCTGAAATATTATGGTTTTCTGTTTTTGTCTTTATTTTTAACATAAATAACGCGAAAAAAGAAATAAAAAGTTATCTGAAATATTTTGGTTTTCTGTTTTTGTCCTTATTTTACACCTACATAACGGGAAAAAAGAAAAAAAATTGTATGTGAAATATTTTGGTTTTCTGTTTTTGTCCTTATTTTACACCTAAATAACGGGAAATATGAAAAAAAAGTTATTTGAAATATTTTAGTTTTCTGTTTTTGTTCTGCTTTTGGACCTAAATAACGGGACAAAGAAGAAATAAGTTATCTGAAATATTTTGGTTTCCTGTTTTTGTCTTTATTTTTCACTTAAATAACGGGAAAAAAGAAAAAAAGTTATCTGAAATATTTTGGTTTTCTGTTTTTGTCCTTATTTTGCACCTAAATAACGGGAAAAAAGAACAAAAAGTTATTTGAAATATTTTGGTTATCTGTGTTTGCCCTTATTTGACACCTAAATAACGGAAAAAAGAGTTATCTGAAATATTTTGGTTTTCTGTTTTGCTCTTTATTTTGCACCTAAATAAAGGGAAAAAGAAAAAAAAATCATTTCAAATATTTTGGTTTTCTGTTTTTGTCCTTATTTTACACCTAAATAAAGGGAAAAAAGAAAAAAAAGTTATGTGAAATATTTTGGTTTTCTTTTTTTGTCCTTATTTTTCAATTAAATAACGGGAAAAAAGACAAAAAAACTTATGTGAAATATTTTGGTTTTCTGTTTTTGTCCTTATTTTGCACCTAAATAAAGGGAAAAAAGAAAAACAAGTATTTTGAAATATTTTGGTTTTCTGTTTTTGTCCTTATTTTACACCTAAATAACGGGGAAAAAGAAAAAAAAAGTTATCTGAAATATTTTGGTTTTCTGTTTTTGTCTTTAATTCTCAATTAAATAACGGGAAAAAAGAAAAAAAAAGTTATCTGAAATATTTTGGTTTTCTGTTTTTGTCCTTATTTTACACTTAAATAACGGGAAAAAAGAAAAAAAAAGTTCTCTGAAATATTTTGGTTTTCTGTTTTTGTCTTTGTTTTGTACCTAAATAACGGGAAAAAAGAAAAAAAAGTTATCTGAAATATTTTGGTTTTCTGTTTTTGTCCTTATTTTATACCTAAATAACGGGAAAAAATAAAAAACAAGTTATCTGAAATATTTTGGTTTTCTGTTTTTGTCCTTATTTTACACCTAAATAACGGGAAAAAAGAAAAAAAAAGTTAACTCGAATATTTTGGTTTTCTGTTTTTGTCTTTATTTTTCACATAAATAACAGGAAAAAAGAAAGAAAAAGTTATGTGAAATATTTTGGTTTGCTGTTTTTGTCCTTATTTTGCCACCTAAATAACGGGAAAAAGAAAAAAAAAGTTATCTGAAATATTTTGGTTTTCTGTTTTTGCCCTTATTTTGCACCGCAATAACGGGAAAAAAAAATTAATTTCAAATATTTTGGTTTTCTGTTTTTGTCCTTATTTTACACCTAGATAACGGGAAAAAAGAAAAAAAAAGTTATCTGAAATATTTTGGTTTTCTGTTTTTGTCCTTATTTTACACCTAAATAACGGGAAAAAAGAAAAATAAAGTTATCTGAAATATTTTGGTTTTCTGTTTTTGTCCTTATTTTACACCTAAATAACGGGAAAAATGAAAAAAAAAGTTATCTGAAATATTTTGGTTTTCTGTTTTTGTCCTGCTTTTGGACCTAAATAACGAGACAAAGAAGAAATAAGTTATCTGAAATATTTTGGTTTTCTGTTTTTGTCTTTATTTTTCACTTAAATAACGGGAAAAAGGAAAAAAAAATTTATCTGAAATATTTTGGTTTTCTGTTTTTGACTTATTTTGCACCTAAAGACAGGAAAAACGAAAAAAAAGTTATTTGAAATATTTTGGTTTTCTGTTTTTCTCCTTATTTTGCACCTAAATAAAGGGAAAAAGAAAAAAAAATTATTACAAATATTTTGGTTTTCTGGTTTTGTCCTTATTTTACACCTAGATAACGGGAAAAAAAAAAAAAAGTTATCTGAAATATTTTGGTTTTCTCTTTTTGTCTTTATTTTTCAATTAAATAACGGGAAAAAAGAAAAAAAAAACTTATCTGAAATATTTTGGTTTTCTGTTTTTGTCCTTATTTTGCACCTAAATAACGGGAAAAAAGAAAAATAAAGTTATCTGAAATATTTTGGTTTTCTCTTTTTGTCTTTATTTTTCAATTAAATAAAGGGAAAAAAGAAAAAAAAAGTTATTTGAAATATTTTAGTTTTCTGTTTTTGTCCTTATTTTACACCTAAATAACGGGAAAAAAGAAAAATTAAGTTATCTGAAATATTTTGGTTTTCTGTTTTTGTCCTTATTTTACACCTAAATAACGGGAAAAATGAAAAAAAAAGTTATTTGAAATATTTTGGTTTTCTGTTTTTGTCCTGCTTTTGGACCTAAATAACGGGACAAAGAAGAAATAAGTTATCTGAAAGATTTTGGTTTTCTGTTTTTGTCTTTATTTTTCACTTAAATAACGGGAAAAAAGAAAAAAAAAGTTATCTGAAATATTTTGGTTTTCTGTTTTTGTCCTTATTTTATACCTAAATAACGGGAAAAAAGAAAAAAAAGTTATCTGAAATATGTTGGTTTTCTGTTTTTGTCTTTATTTTTCACTTAAATAACGGGAAAAAAGAAAAAAAAAGTTATCTGAAATATTTTGGTTTTTTGTTATTGTCTTTATTTTTCACTTAAATAACGGGAAAAAAGAAAAAAATAGTTAGCTGAAATATTTTGGTTTTCTGTTTTTTTTCAAATAACTTTTCACTTAAATAACGGGAAAAATGAAAAAAAAAGTTATCTGAAATATTTTGGTTTTCTGGTTTTGTCCTTATTTTACACCTACATAACGGGAAAGAAGAAAAAAAAGTTATTTGAAATATTTTGGTTTTCTGCTTTTGTCCTTATTTTACACCTAAATAAAGGGAAAAAAGAAAAAAAAGTTATTTGAAAGATTTTGGTTTTCTGTTTTTGTCCTGCTTTTGGACCTAAATAACGGGAAAAAAGAAGAAAAAAGTTATCTGAAATAATATGGTTTTCTGTTTTTGTCCTTATTTTACACCTAAATTACGGGAAAAAAGAAAAAAAAGTTATTTGAATATTTTGGTTTTCTGTTTTTGTCTTTATTTTTCACTTAAATAACGGGAAAAAAGAAAAAAAAGTTATTTGAAATATTTTGGTTTTCTGGGTTTGTCCTTATTTTACACCTAAATAACGGGAAAAATGAAAAAAAAAAGTTTTCTGAAATATTTTGGTTTTCTGTTTTGTCCTTATTTTGCACCTAAATAACGGGAAAAAAGAAAAAAAAGTTTTTTGAAATATTTTGGTTTTCTGTTTTTGTCCTTATTTTACACCTAAATAACAGGCAAACTGAAAAAAAAGGTATTTGAAATATTTTGGTTTTCTGGGTTTGTCCTTATTTTACACCTAAATAACGGGAAAAAAGAAAAAAAATATATCTGAAATATTTTGGTTTTCTGTTTTTGTCCTTATTTTACACCTAAATAACGGGAAAAATGAAAAAAAAAAATTTCTGAAATATTTTGGTTTTCTGTTTTTGTCCTTATTTTGCACCTAAATAACGGGAAAAAAGAAAAAAAAGTTTTTTGAAATATTTTGGTTTTCTATTTTTGTCCTTATTTTACACCTAAATGAAAAAAAGCTAAATGAAAAAAAAAGTTATCTGAAATATTTTGTTTTCTGGGTTTGTCCTTATTTTACACCTAAATAACGGGAAAAAAGAAAAAAACGTTATCTGAAATATTTAGGTTTTCTGTTTTTGTTTTTATTTTTCACTTAAATAACGGGGAAAAAGAAAAAAAAATTATTTCAAATATTTTGGTTTTCTGTTTTTGTCTTTATTTTACACCTAAATAAAGGGAAAAAAAAAAAAAGTTATTTCAAATATTTTGGTTTTCTGTTTTTGTCCTTATTTTTCAATTAAATAACGGGAAAAAGAAAAAAAAGTTATTTGAACTATTTTGGTTTTCTGTTTTTGTCCTTATTTTACACCTAAATAACGGAAAGAATGAAAAAAACACTTTTCTGAAATATTTTGGTTTTCTGTTTTTGTCTTTATTTTTCACTTAAATAACGGGAAAAAAGAAAAAAAAAGTTATGTGAAATATTTTGGTTTTCTCTTTTTGTCTTTATTTTTCACTTAAATAACGGGAAAAAAGAATAAAAAGTTATTTGAAATATTTTGGTTTTGTGTTTTTGTCCTTATTTTGCCACCTAAATAACAAGAAAAAAGAAAGTTATCTGAATTATTTTGGTTATCTGTTTTTCCCTTATTTGACACCTAAATAACGGAAAAAAGAAAAAAAAGTTATCTGAAATATTTTGGTTTTCTGTTTTGCTCCTTATTTTGCACCTAAATAAAGGGAAAAAGAAAAAAAAATTATTTCAAATATTTTGGTTTTCTGTTTTTGTCTTTATTTAACACCTAAATAAAGGGAAAACAGAAAAAAAAGTTATTGCAAACATTTTGGTTTTCTGTTTTTGTCCTTATTTTTCAATTAAATAACGGGAAAAAGAAAAAAAAGTTATTTGAACTATTTTGGTTTTCTGTTTTTGTCCTTATTTTACACCTAAATAACGGAAAAAATGAAAAAAAAAGTTTTCTGAAATATTTTGGTTTTCTCTTTTTGTCTTTATTTTTCACTTAAATAACGGGAAAAAAGAAAAAAAAAGTTATGTGACATATTTTGGTTTTCTCTTTTTGTCTTTATTTTTCACTTAAATAACGGGAAAAAAGAAAAAAATTTTTTTTTAAATATTTTGGTTTTGTGTTTTTGTCCTTATTTTGCCACCTAAATAACAAGAAAAAAGAAAAAGAAAGTTATCTGAATTATTTTGGTTATCTGTTTTTGCCCTTATTTGACATCTAAATAACGGAAAAAAGAAAAAAAAGTTATCTGAGATATTTTGGTTTTCTGTTTTGCTCCTTATTTTGCACCTAAATAAAGGGAAAAAGAAAAAAAAATTATTTCAAATATTTTGGTTTTCTGTTTTTGTCTTTATTTTACACCTAAATAAAGGGAAAAAAGAAAAAAAAGTTATGTCAAACATTTTGGTTTTCTGTTTTGCTCCTTATTTTGCATGTGAAATATTTTGGTTTTCTCTTTTTGTCTTTATTTTTCACTTAAATAACGGGAAAAAAGAAAAAAAAGTTATATGAAATATTTTGGTTTTGTGTTTTTGTCCTTATTTTGCCACCTAAATAACAAGAAAAAAGAAAAAGAAAGTTATCTGAATTATTTTGGTTATCTGTTTTTGCCCTTATTTGACACCTAAATAACGGAAAAAAGAAAAAAAAGTTATCTGAAATATTTTGGTTTTCTGTTTTGCTCCTTATTTTGCACCTAAATAAAGGGAAAAAGAAAAAAAAAATTATTTCAAATATTTTGGTTTTCTGTTTTTGTCTTTATTTTACAACTAAATAAAGGGAAAAAAAAAAAGTTATTTCAAACATTTTGGTTTTCTGTTTTTGTCCTTATTTTTCAATTAAATAACGGGAAAAAGAAAAAAAAGTTATTTGAACTATTTTGGTTTTCTGTTTTTGTCCTTATTTTACACCTAAATAACGGAAAGAATGAAAAAAAAAGTTTTCTGAAATATTTTGGTTTTCTGTTTTTGTCTTTATTTTTCACTTAAATAACGGGAAAAAAGAAAAAAAAAGTTATGTGAAATATTTTGGTTTTCTCTTTTTGTCTTTATTTTTCACTTAAATTACGGGAAAAAAGAAAAAAAAGTTATTTGAAATATTTTGGTTTTGTGTTTTTGTCCTTATTTTGCCACCTAAATAACAAGAAAAAAGAAAAAGAAAGTTATCTGAATTATATTGGTTATCTGTTTTTGCCCTTATTTGACACCTAAATAACGGAAAAAAGAAAAAAAAGTTATCTGAAATATTTTGGTTTTCTGTTTTGCTCCTTATTTTGCACCTAAATAAAGGGAAAAAGAAAAAAAAATTATTTCAAATATTTTGGTTTTCTGTTTTTGTCTTTATTTTACACCTAAATAAAGGGAAAAAAGAAAAAAAAGTTATGTCAAACATTTTGGTTTTCTGTTTTTGTCCTTATTTTTCAATTAAATAACGGAAAAAAGAAAAAAAAGTTATTTGAACTATTTTGGTTTTCTGTTTTTGTCCTTATTTTACACCTAAATAACGGAAAAAAAAGAAAAAAATTTATATGAAGTATTTCGGTTTACTGTTTTTGTCCTTATTTTACACCTAAATTACGGGAAAAAAGAAAAAAAAGTTATTTGAATATTTTGGTTTTCTATTTTTGTCTTTATTTTACACATAATTAACAGGCAAAATGAAAAAAAGTTATCTGAAATATTTTGTTTTCTGGGTTTGTCCTTATTTTACACCTAACTAACGGGAAAAAAGAAATAAAAGTTATCTGAAGTATTTTGGTTTACTGCTTTTGTCCTAATTTTACACCTAAATTACGGGAAAAAAGAAAAAAAAGTTATTTAAATATTTTGGTTTTCTGTTTTTCTCCTTAATTTACACCTAAATAAAGGGAAAAAGAAAAAAAAATTATTTCAAATATTTTGGTTTTTTGTTTTTGTCGTTATTTTTCAATTAAATAACGGGAAAAAAGAAAAAAAAACTTATCTGAAATATTTTGGTTTTCTGTTTTTGTCCTTATTTTACACCTAAATAACGGGAAAAATGAAAAAAAAAGTTATTTGAAATATTTTAGTTTTCTGTTTTTGTCCTGCTTTTGGACCTAAATAACGGGACAAAGAAGAAATAAGTTAGCTGAATTATTTTGGTTTTCTCTTTTTGTCTTTATTTTTCACTTAAATAACGGGAAATAAGAAAAAAAAGTTATTTGAAATATTTTGGTTTTGTGTTTTTGTTCTTATTTTACACCTAAATAACGGGAAAAAAGAAAAGGAAAGTTATCTGCGTTATTTTGGTTATCTGTTTTTGCCCTTATTTGACACCTAAATAACGGAAAAAAGAAAAAAAAAGTTATCTGAAATATTTTTGTTTTCTGTTTTGCTCCTTATTTTGCACCTAAATAAAGGGAAAAAGAAAAAAAAAATTATTTCAAATATTTTGGTTTTCTGTTTTTGTCTTTATTTTACACCTAAATAAAGGGGAAAAAGAAAAAAAGTTATTTCAAACATTTTGGTTTTCTGTTTTTGTCCTTATTTTTCAATTAAATAACGGGAAAAAAAAAAAAAATTTATCTGAAATATTTGGGTCACCTGTTTTTGTCCTTATTTTGCACCTAAATGACAGGAAAAAAGAAAAAAAAGTTATTTGAAATATTTTGGTTTTGTGTTTTTGTCCTTATTTTACAACTAAATAACGGGAAAAAAGAAAAAAAAAGTTATCTGAAATATTATGGTTTTCTGTTTTTGTCGTTATTTTGCATCTAAATAACGGGAAAAAAGAAAAATAGTTATTTCAAATATTTTGGTTTTCTATTTTTGTCCTTATTTTACAACTAAATAACGGGAAAAAAGAAAAAAAAAGTTATCTGAAATATTTTGGTTTTCTGTTTTTCTCCTTATTTTGCACCTAAATAAAGCGAAAAAAAAAAAAAAAATTATTGGAAATATTTTGGTTTTCTGTTTTTGTCTTTATTTTACACCTAAATAAAGCGAAAAAAGAAAAAAAAGTTATTTGAAACATTTTGGTTTTCTGTGTTTGTCCTTATTTTACACCTAAATAACGGGAAAAATGAAAAAAAAAGTTATTTGAAATATTTTAGTTTTCTGTTTTTGTCCTGCTTTTGGACCTAAATAACGGGACAAAGAAGAAATAAGTTAGCTGAAATATTTTGGTTTTCTGTTTTTGTCTTTATTTTTCACTTAAATAATGGAAAAAAAGAAAAAAAAGTTATTTGAAATTTTTGGTTTTGTGTTTTTGTTCTTATTTTACACCTAAATAACGGGAAAAAAGAAAAAGAAAGTTATCTGAATTATTTTGGTTATCTGTTTTTGCCCTTATTTGACACCTAAATAACGGAAAAAAGAAAAAAAAGTTATATGAAATATTTTGGTTTTCTGTTTTGCTCCTTATTTTGCACCTAAATAAAGGGAAAAAGAAAAAAAAATTATTTCAAATATTTTGGTTTTCTGTTTTTGTCTTTATTTTACACCTAAATAAAGGGAAAAAAGAAAAAAAAGTTATTTCAAACATTTTGGTTTTCTGTTTTTGTCCTTATTTTTCAATTAAATAACGGGAAAAAGAAAAAAAAGTTATTTGAACTATTTTGGTTTTCTGTTTTTGTCCTTATTTTACACCTAAATAACGCAAAAAAGAAAAAAAAGTTATTTGAAATATTTTGGTTTTCTGTTTTTCTCCTTATTTTACACCTAAATAACGGGAAAAAAAGAAAAAAAGTTATATGAAGTATTTCGGTTTACTGTTTTTGTCCTTATTTTACACCTAAATTACGGGAAAAAAGAAAAAAAAGTTATTTGAATATTTTGGTTTTCTATTTTTGTCTTTATTTTACACCTAAATAACAGGCAAAATGAAAAAAAAGTTATCTGAAATATTTTGTTTTCTGGGTTTGTCCTTATTTTACACCTAAATAACGGAAAAAAAGAAATAAAAGTTATCTGAAGTATTTTGGTTTACTGCTATTGTCCTTATTTTACACCTAAATTATGGGAAAAAAGAAAAAAAAGTTATTTAAATATTTTGGTTTTCTGTTTTTCTCCTTAATTTACACCTAAATAAAGGGAAAAAGAAAAAAAAATTATTTCAAATATTTTGGTTTTTTGTTTTTGTCGTTATTTTTCAATTAAATAACGGGAAAAAAGAAAAAAAAACTTATCTGAAATATTTTGGTTTTCTGTTTTTGTCCTTATTTTACACCTAAATAACGGGAAAAATGAAAAAAAAAAGTTATTTGAAATATTTTAGTTTTCTGGTTTTGTCCTGCTTTTGGACCTAAATAACGGGACAAAGAAGAAATAAGTTATCTGAAATATTTTGGTTTTCTGTTTTTGTCTTTATTTTTCACTTAAATAAAGGGAAAAAAGAAAAAAAAATTTATCTGAAATATTTTGGTCACCTGTTTTTGTCCTTATTTTGCACCTAAATGACAGGAAAAAAAAAAAAAAGTTATTTGAAATATTTTGGTTTTGTGTTTTTGTCCTTATTTTACACCTAAATAACGGGAAAAAAGAAAAAAAAAGTTATCTAAAATATTTTGGTTTTCTGTTTTTGTCGTTATTTTGCACCTAAATAACGGGAAAAAAGAAAAATAGTTATTTGAAATATTTTGGTTTTCTATTTTTGTCCTTATTTTACAACTAAATAACGGGAAAAAAGAAAAAAAAAGTTATCTGAAATATTTTGGTTTTCTGTTTTTCTCCTTATTTTGCACCTAAATAAAGCGAAAAAAGAAAAAAAAATTATTGGAAATATTTTGGTTTTCTGTTTTTGTCTTTATTTTACACCTAAATAAAGCGAAAAAAGAAAAAAAAGTTATTTGAAACATTTTGGTTTTCTGTGTTTGTCCTTATTTTACACCTAAATAACGGGAAAAATGAAAAAAAAAAGTTATTAGAAATATTTTAGTTTTCTGTTTTTGTCCTACTTTTGGACCTAAATAACGGGACAAAGAAGAAATAAGTTAGCTGAAATATTTTGGTTTTCTGTTTTTGTCTTTATTTTTCACTTAAATAACGGAAAAAAAGAAAAAAAGTTATTTGAAATTTTTGGTTTTGTGTTTTTGTTCTTATTTTACACCTAAATCACGGGAAAAAAGAAAAAGAAAGTTATCTGAATTATTTTGATTATCTGTTTTTGCCCTTATTTGACACCTAAATAACGGAAAAAAGAAAAAAAAGTTATCTGAAATATTTTGGTTTTCTGTTTTTGTTTTTATTTTACACCTAAATAAAGGGAAAAAAGAAAAAAAGTTATCTGAAATATTTTGGTTTTCTGTGTTTGTCCTTATTTGACACCTAAATAACGGAAAAAAGAAAAAAAAGTTATCTGAAATATTTTGGTTTTCTGTTTTTGTTTTTATTTTACACCTAAATAACGGGAAAAAAGAAAAAAAAATTTATCTGAAATATTTTGGTCTCCTGTTTTTGTCCTTATTTTGCACCTAAATGACAGGAAAAAAGAAAAAAAAGTTATTTGAAATATTTTGGTTTTGTGTTTTTGTCCTTATTTTACACCTAAATAACGGCAAAAAAGAAAAAAAAAGTTATCTGAAATATTTTGGTTTTCTGTTTTTGTCGTTATTTTGCACCTAAATAACGGGAAAAAAGAAAAAAAAGTTATTGGAAATATTTTGGTTTTCTGTTTTTGTTTTTATTTTACACCTAAATAAAGGGAAAAAAGAAAAAAAGTTATCTGAAATATTTTGGTTTTCTGTTTTTGTCCTTATTTGACACCTAACTAACGGAAAAAGGAAAAAAAAAGTTATCTGAAATATTTTGGTTTTCTGTTTTTCTCCTTATTTTGCACCTAAATAAAGCGAAAAAAGAAAAAAAAATTATTGGAAAAATTTTGGTTTTCTGTGTTTGTCCTTATTTTACACCTAAATAACAGGCAAAATGAAAAAAAAGTTATCTGAAATATTTGGTTTTCTGAGTTCGTCCTTATTTTACACCTAAATAACGGGAAAAGAAATAAAAGTTATCTGAAGTATTTTGGTTTACTGCTTTTGTCCTTATTTTACACCTAAATTACGGGAAAAAAGAAAAAAAAGTTATTTAAATATTTTGGTTTTCTGTTTTTCTCCTTAATTTACACCTAAATAAAGGAAAAAAGAAAAAAAAATTATTTCAAATATTTTGGTATTTGAAATAAATAACGAGAAAAAAGAAAAAAAAACTTATCTGAAATATTTTGGTTTTCTGTTTTTGTCCTTATTTTACACCTAAATAACGGGAAAAATGAAAAAAAAAGTTATTTGAAATATTTTAGTTTTCTGGTTTTGTCCTGCTTTTGGACCTAAATAACGGGACAAAGAAGAAATAAGTTATCTGAAATATTTTGGTTTTCTGTTTTTGTCTTTATTTTTCACTTAAATAAAGGGAAAAAAGAAAAAAAAATTTATCTGAAATATTTTGGTCACCTGTTTTTGTCCTTATTTTGCACCTAAATGACAGGAAAAAAGAAAAAAAAGTTATTTGAAATATTTTGGTTTTGTGTTTTTGTCCTAATTTTATACCTAAATAACGGGAAAAAAGAAAAAAAAAGTTATCTGAAATATTTTGGTTTTCTGTTTTTGTCGTTATTTTGCACCTAAATAACGGGAAAAAAGAAAAATAGTTATTTGAAATATTTTGGTTTTCTATTTTTGTCCTTATTTTACAACTAAATAACGGGAAAAAAGAAAAAAAAAGTTATCTGAAATATTTTGGTTTTCTGTTTTTCTCCTTATTTTGCACCTAAATAAAGCGAAAAAAGAAAAAAAAATTATTGGAAATATTTTGGTTTTCTGTTTTTGTCTTTATTTTACACCTAAATAAAGCGAAAAAAGAAAAAAAAGTTATTTGAAACATTTTGGTTTTCTGTGTTTGTCCTTATTTTACACCTAAATAACGGGAAAAATGAAAAAAAAAAGTTATTAGAAATATTTTAGTTTTCTGTTTTTGTCCTGCTTTTGGACCTAAATAACGGGACAAAGAAGAAATAAGTTAGCTGAAATATTTTGGTTTTCTGTTTTTGTCTTTATTTTTCACTTAAATAACGGAAAAAAAGAAAAAAAGTTATTTGAAATTTTTGGTTTTGTGTTTTTGTTCTTATTTTACACCTAAATCACGGGAAAAAAGAAAAAGAAAGTTATCTGAATTATTTTGATTATCTGTTTTTGCCCTTATTTGACACCTAAATAACGGAAAAAAGAAAAAAAAGTTATCTGAAATATTTTGGTTTTCTGTTTTGCTCCTTATTTTGCACCTAAATAAAGGGAAAAAGAAAAAAAAATTTTTTCAAATATTTTGGTTTTCTGTTTTTGTCTTTATTTTACACCTAAATAAAGGGAAAAAAGAAAAAAAAGTTATTTCAAACATTTTGGTTTTCTGTTTTTGTCCTTATTTTTCAATTAAATAACGGGAAAAAGAAAAAAAAGTAATTTGAACTTTTTTGGTTTTCTGTTTTTGTCCTTATTTTACACCTAAATAACGAGAAAAAAGAAAAAAAAGTTATTTGAAATATTTTGGTTTTCTGTTTTTCTCCTTATTTTACACCTAAATAACGCGAAAAAAAGAAAAAAAGTTATGTGAAGTATTTTGGTTTACTGTTTTTGTCCTTATTTTACACCTAAATTACGGGAAAAAAGAAAAAAAAGTTATTTGAATATTTTGGTTTTCTATTTTTGTCTTTATTTTACACCTAAATAACAGGCAAAATGAAAAAAAATTAACTGAAATATTTTGTTTTCTGGGTTTGTCCTTATTTTACACCTAAATAACGGGAAAAAAGAAATAAAAGTTATCTGAAGTATTTTGGTTTACTGCTTTTGTCCTTATTTTACACCTAAATTACGGGAAAAAAGAAAAAAAAGTTATTTAAATATTTTGGTTTTCTGTTTTTCTCCTTAATTTACACCTAAATAAAGGGAAAAAGAAAAAAAAATTATTTCAAATATTTTGGTTTTTTGTTTTTATCGTTATTTTTCAATTAAATAACGGGAAAAAAGAAAAAAAAATTTATCTGAAATATTTTGGTCTCCTGTTTTTGTCCTTATTTTGCACCTAAATGACAGGAAAAAAGAAAAAAAAAGTTATTTGAAATATTTTGGTTTTGTATTTGTGTCCTTATTTTACACCTAAATAACGGGAAAAAAGAAAAAAAAAGTTATCTGAAATATTTTGGTTTTCTGTTTTTGTCATTATTTTACACCTAAAAAACGGGAAAAATGAAAAAAAAAGTTATTTGAAATATTTTAGTTTTCTGGTTTTGTCCTGCTTTTGGACCTAAATAACGGGACAAAGAAGAAATAAGTGATCTGAAATAATTTGGTTTTCTGTTTTTGTCTTTATTTTTCACTTAAATAACGGGAAAAAAGAAAAAAAAATTTATCTGAAATATTTTGGTCTCCTGTTTTTGTCCTTATTTTGCACCTAAATGACAGGAAAAAAGAAAAAAAAGTTATTTGAAATATTTTGGTTTTGTGTTTTTGTCCTTATTTTACACCTAAATAAGGGGAAAAAAGAAAAAAAAAGTTATCTGAAATATTTTGGTTTTCTGTTTTTGTCGTTATTTTGCACCTAAATAACGGGAAAAAAGAAAAAAAAGTTATTGGAAATATTTTGGTTTTCTGTTTTTGTTTTTATTTTACACCTAAATAAAGGGAAAAAAGAAAAAAAGTTATCTGAAATATTTTGGTTTTCTGTTTTTGTCCTTATTTGACACCTAACTGACGGAAAAAAGAAAAAAAAAGTTATCTGAAATATTTTGGTTTTCTATTTTTCTCCTTATTTTGCACCTAAATAAAGCGAAAAAAGAAAAAAAAATTATTGGAAACATTTTGGTTTTCTGTGTTTGTCCTTATTTTACAACTAAAGAACGGAAAAAAAAAAAAAGTTATCTGAAATATTTTGGTTTTCTGTTTTTGTGTTTATTTTTCACTTAAATAACGGGAAAAAAGAAAAAAAAAGTTATCTGAAATATTTTGGTTTTCTGTTTTTGTCCTTATTTTACACCTAAATAACAGGCAAAATGAAAAAAAAGTTATCTGAAATATTTGGTTTTCTGAGTTTGTCCTTTTGCACCTAAATGACAGGAAAAAAGAAAAAAAAGTTATTTGAAATATTTTGGTTTTGTGTTTTTGTCCTTATTTTGCATCTAAATGACAGGAAAAAAGAAAAAAAAAAATATTTGAAATATTTTGGTTTTGTGTTTTTGTCCTTATTTTACACCTAAATAACGGGAAAAAAGAAAAAAAAAGTTATCTGAAATATTTTGGTTTTCTGTTTTTGTCGTTATTTTGCACCTAAATAACGGGAAAAAAGAAAAAAAAGTTATTGGAAATATTTTGGTTTTCTGTTTTTGTTTTTATTTTACACCTAAATAAAGGGAAAAAAGAAAAAAAGTTATCTGAAATATTTTGGTTTTCTGTTTTTGTCCTTATTTGACACCTAACTAACGGAAAAAAGAAAAAAAAAGTTATCTGAAATATTTTGGTTTTCTGTTTTTCTCCTTATTTTGCACCTAAATAAAGCGACAAAAGAAAAAAAAATTATTGGAAACATTTTGGTTTTCTGTGTTTGTCCTTATTTTACAACTAAAGAAAGGAAAAAAAAAAACAGTTATGTGAAATATTTTGGTTTTGTGTTTTTGTCCTTATTTTACACCTAAATACCGGGAAAAAAGAAAAAAAAAGTTATCTGAAATATTTTGGTTTTCTGTTTTTGTCCTTATTTTACACCTAAATAACAGGCAAAATGAAAAAAAAAGTTATCTGAAATATTTGGTTTTCTGAGTTTGTCCTTATTTTACACCTAAATAACGGGAAAAAAGAAAAAAAAGTTATCTGAAATATTTTAGTTTTTTGTTTTTGTCCTTATTTTACACCTAAAGAACGGGAAAACAGAAAAAAAAAGTTATCTGAAATATTTTGGTTTTCTGTTTTTGTCTTTATTTTTCACTTAAATAACGGCAAAAAAGAAAAAAAAAGTTATGTGAAATATTTTGGTTTTCTGTTTTTGTCCTTATTTTACACCTAAATAACGGGAAAAAAGAAAAAAAAGTTATTGGAAATATTTTGGTTTTCTGTTTTTGTTTTTATTTTACACCTAAATAAAGGGAAAAAAGAAAAAAAGTTATCTGAAATATTTTGGTTTTCTGTTTTTGTCCTTATTTGACACCTAACTGACGGAAAAAAGAAAAAAAAAGTTATCTGAAATATTTTGGTTTTCTATTTTTCTCCTTATTTTGCACCTAAATAAAGTGAAAAAAGAAAAAAAAATTATTGGAAACATTTTGGTTTTCTGTGTTTGTCCTTATTTTACAACTAAAGAACGGAAAAAAAAAAAAAGTTATCTGAAATATTTTGGTTTTCTGTTTTTGTGTTTATTTTTCACTTAAATAACGGGAAAAAAGAAAAAAAAAGTTATCTGAAATATTTTGGTTTTCTGTTTTTGTCCTTATTTTACACCTAAATAACAGGCAAAATGAAAAACAAGTTATCTGAAATATTTGGTTTTCTGAGTTTGTCCTTTTGCACCTAAATGACAGGAAAAAAGAAAAAAAAGTTATTTGAAATATTTTGGTTTTGTGTTTTTGTCCTTATTTTGCACCTAAATGACAGGAAAAAAGAAAAAAAAGTTATTTGAAATATTTTGGTTTTGTGTTTGTCCTTATTTTACGCCTAAATAACGGGAAAAAAGAAAAAAAAAGTTATCTGAAATATTTTGGTTTTCTGTTTTTGTCGTTATTTTGCACCTAAATAACGGGAAAAAAGAAAAAAAAGTTATTGGAAATATTTTGGTTTTCTGTTTTTGTTTTTATTTTACACCTAAATAAAGGGAAAAAAGAAAAAAAGTTATCTGAAATATTTTGGTTTTCTGTTTTTGTCCTTATTTGACACCTAACTAACGGAAAAAAGAAAAAAAAAGTTATCTGAAATATTTTGGTTTTCTGTTTTTCTCCTTATTTTGCACCTAAATAAAGCGAAAAAAGAAAAAAAAATTATTGGAAACATTTTGGTTTTCTGTGTTTGTCCTTATTTTACAACTAAAGAAAGGAAAAAAAAAAACAGTTATGTGAAATATTTTGGTTTTCTGTTTTTGTCCTTATTTTACACTTAAATACCGGGAAAAAAGAAAAAAAAAGTTATCTGAAATATTTTGGTTTTCTGTTTTTGTCCTTATTTTACACCTAAATAACAGGCAAAATGAAAAAAAAAGTTATCTGAAATATTTGGTTTTCTGAGTTTGTCCTTATTTTACACCTAAATAACGGGAAAAAAGAAAAAAAAGTTATCTGAAATATTTTAGTTTTCTGTTTTTGTCCTTATTTTACACCTAAAGAACGGGAAAACAGAAAAAAAAAGTTATCTGAAATATTTTGGTTTTCTGTTTTTGTCTTTATTTTTCACTTAAATAACGGGAAAAAAGAAAAAAAAAGTTATGTAAAATATTTTGGTTTTCTGTTTTTGTCCTTATTTTACACCTAAATACCGGAAAAAAGAAAAAAAAAGTTATCTGAAATATTTTGGTTTTCTGTTTTTGTCCTTATTTTACACCTAAATAACAGGCAAAATGAAAAAAAAAGTTATCTGAAATATTTGGTTTTCTGAGTTTGTCCTTATTTTTCACCTAAATAACGGGAAAAAAGAAAAAAAAGTTATCTGAAATATTTTAGTTTTCTGTTTTTGTCCTTATTTTACACCTAAATAACGGGAAAAAAAGAAAAAAAGTTATTTGAAGTATTTCGGTTTACTGTTTTTGTCCTTATTTTACACCTAAATTACGGGAAAAAAGAAAAAAAAGTTATTTGAATATTTTGGTTTTCTATTTTTGTCTTTATTTTACACCTAAATAACGTGGAAAATGAAAAAAAAAGTTATTTGAAATATTTCAAAAACCAAAATATTTCAGATAACTTATTTCTTCTTTGTCCCGTTATTTAGATCCAAAAGCAGGACAGAACCAGAAAACTAAAATATTTTAGTTTTCTGGTTTTGTCCTGCTTTTGGACCTAAATAACGGGACAAAGAAGAAATAAGTTATCTGAAATATTTTGGTTTTCTGTTTTTGTCTTTATTTTTCACTTAAATAACGGGAAAAAAGAAAAAAAAATTTATCTGAAATATTTTGGTCTCCTGTTTTTGTCCTTATTTTGCATCTAAATGACAGGAAAAAAGAAAAAAAAGTTATTTGAAATATTTTGGTTTTGTAATTTTGTCCTTATTTTACACCTAAATAACGGGAAAAAAGAAAAAAAAAGTTATCTGAAATATTTTGGTTTTCTGTTTTTGTCGTTATTTTGCACCTAAATAACGGGAAAAAAGAAAAAAAAGTTATCTGAAATATTTTGGTTTTCTGTTTTTGTCCTTATTTGACACCTAAATAACGGAAAAAAGAAAAAAAAAGTTATCTGAAATATTTTGGTTTTCTGTTTTTCTCCTTATTTTGCACCTAAATAAAGCGAAAAAAGAAAAAAATATTATTGGAAACATTTTGGTTTTCTGTGTTTGTCCTTATTTTACAACTAAATAAAGGAAAAAAAAAAAAAAGTTATCTGAAATATTTTGGTTTTCTGTTTTGGGTTTATTTTTCACTTAAATAACGGGAAAAAAGAAAAAAAAAGTTATCTGAAATATTTTGGTTTTCTGTTTTTCTCCTTATTTTGCACCTAAATAAAGCGAAAAAAGAAAAAAATATTATTGGAAACATTTTGCTTTTCTGTGTTTGTCCTTATTTTACAACTAAATAAAGGAAAAAAAAAAAAAAGTTATCTGAAATATTTTGGTTTTCTGTTTTTGTCTTTATTTTTCACTTAAATAACGGGAAAAAAGAAAAAAAAAAGTTATGTGAAATATTTTGGTTTTCTCTTTTTGTCTTTATTTTTCACTTAAATAACGGGAAAAAAGAAAAAAAAGTTATTTGAAATATTTTGGTTTTGTGTTTTTGTCCTTATTTTGCCACCTAAATAACAAGAAAAAAGAAAAAGAAAGTTATCTGAATTATATTGGTTATCTGTTTTTGCCCTTATTTGACACCTAAATAACGGAAAAAAGAAAAAAAAGTTATCTGAAATATTTTGGTTTTCTGTTTTGCTCCTTATTTTGCACCTAAATAAAGGGAAAAAGAAAAAAAAATTATTTCAAATATATTGGTTTTCTGTTTTTGTCTTTATTTTACACCTAAATAAAGGGAAAAAAGAAAAAAAAGTTATGTCAAACATTTTGGTTTTCTGTTTTTGTCCTTATTTTTCAATTAAATAACGGAAAAAAGAAAAAAAAGTTATTTGAACTATTTTGGTTTTCTGTTTTTGTCCTTATTTTACACCTAACTAACGGGAAAAAAGAAATAAAAGTTATCTGAAGTATTTTGGTTTACTGCTTTTGTCCTAATTTTACACCTAAATTACGGGAAAAAAGAAAAAAAAGTTATTTAAATATTTTGGTTGTCTGTTTTTCTCCTTAATTTACACCTAAATAAAGGGAAAAAGAAAAAAAAATTATTTCAAATATTTTGGTTTTTTGTTTTTGTCGTTATTTTTCAATTAAATAACGGGAAAAAAGAAAAAAAAAATTATCTGCAATATTTTGGTTTTCTGTTTTTGTCCTTATTTTACACCTAAATAACGGGAAAAATGAAAAAAAAAGTTATTTGAAATATTTTAGTTTTCTGTTTTTGTCCTGCTTTTGGACCTAAATAACGGGACAAAGAAGAAATAAGTTAGCTGAATTATTTTGGTTTTCTGTTTTTGTCTTTATTTTTCACTTAAATAACGGGAAATAAGAAAAAAAAGTTATTTGAAATATTTTGGTTTTGTGTTTTTGTTCTTATTTTACACCTAAATAACGGGAAAAAAGAAAAGGTAAGTTATCTGAATTATTTTGGTTATCTGTTTTTGCCCTTATTTGACACCTAAATAACGGAAAAAAGAAAAAAAAGTTATCTGAAATATTTTTGTTTTCTGTTTTGCTCCTTATTTTGCACCTAAATAAAGGGAAAAAGAAAAAAAAAATTATTTCAAATATTTTGGTTTTCTGTTTTTGTCTTTATTTTACACCTAAATAAAGAGGAAAAAGAAAAAAAAGTTATTTCAAACATTTTGGTTTTCTGTTTTTGTCCTTATTTTTCAATTAAATAACGGGAAAAAGAAAAAAAATTTATCTGAAATATTTTGGTCACCTGTTTTTGTCCTTATTTTGCACCTAAATGACAGGAAAAAAGAAAAAAAAGTTATTTGAAATATTTTGGTTTTGTGTTTTTGTCCTTATTTTACAACTAAATAACGGGAAAAAAGAAAAAAAAAGTTATCTGAAATATTTTGGTTTTCTGTTTTTGTCGTTATTTTGCATCTAAATAACGGGAAAAAAGAAAAATAGTTATTTGAAATATTTTGGTTTTCTATTTTTGTCCTTATTTACAACTAAATAACGGGAAAAAAGAAAAAAAAGTTATCTGAAATATTTTGGTTTTCTGTTTTTCTCCTTATTTTGCACCTAAATAAAGCGAAAAAAAAAAAAAAAAATTATTGGAAATATTTTGGTTTTCTGTTTTTGTCTTTATTTTACACCTAAATAAAGCGAAAAAAGAAAAAAAAATTATCTGAAATATTTTGGTTTTCTGTTTTTGTCCTTATTTTACACCTAAATAACGGGAAAAATGAAAAAAAAAGTTATTTGAAATATTTTAGTTTTCTGTTTTTGTCCTGCTTTTGGACCTAAATAACGGGACAAAGAAGAAATAAGTTAGCTGAATTATTTTGGTTTTCTGTTTTTGTCTTTATTTTTCACTTAAATAACGGGAAATAAGAAAAAAAAGTTATTTGAAATATTTTGGTTTTCTGTTTTTGTTCTTATTTTCCACCTAAATAACGGGAAAAAAGAAAAGTAAGTTATCTGAATTATTTTGGTTATCTGTTTTTGCCCTTATTTGACACCTAAATAACGGAAAAAAGAAAAAAAAGTTATTTCAAACATTTTGGTTTTCTGTTTTTGTCCTTATTTTTCAATTAAATAACGGGAAAAAGAAAAAAAAGTAATTTGAACTATTTTGGTTTTCTGTTTTTGTCCTTATTTTACACCTAAATAACGAGAAAAAAGAAAAAAAAGTTATTTGAAATATTTTGGTTTTCTGTTTTTCTCCTTATTTTACACCTAAATAACGGGAAAAAAAGAAAAAAAGTTATATGAAGTATTTCGGTTTACTGTTTTTGTCCTTATTTTACACCTAAATTACGGGAAAAAAGAAAAAAAAGTTATTTGAATATTTTGGTTTTCTATTTTTGTCTTTATTTTACACCTAAATAACAGGCAAAATGAAAAAAAAGTTATCTGAAATATTTTGTTTTCTGGGTTTGTCCTTATTTTACACCTAAATAACGGGAAAAAAGAAATAAAAGTTATCTGAAGTATTTTGGTTTACTGCTATTGTCCTTATTTTACACCTAAATTACGGGAAAAAAGAAAAAAAAGTTATTTAAATATTTTGGTTTTCTGTTTTTCTCCTTAATTTACACCTAAATAAATGGAAAAAGAAAAAAAAATTATTTCAAATATTTTGGTTTTTTGTTTTTGTCGTTATTTTTCAATTAAATAACGGGAAAAAAAAAAAAAAAGTTATCTGAAATATTTTGGTTTTCTGTTTTTGTCCTGCTTTTGGACCTAAATAACGGGACAAAGAAGAAATAAGTGATCTGAAATATTTTGGTTTTCTGTTTTTGTCTTTATTTTACACCTAAATAAAGCGAAAAAAGAAAAAAAAATTATCTGAAATATTTTGGTTTTCTGTTTTTGTCCTTATTTTACACCTAAATAACGGGAAAAATGAAAAAAAAAGTTATTTGAAATATTTTAGTTTTCTGGTTTTGTCCTGCTTTTGGACCTAAATAACGGGACAAAGAAGAAATAAGTGATCTGAAATATTTTGGTTTTCTGTTTTTGTCTTTATTTTTCACTTAAATAACGGGAAAAAAGAAAAAAAAATTTATCTGAAATATTTTGGTCTCCTGTTTTTGTCCTTATTTTGCACCTAAATGACAGGAAAAAAGAAAAAAAAGTTATTTGAAATATTTTGGTTTTGTGTTTTTGTCCTTATTTTACACCTAAATAACGGCAAAAAAGAAAAAAAAAGTTATCTGAAATATTTTGGTTTTCTGTTTTTGTCGTTATTTTGCACCTAAATAACGGGAAAAAAGAAAAAAAAGTTATTGGAAATATTTTGGTTTTCTGTTTTTGTTTTTATTTTACACCTAAATAAAGGGAAAAAAGAAAAAAAGTTATCTGAAATATTTTGGTTTTCTGTTTTTGTCCTTATTTGACACCTAACTAACTTTATTTGACACCTAACTAATATATATATGAAATATTTTGGTTTTCTGTTTTTGTCCTTATTTGACACCTTGGTTTTCTGTTTTTCTCCTTATTTTGCACCTAAATAAAGCGAAAAAAGAAAAAAAAATTATTGGAAAAATTTTGGTTTTCTGTGTTTGTCCTTATTTTACACCTAAATAACAGGCAAAATGAAAAAAAAAGTTATCTGAAATATTTGGTTTTCTGAGTTCGTCCTTATTTTACACCTAAATAACGGGAAAAAAGAAAAAAAAGTTATCTGAAATATTTTGGTTTTCTGTTTTTGTCCTTATTTTACACCTAAAGAACGGGAAAACAGAAAAAAAAAGTTATCTGAAATATTTTGGTTTTCTGTTTTTGTCTTTATTTTTCACTTAAATAACGGGAAAAAAGAAAAAAAAAGTTATGTGAAATATTTTGGTTTTCTGTTTTTGTCCTTATTTTACACCTAAATACCGGGAAAAATGTTTTACACCTAAATAACGTGAAAAGAAATAAAAGTTATCTGAAGTATTTTGGTTTACTGCTTTTGTCCTTATTTTACACCTAAATTACGGGAAAAAAGAAAAAAAAGTTATTTAAATATTTTGGTTTTCTGTTTTTCTCCTTAATTTACACCTAAATAAAGGAAAAAAGAAAAAAAAATTATTTCAAATATTTTGGTATTTGAAATAAATAACGAGAAAAAAGAAAAAAAAACTTATCTGAAATATTTTGGTTTTCTGTTTTTGTCCTTATTTTACACCTAAATAACGGGAAAAATGAAAAAAAAAGTTATTTGAAATATTTTAGTTTTCTGGTTTTGTCCTGCTTTTGGACCTAAATAACGGGACAAAGAAGAAATAAGTTATCTGAAATATTTTGGTTTTCTGTTTTTGTCTTTATTTTTCACTTAAATAAGGACATTTTTCACTTAAATAAGTTTTTGTCCTTATTTTGCACCTAAATGACAGGAAAAAAGAAAAAAAAGTTATTTGAAATATTTTGGTTTTGTGTTTTTGTCCTTATTTTACACCTAAATAACGGGAAAAAAGAAAAAAAAAGTTATCTGAAATATTTTGGTTTTCTGTTTTTCTCGTTATTTTGCACCTAAATAACGGGAAAAAGAAAAATAGTTATTTGAAATATTTTGGTTTTCTATTTTTGTCCTTATTTTACAACTAAATAACGGGAAAAAAGAAAAAAAAAGTTATCTGAAATATTTTGGTTTTCTGTTTTTTCTCCTTATTTTGCACCTAAATAAAGCGAAAAAAGAAAAAAAAATTATTGGAAATATTTTGGTCTTCTGTTTTTGTCTTTATTTTACACCTAAATAAAGCGAAAAAAGAAAAAAAAGTTATTTGAAACATTTTGGTTTTCTGTGTTTGTCCTTATTTTACACCTAAATAACGGGAAAAATGAAAAAAAAAGTTATTAGAAATATTTTAGTTTTCTGTTTTTGTCCTGCTTTTGGACCTAAATAACGGGACAAAGAAGAAATAAGTTAGCTGAAATATTTTGGTTTTCTGTTTTTGTCTTTATTTTTCACTTAAATAACGGAAAAAAAGAAAAAAAGTTATTTGAAATTTTTGGTTTTGTGTTTTTGTTCTTATTTTACACCTAAATAACGGGAAAAAAGAAAAAGAAAGTTATCTGAATTATTTTGATTATCTGTTTTTGCCCTTATTTGACACCTAAATAACGGAAAAAAGAAAAAAAAGTTATCTGAAATATTTTGGTTTTCTGTTTTGCTCCTTATTTTGCACCTAAATAAAGGGAAAAAGAAAAAAAAATTATTTCAAATATTTTGGTTTTCTGTTTTTGTCTTTATTTTACACCTAAATAAAGGGAAAAAAGAAAAAAAAGTTATTTCAAACATTTTGGTTTTCTGTTTTTGTCCTTATTTTTCAATTAAATAACGGGAAAAAGAAAAAAAAGTTATTTGAACTATTTTGGTTTTCTGTTTTTGTCCTTATTTTACACCTAAATAACGAGAAAAAAGAAAAAAAAGTTATTTGAAATATTTTGGTTTTCTGTTTTTCTCCTTATTTTACACCTAAATAACGCGAAAAAAAGAAAAAAAGTTATCTGAAGTATTTCGGTTTACTGTTTTTGTCCTTATTTTACAACTAAATTACGGGAAAAAAGAAAAAAAAGTTATTTGAATATTTTGGTTTTCTATTTTTGTCTTTATTTTACACCTAAATAACAGGCAAAATGAAAAAAAATTAACTGAAATATTTTGTTATCTGGGTTTGTCCTTATTTTACACCTAAATAACGGGAAAAAAGAAATAAAAGTTATCTGAAGTATTTTGGTTAACTGCTTTTGTCCTTATTTTACACCTAAATTACGGGAAAAAAGAAAAAAAAGTTATTTAAATATTTTGGTTTTCTGTTTTTCTCCTTAATTTACACCTAAATAAAGGGAAAAAGAAAAAAAAATTATTTCAAATATTTTGGTTTTTTGTTTTTGTCGTTATTTTTCAATTAAATAACGGGAAAAAAGAAAAAAAATTTATCTGAAATATTTTGGTCTCCTGTTTTTGTCCTTATTTTGCACCTAAATGACAGGAAAAAAGAAAAAAAAGTTATTTGAAATATTTTGGTTTTGTGTTTTTGTCCTTATTTTACACCTAAATAACGGGAAAAAAGAAAAAAAAAGTTATCTGAAATATTTTGGTTTTCTGTTTTTGTCGTTATGTTGCACCTAAATAACGGGAAAAAAGAAAAAAAAGTTATTGGAAATATTTTGGTTTTCTGTTTTTGTTTTTATTGTACACCTAAATAAAGGGAAAAAAGAAAAAAAGTTATCTGAAATATTTTGGTTTTCTGTTTTTGTCCTTATTTGACACCTAACTAACGGAAAAAAGAAAAAAAAAGTTATCTGAAATATTTTGGTTTTCTGTTTTTCTCCTTATTTTGCACCTAAATAAAGCGAAAAAAGAAAAAAAAATTATTGGAAACATTTTGGTTTTCTGTGTTTGTCCTTATTTTACAACTAAAGAACGGAAAAAAAAAAAAAGTTATCTGAAATAATTTGGTTTTCTGTTTTTGTCTTTATTTTTCACTTAAATAACGGGAAAAAAGAAAAAAAAAGTTATCTGAAATATTTTGGTTTTCTGTTTTTGTCCTTATTTTACACCTAAATAACAGGCAAAATGAAAAAAAAAGTTATCTGAAATATTTGGTTTTCTGAGTTTGTCCTTTTGCACCTAAATAACAGGAAAAAAGAAAAAAAAGTTATTTGAAATATTTTGGTTTTGTGTTTTTGTCCTTATTTTGCACCTAAATGACAGGAAAAAAGAAAAAAAAGTTATTTGAAATATTTTGGTTTTGTGTTTTTGTCCTTATTTTACACCTAAATAACGGGAAAAAAAAGAAAAAAAAAAGTTATCTGAAATATTTTGGTTTTCTGTTTTTGTCTTTATTTTTCACTTAAATAACGGGAAAAAAGAAAAAAAAAGTTATCTGAAATATTTTGGTTTTCTGTTTTTGTCCTTATTTTACACCTAAATAACAGGCAAAATGAAAAAAAAAGTTTACTGAAATATTTGGTTTTCTGAGTTTGTCCTTATTTTACACCTAAATAACGGGAAAAAAGAAAAAAAAGTTATCTGAAATATTTTGGTTTTCTGTTTTTGTCCTTATTTTACACCTAAAGAACGGGAAAACAGAAAAAAAAAGTTATCTGAAATATTTTGGTTTTCTGTTTTTGTCTTTATTTTTCACTTAAATAACGGGAAAAAAGAAAAAAAAAGTTATGTGAAATATTTTGGTTTTCTGTTTTTGTCCTTATTTTACACCTAAATACCGGGAAAAATGAAAAAAAAAAGTGTTCTGAAATATTTTGGTTTTCTGTTTTTGTCTTTATTTTTCACTTAAATACCGGCAAAAAAGAAAAAAAAGATATCTGAAATATTTTGGTTTTGTGTTTTTGTCCTTATTTTACACCTAAATAACGGGAAAAAAGAAAAAAAAGTTATTTGAATATTTTGGTTTTCTATTTTTGTCTTTATTTTACACCTAAATAACGGGAAAAATGAAAAAAAAAGTTATTTGAAATATTTCAAAAACCAAAATATTTCAGATAACTTATTTCTTCTTTGTCCCGTTATTTAGGTCCAAAAGCAGGACAAAACCAGAAAACTAAAATATTTTAGTTTTCTGGTTTTGTCCTGCTTTTGGACCTAAATAACGGGACAAAGAAGAAATAAGTTATCTGAAATATTTTGGTTTTCTGTTTTTGTCTTTATTTTTCACTTAAATAACGGGAAAAAAGAAAAAAAAATTTATCTGAAATATTTTGGTCTCCTGTTTTTGTCCTTATTTTGCACCTAAATGACAGGAAAAAAGAAAAAAAAGTTATTTGAAATATTTTGGTTTGGTGTTTTTGTCCTTATTTTACACCTAAATAACGGGAAAAAAGAAAAAAAAAGTTATCTGAAATATTTTGGTTTTCTGTTTTTGTCGTTATTTTGCACCTAAATAACGGGAAAAAAGAAAAAAAAGTTATCTGAAATATTTTGGTTTTCTGTTTTTGTCCGTATTGGACACCTAAATAACGGAAAAAAGAAAAAAAAAGTTATCTGAAATATTTTGGTTTTCTGTTTTTCTCCTTATTTTGCACCTAAATAAAGCGAAAAAAGAAAAAAATATTATTGGAAACATTTTGGTTTTCTGTGTTTGTCCTTATTTTACAACTAAATAAAGGAAAAAAAAAATAAAGTTATCTGAAATATTTTGGTTTTCTGTTTTGGGTTTATTTTTCACTTAAATAACGGGAAAAAAGAAAAAAAAAGTTATCTGAAATATTTTGGTTTTCTGTTTTTCTCCTTATTTTGCACCTAAATAAAGCGAAAAAAGAAAAAAATATTATTGGAAACATTTTGGTTTTCTGTGTTTGTCCTTATTTTACAACTAAATAACGGAAAAAAAAAAAAAAGTTATCTGATATATTTTGGTTTTCTTTTTTGGGTTTATTTTTCACTTAATTAACGGGAAAAAAGTAAAAAAAAGTTATCTGAAATATTTTGGTTTTCTGTTTTTGTCCTTATTTTACACCTAAATAACAGGCAAAATGAAAAAAAAAGTTATCTGAAATATTTGGTTTTCGGAATTTGTCCTTATTTTACACCTAAATAACGGGAAAAATGAAAAAAAAAGTTTTCTGAAATATTTTGGTTTTCTGGTTTTGTCGTTATTTTTCACATAAATAACGGGAAACAAAAAAAAAAAGTTATCTGAAATATTTTGGTTTTCTGTTTTTGTCCTTATTTTGCACCTAAATGACAGGAAAAAAGAAAAAAAAGTTATTTGAAATATTTTGGTTTTCTGTTTTTGTCGTTATTTTGCACCTAAATAACGGGAAAAAAGAAAAAAAAGTTATTGGAAATATTTTGGTTTTCTGTTTTTGTTTTTATTTTACACCTATATAAAGGGAAAAAAGAAAAAAAGTTATCTGAAATATTTTGGTTTTCTGTTTTTGTCCTTATTTGACACCTAACTAACGGAAAAAAGAAAAAAAAAGTTATCTGAAATATTTTGGTTTTCTGTTTTTCTCCTTATTTTGCACCTAAATAAAGCGAAAAAAGAAAAAAATATTATTGGAAACATTTTGGTTTTCTGTGTTTGTCCTTATTTTACAACTAAATAACGGAAAAAAAAAAAAAAAGTTATCTGAAATATTTTGGTTTTCTGTTTTGGGTTTATTTTTCACTTAATTAACGGGAAAAAAAAAAATAAAGTTATCTGAAATATTTTGGTTTTCTGTTTTGGGTTTATTTTTCACTTAAATAACGGGAAAAAAGAAAAAAAAAGTTATCTGAAATATTTTGGTTTTCTGTTTTTCTGCTTATTTTGCACCTAAATAAAGCGAAAAAAGAAAAAAATATTATTGGAAACATTTTGGTTTTCTGTGTTTGTCCTTATTTTACAACTAAATAAAGGAAAAAAAAAAATAAAGTTATCTGAAATATTTTGGTTTTCTGTTTTGGGTTTATTTTTCACTTAAATAACGGGAAAAAAGAAAAAAAAGTTATCTGAAATATTTTGGTTTTCTGTTTTTGTCCTTATTTTACACCTAAAGAACGGGAAAACAGAAAAAAAAAGTTATCTGAAATATTTTGGTTTTCTGTTTTTGTCTTTATTTTTCACTTAAATAACGGGAAAAAAGAAAAAAAAAGTTATGTGAAATATTTTGGTTTTCTGTTTTTGTCCTTATTTTACACCTAAATACCGGGAAAAATGAAAAAAAAAAGTGTTCTGAAATATTTTGGTTTTCTGTTTTTGTCTTTATTTTTCACTTAAATACCGGCAAAAAAGAAAAAAAAGATATCTGAAATATTTTGGTTTTGTGTTTTTGTCCTTATTTTACACCTAAATAACGGGAAAAAAGAAAAAAAAGTTATCTGAAATATTTTGGTTTTCTGTTTTTGTCTTTATTTTTCACTTAAATACCGGGAAGAAAAAAAAAAAAGTTATCTGAAATATTTTGGTTTTCTGTTTTTGTCCTTATTTTACACCTAAATAACGGGAAAAATGAAAAAAAAAGTTTTCTGAAATATTTTGGTTTTCTGTTTTTGTCTTTATTTTTCACTTAAATAACGAGAAAAAAGAAAAAAAAAGTTATCTGAAATTATTTGGTTTTCTGTTTTTGTCCTTATTTTACACCTAAATAACGGGAAAAATGAAAAAAAAAAGTTTTCTGAAATATTTTGGTTTTCTGTTTTGCTCCTTATTTTGCACCTAAATAAAGGGAAAAAGAAAAAAAAATTATTTCAAATATTTTGGTTTTCTGTTTTTGTCTTTATTTTACACCTAAATAAAGAAAAAAAAGAAAAAAAAGTTATTTGAATCATTTTGGTTTTCTGTTTTTGTCCTTATTTTACACCTAAATAAAGGGAAAAAAGAAAAAAAAAATTATTTGAATATTTTGGTTTTCTTTTTTTGTCCTTATTTTACACCTAAATAACAGGCAAAATGAAAAAAAAGTTATCTGAAATATTTTGTTTTCTGGGTTTGTCCTTATTTTACACCTAAATAACGGGAAAAAAGAAAAAAAAGTTATCTGAAATATTTAGGTTTTCTGTTATTGTCCTTATGTTACACCTAAAGAACGGGAAAAAAGAAAAAAAAAGTTATCTGAAATATTTCGGTTTTCTGTCTTTGTCTTTATTTTTCACATAAATAACGGGAAAAAAGAAAAAAAAAGTTATCTGAAATATTTTGGTTTTCTGTTTTTGTCCTTATTTTACACCTAAAGAACGGGAAAAAAGAAAAAAAAGTTATCTGAAATATTTTGGTTTTCTGTTTTTGTCCTTATTTTACACCTAAAGAACGGGAAAAAAGAAAAAAAAAAGTTATCTGAAATATTTTGGTTTTCTTTTTTTGTCTTTATTTTTCACTTAAATAACGGGAAAAAAGAAAAAAAAAGTTATCTGAAATATTTTGGCTTTCTGTTTTTGTCCTTATTTTACACCTAAATAACGGGAAAAATGAAAAAAAAAAAGTTTTCTGAAATATTTTGGTTTTCTGTTTTTGTCTTTATTTTTCACTTAAATAACGGGAAAAAAGAAAAAAAACTTATCTGAAATATTTTGGTTTTCTGTTTTTGTCCTTATTTTACACCTAAATAACGGGAAAAATGAAAAAAAAAGTTATTTGAAATATTTTGGTTTTCTGTTTTTGGCTTTATTTTTCACTTAAATAACGGGAAACAAAAAAAAAAGTTATCTGAAATATTTTGGTTTTCTGTTTTTGTCCTTATTTTACACCTAAATAACGGGAAAAATGAAAAAAAAAGTTTTCTGAAATATTTTGGTTTTCTGGTTTTGTCGTTATTTTTCACTTAAATAACGGAAAAAAAGAAAAAAAAAGTTATCTGAAATATTTTGGTTTTCTGTTTTTGTCGTTATTTTGCACCTAAATAACGGGAAAAAAGAAAAAAAAGTTATTGGAAATATTTTGGTTTTCTGTTTTTGTTTTTATTTTACACCTAAATAAAGGGAAAAACGAAAAAAAGTTATCTGAAATATTTTGGTTTTCTGTTTTTGTCCTTATTTGACACCTAACTAACGGAAAAAAGAAAAAAAAAGTTATCTGAAATATTTTGGTTTTCTGTTTTTCTCCTTATTTTGCACCTAAATAAAGCGAAAAAAGAAAAAAAAATTATTGGAAACATTTTGGTTTTCTGTGTTTGTCCTTATTTTACAACTAAAGAACGGAAAAAAAAAAAAAGTTATCTGAAATAATTTGGTTTTCTGTTTTTGTCTTTATTTTTCACTTAAATAACGGGAAAAAAGAAAAAAAAAGTTATCTGAAATATTTTGGTTTTCTGTTTTTGTCCTTATTTTACACCTAAATAACAGGCAAAATGAAAAAAAAAGTTATCTGAAATATTTGGTTTTCTGAGTTTGTCCTTATTTTACACCTAAATAACGGGAAAAAAGAAAAAAAAGTTATCTGAAATATTTTGGTTTTCTGTTTTTGTCCTTATTTTACACCTAAAGAACGGGAAAACAGAAAAAAGAAGTTATCTGAAATATTTTGGTTTTCTGTTTTTGTCTTTATTTTTCACTTAAATAACGGGAAAAAAGAAAAAAAAAGTTATGTGAAATATTTTGGTTTTCTGTTTTTGTCCTTATTTTACACCTAAATACCGGGAAAAATGAAAAAAAAAAAGTGTTCTGAAATATTTTGGTTTTCTGTTTTTGTCTTTATTTTTCACTTAAATACCGGCAAAAAAGAAAAAAAAGATATCTGAAATATTTTGGTTTTGTGTTTTTGTCCTTATTTTACACCTAAATAACGGGAAAAAAAGAAAAAAAGTTATCTGAAGTATTTCGGTTTACTGTTTTTGTCCTTATTTTACACCTAAATTACGGGAAAAAAGAAAAAAAAGTTATTTGAATATTTTGGTTTTCTATTTTTGTCTTTATTTTACACCTAAATAACGGGATAAATGAAAAAAAAAGTTATTTGAAATATTTCAAAAACCAAAATATTTCAGATAACTTATTTCTTCTTTGTCCCGTTATTTAGGTCCAAAAGCAGGACAAAACCAGAAAACTAAAATATTTTAGTTTTCTGGTTTTGTCCTGCTTTTGGACCTAAATAACGGGACAAAGAAGAAATAAGTTATCTGAAATATTTTGGTTTTCTGTTTTTGTCTTTATTTTTCACTTAAATAACGGGAAAAAAGAAAAAAAAATTTATCTGAAATATTTTGGTCTCCTGTTTTTGTCCTTATTTTGCACCTAAATGACAGGAAAAAAGAAAAAAAAGTTATTTGAAATATTTTGGTTTTGTGTTTTTGTCCTTATTTTACACCTAAATAACGGGAAAAAAGAAAAAAAAAGTTATCTGAAATATTTTGGTTTTCTGTTTTTGTCGTTATTTTGCACCTAAATAACGGGAAAAAAGAAAAAGAAGTTAGCTGAAATATTTTGGTTTTCTGTTTTTGTCCTTATTGGACACCTAAATAACGGAAAAAAGTTATCTGAAATATTTTGGTTTTCTGTTTTGGGTTTATTTTTCACTTAAATAACGGGAAAAAAGAAAAAAAAAGTTATCTGAAATATTTTGGTTTTCTGTTTTTCTCCTTATTTTGCACCTAAATAAAGCGAAAAAAGAAAAAAATATTATTGGAAACATTTTGGTTTTCTGTGTTTGTCCTTATTTTACAACTAAATAACGGAAAAAAAAAAAAAAAGTTATTTGAAATATTTTGGTTTTCTGTTTTGGGTTTATTTTTCACTTAATTAACGGGAAAAAAGAAAAAAAAAGTTATCTGAAATATTTTGGTTTTCTGTTTTTGTCCTTATTTTACACCTAAATAACAGGCAAAATGAAAAAAAAAGTTATCTGAAATATTTGGTTTTCTGAGTTTGTCCTTATTTTACACCTAAATAACGGGAAAAAAGAAAAAAAAGTTATCTGAAATATTTTGGTTTTCTGTTTTTGTCCTTATTTTACACCTAAAGAACGGGAAAACAGAAAAAAAAAGTTATCTGAAATATTTTGGTTTTCTGTTTTTGTCTTTATTTTTCACTTAAATAACGGGAAAAAAGAAAAAAAAAGTTATGTGAAATATTTTGGTTTTCTGTTTTTGTCCTTATTTTACACCTAAATACCGGGAAAAATGAAAAAAAAAAGTGTTCTGAAATATTTTGGTTTTCTGTTTTTGTCTTTATTTTTCACTTAAATACCGGCAAAAAAGAAAAAAAAGATATCTGAAATATTTTGGTTTTGTGTTTTTGTCCTTATTTTACACCTAAATAACGGGAAAAAAGAAAAAAAAAGTTATCTGAAATATTTTGGTTTTCTGTTTTTGTCTTTATTTTTCACTTAAATAACGGGAAGAAAAAAAAAAAGTTATCTGAAATATTTTGGTTTTCTGTTTTTGTCCTTATTTTACACCTAAATAACGGGAAAAATAAAAAAAAAAGTTTTCTGAAATATTTTGGTTTTCTGTTTTTGTCTTTATTTTTCACTTAAATAACGAGAAAAAAGAAAAAAAAAGTTATTTGAAATTATTTGGTTTTCTGTTTTTGTCCTTATTTTACACCTAAATAACGGGAAAAATGAAAAAAAAAAGTTTTCTGAAATATTTTGGTTTTCTGTTTTGCTCCTTATTTTGCACCTAAATAAAGGGAAAAAGAAAAAAAAATTATTTCAAATATTTAGGTTTTCTGTTTTTGTCTTTATTTTACACCTAAATAAAGAAAAAAAAGAAAAAAAAGTTATTTGAATCATTTTGGTTTTCTGTTTTTGTCCTTATTTTACACCTAAATTACGGGAAAAAAGAAAAAAAAATTATTTGAATATTTTGGTTTTCTGTTTTTGTCCTTATTTTACACCTAAATAACAGGCAAAATGAAAAAAAAGTTATCTGAAATATTTTGTTTTCTGGGTTTGTCCTTATTTTAAAACTAAATAACGGGAAAAAAGAAAAAAAAGTTATCTGAAATATTTAGGTTTTCTGTTATTGTCCTTATGTTACACCTAAAGAACGGGAAAAAAGAAAAAAAAAGTTATCTGAAATATTTCGGATTTCTGTCTTTGTCTTTATTTTTCACATAAATAACGGGGAAAAAGAAAAGAAAAGTTATCTGAAATATATTGGTTTTCTGTTTTTGTCCTTATTTTACACCTAAATAACTGGAAAAATGAAAAAAAAAGTTATCTGAAATATTTTATTTCTGAGTTTGTCGTTATTTTACACCTAAATAACGGGAAAAAAGAAAAAAAAGTTATCTGAAATATTTTGGTTTTCTGTTTTTGTCCTTATTTTACACCTAAAGAACGGGAAAAAAGAAAAAAAAAGTTATCTGAAATATTTTGGTTTTCTTTTTTTGTCTTTATTTTTCACTTAAATAACGGGAAAAAAGAAAAAAAAAGTTATCTGAAATATTTTGGCTTTCTGTTTTTGTTCTTATTTTACACCTAAATAACGGGAAAAATGAAAAAAGAAAGTTTTCTGAAATATTTTGGTTTTCTGTTTTTGTCTTTATTTTTCACTTAAATAACGGGAAAAAAGAAAAAAAAGATATCTGAAATATTTTGGTTTTCTGTTTTTGTCCTTATTTTACACCTAAATAACGGGAAAAAAGAACAAAAAAGTTATCTGAAATATTTTGGTTTTCTGTTTTTGGCTTTATTTTTCACTTAAATAACGGGAAACAAAAAAAAAAGTTATCTGAAATATTTTGGTTTTCTGTTTTTGTCCTTATTTTACACCTTAATAACGGGAAAAATGAAAAAAAAAGTTTTCTGAAATATTTTGGTTTTCTGGTTTTGTCGTTATTTTTCACTTAAATAACGGGAAACAAAAAAAAAAGTTATTTGAAATATTTTGGTTTTCTGTTTTTGTCTTTATTTTTCACTTAAATAACGGGAAAAAAGAAAAAAAAATTTATCTGAAATATTTTGGTTTTCTGTTTTTGTCTTTATTTTTCAATTAAATAGCGGGAAAATAGAAAAAAAATATATCTGAAATATTTTGGTTTTCTGTTTTTGTCCTTATTTTTCACTTAAATAACGGGAAAAAAAGAAAAAAAGTTATCTGAAGTATTTCGGTTTACTGTTTTTGTCCTTATTTTACACCTAAATAACGGGAAAAATGAAAAAAAAAGTTATTTGAAATATTTCAAAAACCAAAATATTTCAGATAACTTATTTCTTCTTTGTCCCGTTATTTAGGCCCAAAAGCAGGACAAAACCAGAAAACTAAAATATTTTAGTTTTCTGGTTTTGTCCTGCTTTTGGACCTAAATAACGGGACAAAGAAGAAATAAGTTATCTGAAATATTTTGGTTTTCTGTTTTTGTCTTTATTTTTCACTTAAATAACGGGAAAAAAGAAAAAAAAATTTATCTGAAATATTTTGGTCTCCTGTTTTTGTCCTTATTTTGCACCTAAATGACAGGAAAAAAGAAAAAAAAGTTATTTGAAATATTTTGGTTTTGTGTTTTTGTCCTTATTTTACGCCTAAATAACGGGAAAAAAGAAAAAAAAAGTTATCTGAAATATTTTGGTTTTCTGTTTTTGTCGTTATTTTGCACCTAAATAACGGGAAAAAAGAAAAAAAAGTTATTGGAAATATTTTGGTTTTCTGTTTTTGTTTTTATTTTACACCTAAATAAAGGGAAAAAAGAAAAAAAGTTATCTGAAATATTTTGGTTTTCTGTTTTTGTCCTTATTTGACACCTAAATAACGGAAAAAAGAAAAAAAAAAGTTATCTGAAATATTTTGGTTTTCTGTTTTTCTCCTTATTTTGCACCTAAATAAAGCGAAAAAAGAAAAAATTATTATTGGAAACATTTTGGTTTTCTGTGTTTGTCCTTATTTTACAACTAAATAAGGGAAAAAAAAAAAGTTATCTGAAATATTTTGGTTTTCTGTTTTGGGTTTATTTTTCACTTAAATTACGGGAAAAAAGAAAAAAAAAGTTATCTGAAATATTTTGGTTTTCTGTTTTTGTCCTTATTTTACACCTAAATAACAGGCAAAATGAAAAAAAAAGTTATCTGAAATATTTGGTTTTCTGAGTTTGTCCTTATTTTACACCTAAAGAACGGGAAAAAAGAAAAAAAAAGTTATCTGAAATATTTTGGTTTTCTGTTTTTGTCTTTATTTTTCACTTAAATAACGGGAAAAAAGAAAAAAACATAATTTGAAATATTTTGGTTCTGTGTTTGTCCTTATTTTACACCTAAAGAACGGGAAAACAGAAAAAAAAAGTTATCTGCAATATTTTGGTTTACTGTTTTTGTCTTTATTTTTCACTTAAATAACGGGAAAAAAGAAAAAAAAAGTTATGTGAAATATTTTGGTTTTCTGTTTTTGTCCTTATTTTACACCTAAATACCGGGAAAAATGAAAAAAAAAGTGTTCTGAAATATTTTGGTTTTCTGTTTTTGTCTTTATTTTTCACTTAAATACCGGCAAAAAAGAAAAAAAAGATATCTGAAATATTTTGGTTTTGTGTTTTTGTCCTTATTTTACACCTAAATAACGGGAAAAAAGAAAAAAAAAGTTATCTGAAATATTTTGGTTTTCTGTTTTTGTCTTTATTTTTCACTTAAATAACGGGAAGAAAAAAAAAAAGTTATCTGAAATATTTCGGTTTTCTGTTTTTGTCCTTATTTTACACCTAAATAACGGGAAAAATGAAAAAAAAAGTTTTCTGAAATATTTTGGTTTTCTGTTTTTGTCTTTATTTTTCACTTAAATAACGAGAAAAAAGAAAAAAAAAGTTATCTGAAATTATTTGGTTTTCTGTTTTTGTCCTTATTTTACACCTAAATAACGGGAAAAATGAAAAAAAAAAGTTTTCTGAAATATTTTGGTTTTCTGTTTTGCTCCTTATTTTGCACCTAAATAAAGGAAAAAAAAAAAAAAATTATTTCAAATATTTTGGTTTTCTGTTTTTGTCTTTATTTTACACCTAAATAAAGAAAAAAAAGAAAAAAAAGTTATTTGAATCATTTTGGTTTTCTGTTTTTGTCCTTATTTTATACCTAAATTACGGGAAAAAAGAAAAAAAAATTATTTGAATATTTTGGTTTTCTGTTTTTGTCCTTATTTTACACCTAAATAACAGGCAAAATGAAAAAAAAGTTATCTGAAATATTTTGTTTTCTGGGTTTGTCCTTATTTTACACCTAAATAACGGGAAAAAAGAAAAAAAAGTTATCTGAAATATTTAGGTTTTCTGTTATTGTCCTTATGTTACACCTAAAGAACGGGAAAAAAGAAAAAAAAAGTTATCTGAAATATTTCGGTTTTCTGTTTTTGTCTTTATTTTTCACTTAAATAACGGGAAAAAAGAAAAAAAAAGTTATCTGAAATATTTTGGTTTTCTGTTTTTGTCCTTATTTTACACCTAAATAACAGGCAAAATGAAAAAAAAAGTTATCTGAAATATTTTATTTCTGAGTTTGTCGTTATTTTACACCTAAATAACGGGAAAAAAGAAAAAAAAGTTATCTGAAATATTTTGGTTTTCTGTTTTTGTCCTTATTTTACACCTAAAGAACGGGAAAAAAGAAAAAAAAGTTATCTGAAATATTTTGGTTTTCTGTTTTTGTCTTTATTTTTCACTTAAATAACGGGAAAAAAGAAAAAAAAAGTTATCTGAAATATTTTGGTTTTCTGTTTTTGTCCTAATTTTACACCTAAATAACGGGAAAAATGAAAAAAAAAAAGTTTTCTGAAATATTTTGGTTTTCTGTTTTTGTCTTTATTTTTCACTTAAATAACGGGAAAAAAGAAAAAAAAGATATCTGAAATATTTTGGTTTTCTGTTTTTGTCCTTATTTTACACCTAAATAACGGGAAAAAAGAACAAAAAAGTTATCTGAAATATTTTGGTTTTCTGTTTTTGGCTTTATTTTTCACTTAAATAACGGGAAACAAAAAAAAAAAGTTATCTGAAATATTTTGGTTTTCTGTTTTTGTCCTTATTTTACACCTAAATAACGGGAAAAATGAAAAACAAAGTTTTCTGAAATATTTTGGTTTTCTGGTTTTGTCGTTATTTTTCACTTAAATAACGGGAAACAAAAAAAAAAGTTATCTGAAATATTTTGGTTTTCTGTTTTTGTTCTTATTTTGCACCTAAATGACAGGAAAAAAGAAAAAAAAGTTATTTGAAATATTTTGGTTTTGTGTTTTTGTCCTTATTTTACACCTAAATAACGGGAAAAAAGATAAAAAAGGTATCTGAAATATTTTGGTTTTCTGTTTTTGTCCTTATTTTACACCTAAATAACAGGAAAAATGAAAAAAAAGTTATCTGAAATATTTTGTTTTCTGGGTTTGTCCTTATTTTACACCTAAATAACGGGAAAAAAGGAAAAAAATGTATCTGAAATATTTAGGTTTTCTGTTTTTGTCGTTATTTTACACCTAAAGAACGGGAAAAAAGAAACAAAAAGTTATCTGAAATATTTTGGTTTTCTGGTTTTGTCTTTATTTTTCACTTAAATAACGGGAAAAAAGAAAAAAAAAGTTATCTGAAATATTTTGGTTTTCTGTTTTTGTCCTTATTTTACACCTAAATAACAGGCAAAATGAAATAAAAAGTTATCTGAAATATTTTGTTTTCTGGGTTTGTCCTTATTTTACACCTAAATAACAGGCAAAATGAAAAAAAAGTTATCTGAAATATTTTGTTTTCTGGGTTTGTCCTTATTTTACACCTAAATAACGGAAAAAAGAAAAAAAAGTTATCTGAAATATTTAGGTTTTCTGTTATTGTCCTTATGTTACACCTAAAGAACGGGAAAAAGAAAAAAAAGTTATCTGAAATATTTCGGTTTTCTGTTTTTGTCTTTATTTTTCACTTAAATAACGGGAAAAAAGAAAAAAAAAGTTATCTGAAATATTTTGGTTTTCTGTTTTTGTCCTTATTTACACCTAAATAACAGGCAAAATGAAAAAAAAGTTATCTGAAATATTTTATTTCTGAGTTTTGTCGTTATTTTACACCTAAATAACGGGAAAAAAGAAAAAAAAGTTATCTGAAATATTTTGGTTTTCTGTTTTTGTCCTTATTTTACACCTAAAGAACGGGAAAAAAGAAAAAAAAGTTATCTGAAATATTTTGGTTTTCTGTTTTTGTCTTTATTTTTCACTTAAATAACGGGAAAAAAGAAAAAAAAAAAGTTATCTGAAATATTTTAGTTTTCTGTTTTTATCCTTATTTTGCACGTAAATAACGGGAAAAAATGAAAAAAAAAAGTTTTCTGAAATATTTTGGTTTTCTGTTTTTGTCTTTATTTTTCACTTAAATAACGGGAAAAAAGAAAAAAAAGATATCTGAAATATTTTGGTTTTCTGTTTTTGTCCTTATTTTACACCTAAATAACGGGAAAAAAGAACAAAAAAGTTATCTGAAATATTTTGGTTTTCTGTTTTTGGCTTTATTTTTCACTTAAATAACGGGAAACAAAAAAAAAAAGTTATCTGAAATATTTTGGTTTTCTGTTTTTTGTCCTTATTTTACACCTAAATAACGGGAAAAATGAAAAACAAAGTTTTCTGAAATATTTTGGTTTTCTGGTTTTGTCGTTATTTTTCACTTAAATAACGGGAAACAAAAAAAAAAGTTATCTGAAATATTTTGGTTTTCTGTTTTTGTTCTTATTTTGCACCTAAATGACAGGAAAAAAGAAAAATAAGTTATTTGAAATATTTTGGTTTTGTGTTTTTGTCCTTATTTTACACCTAAATAACGGGAAAAAGATAAAAAAGGTATCTGAAATATTTTGGTTTTCTGTTTTTGTCCTTATTTTACACCTAAATAACAGGAAAAATGAAAAAAAAGTTATCTGAAATATTTTGTTTTCTGGGTTTGTCCTTATTTTACACCTAAATAACGGGAAAAAAGGAAAAAAAATGTATCTGAAATATTTAGGTTTTCTGTTTTTGTCGTTATTTTACACCTAAAGAACGGGAAAAAAGAAACAAAAAGTTATCTGAAATATTTTGGTTTTCTGGTTTTGTCTTTATTTTTCACTTAAATAACGGGAAAAAAGAAAAAAAAAGTTATCTGAAATATTTTGGTTTTCTGTTTTTGTCCTTATTTTACACCTAAATAACAGGCAAAATGAAATAAAAAGTTATCTGAAATATTTTGTTTTCTGGGTTTGTCCTTATTTTACACCTAAATAACGGGAAAAAAGAAAAAAAAGTTATCTGAAATATTTTGGTTTTCTGTTTTTGTCCTTATTTTACACCTAAAGAACGGGAAAACAGAAAAAAAAAGTTATCTGAAATATTTTGGTTTTCTGTTTTTGTCTTTATTTTTCACTTAAATAACGGGAAAAAAGAAAAAAAAAGTTATGTGAAATATTTTGGTTTTCTGTTTTTGTCCTTATTTTACACCTAAATACCGGGAAAAATGAAAAAAAAAAAGTGTTCTGAAATATTTTGGTTTTCTGTTTTTGTCTTTATTTTTCACTTAAATACCGGCAAAAAAGAAAAAAAAGATATCTGAAATATTTTGGTTTTGTGTTTTTGTCCTTATTTTACACCTAAATAACGGGAAAAAAAGAAAAAAAGTTATCTGAAGTATTTCGGTTTACTGTTTTTGTCCTTATTTTACACCTAAATTACGGGAAAAAAGAAAAAAAAGTTATTTGAATATTTTGGTTTTCTATTTTTGTCTTTATTTGACACCTAAATAACGGGATAAATGAAAAAAAAAGTTATTTGAAATATTTCAAAAACCAAAATATTTCAGATAACTTATTTCTTCTTTGTCCCGTTATTTAGGTCCAAAAGCAGGACAAAACCAGAAAACTAAAATATTTTAGTTTTCTGGTTTTGTCCTGCTTTTGGACCTAAATAACGGGACAAAGAAGAAATAAGTTATCTGAAATATTTTGGTTTTCTGTTTTTGTCTTTATTTTTCACTTAAATAACGGGAAAAAAGAAAAAAAAATTTATCTGAAATATTTTGGTCTCCTGTTTTTGTCCTTATTTTGCACCTAAATGACAGGAAAAAAGAAAAAAAAGTTATTTGAAATATTTTGGTTTTGTGTTTTTGTCCTTATTTTACACCTAAATAACGGGAAAAAAGAAAAAAAAAGTTATCTGAAATATTTTGGTTTTCTGTTTTTGTCGTTATTTTGCACCTAAATAACGGGAAAAAAGAAAAAAAAGTTAGCTGAAATATTTTGGTTTTCTGTTTTTGTCCTTATTGGACACCTAAATAACGGAAAAAAGAAAAAAAAAGTTATCTGAAATATTTTGGTTTTCTGTTTTTCTCCTTATTTTGCACCTAAATAAAGCGAAAAAAGAAAAAAATATTATTGGAAACATTTTGGTTTTCTGTGTTTGTCCTTATTTTACAACTAAATAACGGAAAAAAAAAAAAAAAGTTATTTGAAATATTTTGGTTTTCTGTTTTGGGTTTATTTTTCACTTAATTAACGGGAAAAAAGAAAAAAAAAGTTATCTGAAATATTTTGGTTTTCTGTTTTTGTCCTTATTTTACACCTAAATAACAGGCAAAATGAAAAAAAAAGTTATCTGAAATATTTGGTTTTCTGAGTTTGTCCTTATTTTACACCTAAATAACGGGAAAAAAGAAAAAAAAGTTATCTGAAATATTTTGGTTTTCTGTTTTTGTCCTTATTTTACACCTAAAGAACGGGAAAACAGAAAAAAAAAGTTATCTGAAATATTTTGGTTTTCTGTTTTTGTCTTTATTTTTCACTTAAATAACGGGAAAAAAGAAAAAAAAAGTTATGTGAAATATTTTGGTTTTCTGTTTTTGTCCTTATTTTACACCTAAATACCGGGAAAAATGAAAAAAAAAAGTGTTCTGAAATATTTTGGTTTTCTGTTTTTGTCTTTATTTTTCACTTAATAACGGGAAAAAAGAAAAAAAAGGTATATGAAATATTTTGGTTTTGTGTTTTTGTCCTTATTTTACACCTAAATAACGGGAAAAAAGAAAAAAAAAGTTATCTGAAATATTTTGGTTTTCTGTTTTTGTCCTTATTTTACACCTAAATAACGGGAAAAATGAAAAAAAAAGTTTTCTGAAATATTTTGGTTTTCTGTTTTTGTCTTTATTTTTCACTTAAATAACGAGAAAAAAGAAAAAAAAAGTTATCTGAAATTATTTGGTTTTCTGTTTTTGTCCTTATTTTACACCTAAATAACGGGAAAAATGAAAAAAAAAAGTTTTCTGAAATATTTTGGTTTTCTGTTTTGCTCCTTATTTTGCACCTAAATAAAGGGAAAAAGAAAAAAAAATTATTTCAAATATTTAGGTTTTCTGTTTTTGTCTTTATTTTACACCTAAATAAAGAAAAAAAAGAAAAAAAAGTTATTTGAATCATTTTGGTTTTCTGTTTTTGTCCTTATTT
Organism: Empis livida; assembly: GCA_963932195.1. Classification (NCBI taxonomy): domain Eukaryota; kingdom Metazoa; phylum Arthropoda; class Insecta; order Diptera; family Empididae; genus Empis; species Empis livida. Next base: position 26,008,157 of record OZ010647.1, on the reverse strand, counting down.
TACACCTAAATTACGGGAAAAAAGAAAAAAAAATTATTTGAATATTTTGGTTTTCTGTTTTTGTCCTTATTTTACACCTAAATAACAGGCAAAATGAAAAAAAAGTTATCTGAAATATTTTGTTTTCTGGGTTTGTCCTTATTTTAAAACTAAATAACGGGAAAAAAGAAAAAAAAGTTATCTGAAATATTTAGGTTTTCTGTTATTGTCCTTATGTTACACCTAAAGAACGGGAAAAAAGAAAAAAAAAGTTATCTGAAATATTTCGGTTTTCTGTTTTTGTCTTTATTTTTCACATAAATAACGGGAAAAAAGAAAAAAAAGTTATCTGAAATATTTTGGTTTTCTGTTTTTGTCCTTATTTTACACCTAAATAACAGGCAAAATGAAAAAAAAAGTTATCTGAAATATTTTATTTCTGAGTTTGTCGTTATTTTACACCTAAATAACGGGAAAAAAGAAAAAAAAGTTATCTGAAATATTTTGGTTTTCTGTTTTTGTCCTTATTTTACACCTAAAGAACGGGAAAAAAGAAAAAAAAAGTTATCTGAAATATTTTGGTTTTCTTTTTTTGTCTTTATTTTTCACTTAAATAACGGGAAAAAAGAAAAAAAAAGTTATCTGAAATATTTTGGCTTTCTGTTTTTGTTCTTATTTTACACCTAAATAACGGGAAAAATGAAAAAAGAAAGTTTTCTGAAATATTTTGGTTTTCTGTTTTTGTCTTTATTTTTCACTTAAATAACGGGAAAAAAGAAAAAAAAGATATCTGAAATATTTTGGTTTTCTGTTTTTGTCCTTATTTTACACCTAAATAACGGGAAAAAAGAACAAAAAAGTTATCTGAAATATTTTGGTTTTCTGTTTTTGGCTTTATTTTTCACCTAAATAACGGGAAAAATGAAAAAAAAAGTTATTTGAAATATTTTGGTTTTCTGTTTTTGTCCTTATTTTACACCTTAATAACGGGAAAAATGAAAAAAAAAGTTTTCTGAAATATTTTGGTTTTCTGGTTTTGTCGTTATTTTTCACTTAAATAACGGGAAACAAAAAAAAAAGTTATTTGAAATATTTTGGTTTTCTGTTTTTGTCTTTATTTTTCACTTAAATAACGGGAAAAAAGAAAAAAAAATTTATCTGAAATATTTTGGTTTTCTGTTTTGGTCTTTATTTTTCAATTAAATAACGGGAAAAAAGAAAAAAAAGTTATCTGAAATATTTTGGTTTTCTGTTTTTGTCCTTATTTTACACCTAAATAACGGGAAAAAAAGAAAAAAAGTTATCTGAAGTATTTCGGTTTACTGTTTTTGTCCTTATTTTACACCTAAATAACGGGAAAAATGAAAAAACAGAAAACCAAAATATTTCAGATAACTTATTTCTTCTTTGTCCCGTTATTTAGGTCCAAAAGCAGGACAAAACCAGAAAACTAAAATATTTTAGTTTTCTGGTTTTGTCCTGCTTTTGGACCTAAATAACGGGACAAAGAAGAAATAAGTTATCTGAAATATTTTGGTTTTCTGTTTTTGTCTTTATTTTTCACTTAAATAACGGGAAAAAAGAAAAAAAAATTTATCTGAAATATTTTGGTCTCCTGTTTTTGTCCTTATTTTGCACCTAAATGACAGGAAAAAAGAAAAAAAAGTTATTTGAAATATTTTGGTTTTGTGTTTTTGTCCTTATTTTACACCTAAATAACGGGAAAAAAGAAAAAAAAAGTTATCTGAAATATTTTGGTTTTCTGTTTTTGTCGTTATTTTGCACCTAAATAACGGGAAAAAAGAAAAAAAAAAAGTTATTGGAAATATTTTGGTTTTCTGTTTTTGTTTTTATTTTACACCTAAATAAAGGGAAAAAAGAAAAAAAGTTATCTGAAATATTTTGGTTTTCTGTTTTTGTCCTTATTTGACACCTAAATAACGGAAAAAAGAAAAAAAAAGTTATCTGAAATATTTTGGTTTTCTGTTTTTCTCCTTATTTTGCACCTAAATAAAGCGAAAAAAGAAAAAATTATTATTGGAAACATTTTGGTTTTCTGTGTTTGTCCTTATTTTACAACTAAATAAGGGAAAAAAAAAAAGTTATCTGAAATATTTTGGTTTTCTGTTTTGGGTTTATTTTTCACTTAAATTACGGGAAAAAAGAAAAAAAAAGTTATCTGAAATATTTTGGTTTTCTGTTTTTGTCCTTATTTTACACCTAAATAACAGGCAAAATGAAAAAAAAAGTTATCTGAAATATTTGGTTTTCTGAGTTTGTCCTTATTTTACACCTAAAGAACGGGAAAAAAGAAAAAAAAAGTTATCTGAAATATTTTGGTTTTCTGTTTTTGTCTTTATTTTTCACTTAAATAACGGGAAAAAAGAAAAAAACGTTATCTGAAATATTTTGGTTTTCTGTTTTTGTCCTTATTTTACACCTAAAGAACGGGAAAACAGAAAAAAAAAGTTATCTGCAATATTTTGGTTTACTGTTTTTGTCTTTATTTTTCACTTAAATAACGGGAAAAAAGAAAAAAAAAGTTATGGGAAATATTTTGGTTTTCTGTTTTTGTCCTTATTTTACACCTAAATACCGGGAAAAATGAAAAAAAAAGTGTTCTGAAATATTTTGGTTTTCTGTTTTTGTCTTTATTTTTCACTTAAATACCGGCAAAAAAGAAAAAAAAGATATCTGAAATATTTTGGTTTTGTGTTTTTGTCCTTATTTTACACCTAAATAACGGGAAAAAAGAAAAAAAAGTTATCTGAAATATTTAGGTTTTCTGTTATTGTCCTTATGTTACACCTAAAGAACGGGAAAAAAGAAAAAAAAAGTTATCTGAAATATTTCGGTTTTCTGTTTTTGTCTTTATTTTTCACTTAAATAACGGGAAAAAAGAAAAAAAAAGTTATCTGAAATATTTTGGTTTTCTGTTTTTGTCCTTATTTTACACCTAAATAACGGAAAAAAGAAAAAAAAAGTTATCTGAAATATTTTGGTTTTCTGTTTTTCTCCTTATTTTGCACCTAAATAAAGCGAAAAAAGAAAAAATTATTATTGGAAACATTTTGGTTTTCTGTGTTTGTCCTTATTTTACAACTAAATAAGGGAAAAAAAAAAGTTATCTGAAATATTTTGGTTTTCTGTTTTGGGTTTATTTTTCACTTAAATTACGGGAAAAAAGAAAAAAAAAGTTATCTGAAATATTTTGGTTTTCTGTTTTTGTCCTTATTTTACACCTAAATAACAGGCAAAATGAAAAAAAAGTTATCTGAAATATTTTGTTTTCTGGGTTTGTCCTTATTTTACACCTAAATAACGGGAAAAAAGAAAAAAAAGTTATCTGAAATATTTAGGTTTTCTGTTATTGTCCTTATGTTACACCTAAAGAACGGGAAAAAAGAAAAAAAAAGTTATCTGAAATATTTCGGTTTTCTGTTTTTGTCTTTATTTTTCACTTAAATAACGGGAAAAAAGAAAAAAAAAGTTATCTGAAATATTTTGGTTTTCTGTTTTTGTCCTTATTTTACACCTAAATAACAGGCAAAATGAAAAAAAAAGTTATCTGAAATATTTTATTTCTGAGTTTGTCGTTATTTTACACCTAAATAACGGGAAAAAAGAAAAAAAAGTTATCTGAAATATTTTGGTTTTCTGTTTTTGTCCTTATTTTACACCTAAAGAACGGGAAAAAAGAAAAAAAAGTTATCTGAAATATTTTGGTTTTCTGTTTTTGTCTTTATTTTTCACTTAAATAACGGGAAAAAAGAAAAAAAAAGTTATCTGAAATATTTTGGTTTTCTGTTTTTGTCCTTATTTTACACTAAATAACGGGAAAAATGAAAAAAAAAAAGTTTTCTGAAATATTTTGGTTTTCTGTTTTTGTCTTTATTTTTCACTTAAATAACGGGAAAAAAGAAAAAAAAGATATCTGAAATATTTTGGTTTTCTGTTTTTGTCCTTATTTTACACCTAAATAACGGGAAAAAAGAACAAAAAAGTTATCTGAAATATTTTGGTTTTCTGTTTTTGGCTTTATTTTTCACTTAAATAACGGGAAACAAAAAAAAAAAGTTATCTGAAATATTTTGGTTTTCTGTTTTTGTCCTTATTTTACACCTAAATAACGGGAAAAATGAAAAACAAAGTTTTCTGAAATATTTTGGTTTTCTGGTTTTGTCGTTATTTTTCACTTAAATAACGGGAAACAAAAAAAAAAAGTTATCTGAAATATTTTGGTTTTCTGTTTTTGTTCTTATTTTGCACCTAAATGACAGGAAAAAAGAAAAAAAAGTTATTTGAAATATTTTGGTTTTGTGTTTTTGTCCTTATTTTACATCTAAATAACGGGAAAAAAGATAAAAAAGGTATCTGAAATATTTTGGTTTTCTGTTTTTGTCCTTATTTTACACCTAAATAACAGGAAAAATGAAAAAAAAGTTATCTGAAATATTTTGTTTTCTGGGTTTGTCCTTATTTTACACCTAAATAACGGGAAAAAAGGAAAAAAATGTATCTGAAATATTTAGGTTTTCTGTTTTTGTCGTTATTTTACACCTAAAGAACGGGAAAAAAGAAACAAAAAGTTATCTGAAATATTTTGGTTTTCTGGTTTTGTCTTTATTTTTCACTTAAATAACGGGAAAAAAGAAAAAAAAAGTTATCTGAAATATTTTGGTTTTCTGTTTTTGTCCTTATTTTACACCTAAATAACAGGCAAAATGAAATAACAAGTTATCTGAAATATTTTGTTTTCTGGGTTTGTCCTTATTTTACACCTAAATAACAGGAAAAAAGAAAAAAAAGTTATCTGAAATATTTTAGTTTTCTGTTTTTGTCCTTATTTTACACCTAAATAACGGGACAAAGAAGAAATAAGTTATCTGAAATATTTTGATTTTCTGTTTTTGTCTTTATTTTCCACTTAAATAACAGGAAAAAAGAAAAAAAACTTATCTGATATATTTTGTTTTCTGGGTTTGTCTTTATTTTTCACTTAAATAACGGGAAAAAAGAAAAAAAACTTATCTGAAATATTTTGGTTTTCTGGGTTTGTCCTTATTTTACACATAAATAACGGGAAAAAAGAAAAAAAAGTTATCTGAAATATTTTGGTTTTCTGTTTTTGTCCTTATTTTACACCTAAATAACGGGACAAAGAAGAAATAAGTTATCTGAAATATTTTGGTTTTCTGTTTTTGTCTTTATTTTTCACTTAAATAACAGGAAAAAAGAAAAAAAACTTATCTGAAATATTTTGGTTTTCTGTTTTTGTCTTTATTTTACACCTAAATAACGGGAAAAATGAAAAAAAAAGTTATTTGAAATATTTTAGTTTTCTGTTTTTGTCCTGCTTTTGGACCTAAATAACGGGACAAAGAAGAAATAAGTTATCTGAAATATTTTGGTTTTCTGTTTTTGTCTTTATTTTTCAATTAAATAACGGGAAAAAAGAAAAAAAACTTATCTGAAATATTTTGGTTTTCTGTTTTTGTCCTTATTTTACACCTAAATAACGGGAAAAATGAAAAAAAAAGTTATTTGAAATATTTTGGTTTTCTGTTTTTATCCTTATTTTGCACCTAAATAACAGGAAAAAAGAAAAATAAAGTTATCTGAAATATTATGGTTTTCTGTTTTTGTCGTTATTTTGCACCTAAATAACGGGAAAAAAGAAAAAAAAGTTATCTGAAATATTTTGGTTTTCTGTTTTTGTCCTTATTTTACACCTAAATAACGGGAAAAATGAAAAAAAAAGTTATTTGAAATATTTTGGTTTTCTGTTTTTATCCTTATTTTACACCTAAATAACAGGAAAAAAGAAAAATAAAGTTATCTGAAATATTTTGGTTTTCTGTTTTTGTCGTTATTTTGCACCTAAATAACGGGAAAAATGAAAAAAAAAGTTATTTGAAATATTTTAGTTTTCTGTTTTTGTCCTTATTTTGCACTTAAATGACAGGAAAAAAGAAAAAAAAGTTATTTCAAATATTTTGGTTTTGTGTTTTTGTCCTTATTTTACACCTAAATAACGCGAAAAAAGAAAAAAAATTATTTGAAATATTTTGGTTTTCTGTTTTTGTCCTTATTTTACAACTAAATAACGGGAAAAGAAAAAAAAAGTTATCTGAAATATTTTGGTTTTCTGTTTTTGTCGTTATTTTGCACCTAAATAACGGGAAAAAAGAATAAAAAGTTATTTGAAATATTTTGGTTTTCTGTTTTTGTCCTTATTTTACATCTAAATAACGGGAAAAAAGAAAAGAAAGTTATTTGAATATTTTGGTTTTCTGTTTTTGTCTTTATTTTTCACTTAAATAACGGCAAAAAAGAAAAAAAAATTATCTGAAATATATTGGTTTTCTGTTTTTGTCCTTATTTTACACCTAAATTATGGGAAAAAAGAAAAAAAAGTTATTTGAATATTTTGGTTTTCTGTTTTTGTCCTTATTTTACACCTAAATGAAAAAAAAAGTTATCTGATATATTTTGGTTTTCTGAGTTTGTCCTTATTTTACACCTAAATAACGGAAAAAAAGAAAAAAAGTTATCTGAAATATTTTGGTTTTCTGCTTTTGTCCTTATTTTACACCTAAATAACGGGAAATATGAAAAAAAAAGTTGTCTGAAATATTTTGGTTTTCTGTTTTTGTCTTTATTTTTCACTTAAATAACGCGAAAAAAGAAAAAAAATTATCTGAAATATTTTGGTTTTCTGTTTCTGTCTTTATTTTTCACTTAAATAACGGCAAAAAAGAAATAAAAATTATCTGAAATATATTGGTTTTCTGTTTTTGTCCTTATTTTGCACTTAAATGACAGGAAAAAAGAAAAAAAAGTTATTTCAAATATTTTGGTTTTGTGTTTTTGTCCTTATTTTACACCTAAATAACGCGAAAAAAGAAAAAAAATTATTTGAAATATTTTAGTTTTCTGTTTTTGTCCTTATTTTGCACTTAAATGACAGGAAAAAAGAAAAAAAAGTTATTTAAAATATTTTGGTTTTGTGTTTTTGTCCTTATTTTACACCTAAATAACGCGAAAAAAGAAAAAAAATTATTTGAAATATTTTGGTTTTCTGTTTTTGTCCTTATTTTACACCTAAATAACAGGCAAAATGAAAAAAAAAGTTATCTGATATATTTTGGTTTTCTGAATTTGTCCTTATTTTACACCTAAATAACGGAAAAAAAGAAAAAAAGTTATCTGAAATATTTTGGTTTTCTGCTTTTGTCCTTATTTTACACCTAAATAACGGGAAATATGAAAAAAAAAGTTGTCTGAAATATTTTGGTTTTCTGTTTTTGTCTTTATTTTTCACTTAAATAACGCGAAAAAAGAAAAAAATTTATCTGAAATATTTTGGTTTTCTGTTTTTGTCTTTATTTTTCACCTAAATAACGGGAAAAAAGAAAAAAAAAGTTCTCTGACATATTTTAGTTTTCTGTTTTTGTCCTTATTTTACACCTAAATAACGGGACAAAGAAGAAATAAGTTATCTGAAATATTTTGGTTTTCTGTTTTTGTCTTTATTTTTCACTTAAATAACAGGAAAAAAGAAAAAAAACTTATCTGATATATTTTGTTTTCTGGGTTTGTCTTTATTTTTCACTTAAATAACGGGAAAAAAGAAAAAAAACTTATCTGAAATATTTTGGTTTTCTGGGTTTGTCCTTATTTTACACCTAAATAACGGGAAAAAAGAAAAAAAAGTTATCTGAAATATTTTGGTTTTCTGTTTTTGTCCTTAGTTTACACCTAAATAACGGCACAAAGAAGAAATAAGTTATCTGAAATATTTTGGTTTTCTGTTTTTGTCTTTATTTTTCACTTAAATAACAGGAAAAAAGAAAAAAAACTTATCTGAAATATTTTGGTTTTCTGTTTTTGTCTTTATTTTACACCTAAATAACGGGAAAAATGAAAAAAAAAGTTATTTGAAATATTTTAGTTTTCTGTTTTTGTCCTGCTTTTGGACCTAAATAACGGGACAAAGAAGAAATAAGTTATCTGAAATATTTTGGTTTTCTGTTTTTGTCTTTATTTTTCAATTAAATAACGGGAAAAAAGAAAAAAAACTTATCTGAAATATTTTGGTTTTCTGGGTTTGTCCTTATTTTACACCTAAATAACGGGAAAAAAGAAAAAAAAGTTATCTGAAATATTTTGGTTTTCTGTTTTTGTCCTTATTTTACACCTAAATAACGGGACAAAGAAGAAATAAGTTATCTGAAATATTTTGGGTTTCTGTTTTTGTCTTTATTTTTCACTTAAATAACAGGAAAAAAGAAAAAAAAGTTAATTGAAATATTTTGGTTTTCTGTTTTTGTCTTTATGTTTCATTTAAATAACGGGAAAAATGAAAAAAAAAGTTATTTGAAATATTTTAGTTTTCTGTTTTTGTCCTGCTTTTGGACCTCAATAACGGGACAAAGAAGAAATAAGTTATCTGAAATATTTTGGTTTTCTGTTTTTGTCGTTATTTTTCACTTAAATAACGGGAAACAAAAAAAAAAAGTTATCTGAAATATTTTGGTTTTCTGTTTTTGTTCTTATTTTGCACCTAAATGACAGGAAAAAAGAAAAAAAAGTTATTTGAAATATTTTGGTTTTGTGTTTTTGTCCTTATTTTACATCTAAATAACGGGAAAAAAGATAAAAAAGGTATCTGAAATATTTTGGTTTTGTGTTTTTGTCCTTATTTTACACCTAAATAACAGGAAAAATGAAAAAAAAGTTATCTGAAATATTTTGTTTTCTGGGTTTGTCCTTATTTTACACCTAAATAACGGGAAAAAAGGAAAAAAATGTATCTGAAATATTTAGGTTTTCTGTTTTTGTCGTTATTTTACACCTAAAGAACGGGAAAAAAGAAACAAAAAGTTATCTGAAATATTTTGGTTTTCTGGTTTTGTCTTTATTTTTCACTTAAATAACGGGAAAAAAGAAAAAAAAAGTTATCTGAAATATTTTGGTTTTCTGTTTTTGTCCTTATTTTACACCTAAATAACAGGCAAAATGAAATAAAAAGTTATCTGAAATATTTTGTTTTCTGGGTTTGTCCTTATTTTACACCTAAATAACAGGAAAAAAGAAAAAAAAGTTATCTGAAATATTTTAGTTTTCTGTTTTTGTCCTTATTTTACACCTAAATAACGGGACAAAGAAGAAATAAGTTATCTGAAATATTTTGATTTTCTGTTTCTGTCTTTATTTTCCACTTAAATAACAGGAAAAAAGAAAAAAAACTTATCTGATATATTTTGTTTTCTGGGTTTGTCTTTATTTTTCACTTAAATAACGGGAAAAAAGAAAAAAACTTATCTGAAATATTTTGGTTTTCTGGGTTTGTCCTTATTTTACACATAAATAACGGGAAAAAAGAAAAAAAAGTTATCTGAAATATTTTGGTTTTCTGTTTTTGTCCTTATTTTACACCTAAATAACGGGACAAAGAAGAAAAAAGTTATTTGAAACATTTTGGTTTTCTGTTTTTGTTCTTATTTTTCACTTAAATAACAGGAAAAAAGAAAAAAAACTTATCTGAAATATTTTGGTTTTCTGTTTTTGTCTTTATTTTACACCTAAATAACGGGAAAAATGAAAAAAAAAGTTATTTGAAATATTTTAGTTTTCTGTTTTTGTCCTGCTTTTGGACCTAAATAACGGGACAAAGAAGAAATAAGTTATCTGAAATATTTTGGTTTTCTGTTTTTGTCTTTATTTTTCAATTAAATAACGGGAAAAAAGAAAAAAAACTTATCTGAAATATTTTGGTTTTCTGTTTTTGTCCTTATTTTACACCTAAATAACGGGAAAAATGAAAAAAAAAGTTATTTGAAATATTTTGGTTTTCTGTTTTTATCCTTATTTTACACCTAAATAACAGGAAAAAAGAAAAATAAAGTTATCTGAAATATTTTGGTTTTCTGTTTTTGTCGTTATTTTGCACCTAAATAACGGGAAAAAAGAAAAAAAAGTTATCTGAAATATTTTGGTTTTCTGTTTTTGTCCTTATTTTACACCTAAAGAACGGGAAAAAGAAAAAAAAAACTTATCTCAAATATTTTGGTTTTCTGTTTTTCTCCTTATTTTGCACCTAAATAAAGCGAAAAAAGAAAAAAAAATTATTGGAAATATTTTGGTTTTCTGTTTTTGTTTTTATTTTACACCTAAATAAAGGAAAAAAAGTTATTTGAAATATTTTAGTTTTCTGTTTTTGTCCTTATTTTGCACTTAAATGACAGGAAAAAAGAAAAAAAAGTTATTTCAAATATTTTGGTTTTGTGTTTTTGTCCTTATTTTACACCTAAATAACGCGAAAAAAGAAAAAAAATTATTTGAAATATTTTGGTTTTCTGTTTTTGTCCTTATTTTACAACTAAATAACGGGAAAAAAGAAAAAAAAAGTTATCTGAAATATTTTGGTTTTCTGTTTTTGTCGTTATTTTGCACCTAAATAACGGGAAAAAAGAATAAAAAGTTATTTGAAATATTTTGGTTTTCTGTTTTTGTCCTTATTTTACAACTAAATAATGGGAAAAAAGAAAAGAAAGTTATTTGAATATTTTGGTTTTGTTTTTGTCTTTATTTTTCACTTAAATAACGGCAAAAAAGAAAAAAAAATTATCTGAAATATATTGGTTTTCTGTTTTTGTCCTTATTTTACACCTAAATTATGGGAAAAAAGAAAAAAAAGTTATTTGAATATTTTGGTTTTCTGTTTTTGTCCTTATTTTACACCTAAATGAAAAAAAAAGTTATCTGATATATTTTGGTTTTCTGAGTTTGTCCTTATTTTACACCTAAATAACGGAAAAAAAGAAAAAAAGTTATCTGAAATATTTTGGTTTTCTGCTTTTGTCCTTATTTTACACCTAAATAACGGGAAATATGAAAAAAAAAGTTGTCTGAAATATTTTGGTTTTCTGTTTTTGTCTTTATTTTTCACTTAAATAACGCGAAAAAAGAAAAAAAATTATCTGAAATATTTTGGTTTTCTGTTTCTGTCTTTATTTTTCACTTAAATAACGGCAAAAAAGAAATAAAAATTATCTGAAATATATTGGTTTTCTGTTTTTGTCCTTATTTTGCACTTAAATGACAGGAAAAAAGAAAAAAAAGTTATTTCAAATATTTTGGTTTTGTGTTTTTGTCCTTATTTTACACCTAAATAACGCGAAAAAAGAAAAAAAATTATTTGAAATATTTTAGTTTTCTGTTTTTGTCCTTATTTTGCACTTAAATGACAGGAAAAAAGAAAAAAAAGTTATTTCAAATATTTTGGTTTTGTGTTTTTGTCCTTATTTTACACCTAAATAACGCGAAAAAAGAAAAAAAAATTATTTGAAATATTTTGGTTTTCTGTTTTTGTCCTTATTTTACACCTAAATAACAGGCAAAAAGAAAAAAAGTTATCTGAAATATTTTGGTTTTCTGCTTTTGTCCTTATTTTACACCTAAATAACGGGAAATATGAAAAAAAAAGTTGTCTGAAATATTTTGGTTTTCTGTTTTTGTCTTTATTTTTCACTTAAATAACGCGAAAAAAGAAAAAAATTTATCTGAAATATTTTGGTTTTCTGTTTTTGTCTTTATTTTTCACCTAAATAACGGGAAAAAAGAAAAAAAAAGTTCTCTGACATATTTTAGTTTTCTGTTTTTGTCCTTATTTTACACCTAAATAACGGGACAAAGAAGAAATAAGTTATCTGAAATATTTTGGTTTTCTGTTTTTGTCTATATTTTTCACTTAAATAACAGGAAAAAAGAAAAAAAACTTATCTGATATATTTTGTTTTCTGGGTTTGTCTTTATTTTTCACTTAAATAACGGGAAAAAAGAAAAAAAACTTATCTGAAATATTTTGGTTTTCTGGGTTTGTCCTTATTTTACACCTAAATAACGGGAAAAAAGAAAAAAAAGTTATCTGAAATATTTTGGTTTTCTGTTTTTGTCCTTATTTTACACCTAAATAACGGGACAAAGAAGAAATAAGTTATCTGAAATATTTTGGTTTTCTGTTTTTGTCTTTATTTTTCACTTAAATAACAGGAAAAAAGAAAAAAAACTTATCTGAAATATTTTGGTTTTCTGTTTTTGTCTTTATTTTACACCTAAATAACGGGAAAAATGAAAAAAAAAGTTATTTGAAATATTTTAGTTTTCTGTTTTTGTCCTGCTTTTGGACCTAAATAACGGGACAAAGAAGAAATAAGTTATCTGTAATATTTTGGTTTTCTGTTTTTGTCTTTATTTTTCAATTAAATAACGGGAAAAAAGAAAAAAAACTTATCTGAAATATTTTGGTTTTCTGTTTTTGTCCTTATTTTACACCTAAATAACGGGAAAAATGAAAAAAAAAGTTATTTGAAATATTTTGGTTTTCTGTTTTTGTCCTTATTTTACACCTAAATAACGGGAAAAAAGAAAAAAAAGTTATCTGAAATATTTTGGTTTTCTGTTTTTGTCCTTATTTTCTGTTTTTGTCCTAAAAATTATTGGAAATATTTTGGTTTTCTGTTTTTGTTTTTATTTTACACCTAAATAAAGGGAAAAAAGGAAAAAAAGTTATTTGAAATATTTTAGTTTTCTGTTTTTGTCCTTATTTTGCACTTAAATGACAGGAAAAAAGAAAAAAAAGTTATTTCAAATATTTTGGTTTTGTGTTTTTGTCCTTATTTTACACCTAAATAACGCGAAAAAAGAAAAAAAATTATTTGAAATATTTTGGTTTTCTGTTTTTGTCCTTATTTTACAACTAAATAACGGGAAGAAAGAAAAAAAAAGTTATCTGAAATATTTTGGTTTTCTGTTTTTGTCGTTATTTTGCACCTAAATAACGGGAAAAAAGAATAAAAAGTTATTTGAAATATTTTGGTTTTCTGTTTTTGTCCTTATTTTACAACTAAATAACGGGAAAAAAGAAAAGAAAGTTATTTGAATATTTTGGTTTTCTGTTTTTGTCTTTATTTTTCACTTAAATAACGGCAAAAATGAAAAAAAAATTATCTGAAATATTTTGGTTTTCTGTTTTTGTCCTTATTTTACACCTAAATTATGGGAAAAAAGAAAAAAAAGTTATTTGAATATTTTGGTTTTCTGTTTTTGTCCTTATTTTACACCTAAATAACAGGCAAAATGAAAAAAAAAGTTATCTGATATATTTTGGTTTTCTGAGTTTGTCCTTATTTTACACCTAAATAACGGAAAAAAAGAAAAAAAGTTATCTGAAATATTTTGGTTTTCTGCTTTTGTCCTTATTTTACACCTAAATAACGGGAAATATGAAAAAAAAGTTGTCTGATATATTTTGGTTTTCTGAGTTTGTCCTTATTTTTCACTTAAATAACGGGAAAAAAGAAAAAAAAAGTTATCTGAAATATTTTGGTTTTCTGTTTTTGTCGTTATTTTGCACCTAAATAACGGGAAAAAAGAATAAAAAGTTATTTGAAATATTTTGGTTTTCTGTTTTTGTCCTTATTTTACAACTAAATAACGGGAAAAAAGAAAAGAAAGTTATTTGAATATTTTGGTTTTCTGTTTTTGTCCTTATTTTACACCTAAATAACAGGCAAAATGAAAAAAAAAGTTATCTGATATATTTTGGTTTTCTGAGTTTGTCCTTATTTTTCACTTAAATAACGGGAAAAAAGAAAAAAAAAGTTATCTGAAATATTTTGGTTTTCTGTTTTTGTCCTTATTTTACACCTAAATAACGGGAAAAATGAAAAAAAAAAGTTTTCTGATATATTTTGGTTTTCTGTTTTTGTCTTTATTTTTCACTTAAATAACGGGAAAAAAGAAAAAAAAGATATCTGAAATATTTTGGTTTTCTGTTTTTGTCCTTATTTTACACCTAAATAACGGGAAAAAAGAACAAAAAAGTTATCTGAAATATTTTGGTTTTCTGTTTTTGGCTTTATTTTTCACTTAAATAACGGGAAACAAAAAAAAAAAGTTATCTGAAATATTTTGGTTTTCTGTTTTTGTCCTTATTTTACACCTAAATAACGGGAAAAATGAAAAACAAAGTTTTCTGAAATATTTTGGTTTTCTGGTTTTGTCGTTATTTTTCACTTAAATAACGGGAAACAAAAAAAAAAGTTATCTGAAATATTTTGGTTTTCTGTTTTTGTTCTTATTTTGCACCTAAATGACAGGAAAAAAGAAAAAAAAGTTATTTGAAATATTTTGGTTTTGTGTTTTTGTCCTTATTTTACACCTAAATAACGGGAAAAAAGATAAAAAAGGTATCTGAAATATTTTGGTTTTCTGTTTTTGTCCTTATTTTACACCTAAATAACAGGAAAAATGAAAAAAAAGTTATCTGAAATATTTTGTTTTCTGGGTTTGTCCTTATTTTACACCTAAATAACGGGAAAAAAGGAAAAAAATGTATCAGAAATATTTAGGTTTTCTGTTTTTGTCCTTATTTTGCACCTAAATGACAGGAAAAAAGAAAAAAAAGTTATTTGAAATATTTTGGTTTTGTGTTTTTGTCCTTATTTTACACCTAAATAACGGGAAAAAAGATAAAAAAGGTATCTGAAATATTTTGGTTTTCTGTTTTTGTCCTTATTTTACACCTAAATAACAGGAAAAAAGAAACAAAAAGTTATCTGAAATATTTTGGTTTTCTGGTTTTGTCTTTATTTTTCACTTAAATAACGGGAAAAAAGAAAAAAAAGTTATCTGAAATATTTTGGTTTTCTGTTTTTGTCCTTATTTTACACCTAAATAACAGGCAAAATGAAATAAAAAGTTATCTGAAATATTTTGTTTTCTGGGTTTCTCCTTATTTTACACCTAAATAACAGGAAAAAAGAAAAAAAAGTTATCTGAAATATTTTAGTTTTCTGTTTTTGTCCTTATTTTACACCTAAATAACGGGACAAAGAAGAAATAAGTTATCTGAAATATTTTGATTTTCTGTTTTTGTCTTTATTTTCCACTTAAATAACAGGAAAAAAGAAAAAAAACTTATCTGATATATTTTGTTTTCTGGGTTTGTCTTTATTTTTCACTTAAATAACGGGAAAAAAGAAAAAAAACTTATCTGAAATATTTTGGTTTTCTGGGTTTGTCCTTATTTTACACATAAATAACGGGAAAAAAGAAAAAAAAGTTATCTGAAATATTTTGGTTTTCTGTTTTTGTCCTTATTTTACACCTAAATAACGGGACAAAGAAGAAATAAGTTATCTGAAATATTTTGGTTTTCTGTATTTGTCTTTATTTATCACTTAAATAACAGGAAAAAAGAAAAAAAACTTATCTGAAATATTTTGGTTTTCTGTTTTTGTCTTTATTTTACACCTAAATAACGGGAAAAATGAAAAAAAAAGTTATTTGAAATATTTTAGTTTTCTGTTTTTGTCCTGCTTTTGGACCTAAATAACGGGACAAAGAAGAAATAAGTTATCTGAAATATTTTGGTTTTCTGTTTTTGTCTTTATTTTTCAATTAAATAACGGGAAAAAAGAAAAAAAACTTATCTGAAATATTTTGGTTTTCTGTTTTTGTCCTTATTTTACACCTAAATAACGGGAAAAATGAAAAAAAAAGTTATTTGAAATATTTTGGTTTTCTGTTTTTGTCCTTATTTTACACCTAAATAACAGGAAAAAAGAAAAATAAAGTTATCTGAAATATTTTGGTTTTCTGTTTTTGTCGTTATTTTGCACCTAAATAACGGGAAAAAAGAAAAAAAAGTTATCTGAAATATTTTGGTTTTCTGTTTTTGTCCTTATTTTACACCTAAAGAACGGGAAAAAGAAAAAAAAGTTATTTCAAATATTTTGGTTTTGTGTTTTTGTCCTTATTTTACACCTAAATAACGCGAAAAAAGAAAAAAAATTATTTGAAATATTTTGGTTTTCTGTTTTTGTCCTTATTTTACAACTAAATAACGGGAAAAAAGAAAAAAAAAGTTATCTGAAATATTTTGGTTTTCTGTTTTTGTCGTTACTTTGCACCTAAATAACGGGAAAAAAGAATAAAAAGTTATTTGAAATATTTTGGTTTTCTGTTTTTGTCCTTATTTTACAACTAAATAACGGGAAAAAAGAAAAGAAAGTTATTTGAATATTTTGGTTTTCTGTTTTTGTCTTTATTTTTCACTTAAATAACGGCAAAAAAGAAAAAAAAATTATCTGAAATATTTTGGTTTTCTGTTTTGTCCTTATTTTACACCTAAATTATGGGAAAAAAGAAAAAAAAGTTATTTGAATATTTTGGTTTTCTGTTTTTGTCCTTATTTTACACCTAAATAACAGGCAAAATGAAAAAAAAAGTTATCTGATATATTTTGGTTTTCTGAGTTTGTCCTTATTTTACACCTAAATAACGGAAAAAAAGAAAAAAAGTTATCTGAAATATTTTGGTTTTCTGCTTTTGTCCTTATTTTACACCTAAATAACGGGAAATATGAAAAAAAAAGTTGGTTGAAATATTTTGGTTTTCTGTTTTTGTCTTTATTTTTCACTTAAAAAACGCGAAAAAAGCAAAAAATTTATCTGAAATATTTTGGTTTTCTGTTTTTGTCTTTATTTTTCACCTAAATAACGGGAAAAAAGAAAAAAAAAGTTATCTGAAATATTTTGGTTTTCTGTTTTGGTCTTTATTTTTCACTTAAATAACGGGAAAAAAGAAAAAAAAAGTTATCTGAAATATTTTAGTTTTCTGTTTTTGTCCTTATTTTACACCTGAATAACGGGAAAAATGAAAAAAAAAGTTTTCTGAAATATTTTGGTTTTCTGATTTTGTCTTTATTTTTCACTTAAATAACGGGAAAAAAAAAAAAAAAATGTATATGAAATATTTTGGTTTTCTGTTTTTGTCCTTATTTTGCCACCTAAATAACGGGAAAAAGAAAAACCAAGTTATCTGAAATATTTTAGTTTTCTGTTTTTGTCCTTATTTTGGACCTAAATGATAGGAAAAACAAAAAAAAATTATTTGAAATATTTTGGTTTTCTGTTTTTGTCCTTGTTTTGCACCTAAAAAACGGGAAAAAATAAAAAAAAAGTTAGCTGAAATATTTTTAGTTTCCTGTTTTTGTCTTTCTTTTTCACTTAAATAACGGGAAAAAAGAAAAAAAAATTATCTGAAATATTTTGGTTTTCTGTTTTTGTCTTTATTTTACACCTAAATAACGGGAAAAATGAAAAAAAAAGTTTTCTGAAATATTTTGGTTTTCTGTTTTTGCCCTTATTTGACACCTAAATAACGGAAAAAAGAAAAAAAGTTATCTGAAATATTTTGGTTTTCTGTTTTGCTCCTTATTTTGCACCTAAATAAAGGGAAAAAAGAAAAAAAAAGTTAGCTGAAATATTTTGGTTTTCTGTTTTTGTCTTTATTTTTCACTTAAATAACGGGAAAAAAGAAAAAAAAGTTATCTGAAATATTTTGGTTTTCTGTTTTGCTCCTTATTTTGCACCTAAATAAAGGGAAAAAAGAAAAAAAAGTTATTTGAAACATTTTGGTTTTCTGTTTTTGTTCTTATTTTTCAATTAAATAACGGCAAAAAAAAAAAATTATTTGAAATATTTTGGTTTTGTGTTTTTGTCCTTATTTTACACCTAAATAACGGGAAAAAAGAAAAAGAAAGTTATCTGAATTATTTTGGTTTTCTGTTTTTCTCCTTATTTTACACCTAAATAACGGGAAAAAAGAAAAAAAAATTATCTGAAATATTTTGGTTTTCTGTTTTGCTCCTTATTTTGCACCTAAATAAAGGGAAAAAGAAAAAAAAATTATTTCAAATATTTTGGTTTTTTGTTTTTGTGTTTATTTTTCAATTAAATAACGGGTAAAAGAAAAAAAAGTTATTTGAAATATTTTGGTTTTCTGTTTTGCTCCTTATTTTGCACCTAAATAAAGGGATAAAAGAAAAAAAGTTAGCTGAAATATTTTGGTTTTCTGTTTTTGTCTTTATTTTTCACTTAAATAACGGGAAAAAAGAAAAAAAAGTTAGCTGAAATATTTTGGTTTTCTGTTTTGCTCCTTATTTTGCACCTAAATAAAGGAAAAAAGAAAAAAAAAGTTATTTGAAACATTTTGGTTTTCTGTTTTTGTTCTTATTTTTCAATTAAATAACGGGAAGAAGAAAAAAAGTTATTTGAAATATTTTGGTTTTCTGTTTTTGTCCTTATTTTACACCTAAATAAGGAGAAAAAAGAAAAAAAAATTATCTGAAATATTTTGGTTTTCTGTTTTTGTCCTTATTTTACACCTAAATAACGGGAAAAATGAAAAAAAAAGTTTTCTGACATATTTTGGTTTTCTGTTTTTGCCCTTATTTGACACCTAAATAACGGAAAAAAGAAAAAAAAGTTATATGAAATATTTTGGTTTTCTGTTTTGCTCCTTATTTTGCACCTAAATAAAGGGAAAAAAGAAAAAAAAAGTTTGCTGAAATATTTTGGTTTTCTGTTTTTGTCTTTATTTTTCACTTAACTAACGGAAAAAAAGAAAAAAAAGTTATTTGAAATATTTTGGTTTTGTGTTTTTGTCCTTATTTTACACCTAAATAACGGGAAAAAAGAAAAAGAAAGTTATCTGAATTATTTTGGTTATCTGTTTTTGCCCTTATTTGACACCTAAATAACGGAAAAAAAGAAAAAAAAGTTATCTGAAATATTTTGGTTTTCTGTTTTGCTCCTTATTTTTCACCTAAATAAAGGGAAAAAGAAAAAAAAATTATTTCAAATATTTTGGTTTTCTATTTTTGTCTTTATTTTTCAATAAAATAACGGGTAAAAGAAAAAAAAGTTATTTGAAATATTTTGGTTTTCTGTTTTGCTCCTTATTTTGCACCTAAATAAAGGGAAAAAAGAAAAAAAGTTAGCTGAAATATTTTGGTTTTCTGTTTTTGTCTTTATTTTTCACTTAAATAACGGGAAAAAAGAAAAAAAAGTTATCTAAAATATTTTGGTTTTCTGTTTTGCTCCTTATTTTGCACCTAAATAAAGGGAAAAAAAAAAAAGTTATTTGAAACATTTTGGTTTTCTGTTTTTGTTCTTATTTTTCAATTAAATAACGGGAAAAAGAAAAAAAAGTTATTTGAAATATTTTGGTTTTCTGTTTTTGTCCTTATTTTACACCTAAATAACGAGAAAAAAGAAAAAAAAGTTATTTGAAATATTTTGGTTTTCTGTTTTGCTCCTTATTTTGCACCTAAATAAAGGGAAAAAAGAAAAAAAGTTAGCTGAAATATTTTGGTTTTCTGTTTTTGTCTTTATTTTTCACTTAAATAACGGGAAAAAAGAAAAAAAAGTTATCTGAAATATTTTGGTTTTCTGTTTTGCTCTTTATTTTGCACCTAAATAAAGGGAAAAAAGAAAAAAAAGTTATTTGAAACATTTTGGTTTTCTGTTTTTGTCCTTATTTTGCACTTAAATGACAGGAAAAAAGAAAAAAAAGTTATTTCAAATATTTTGGTTTTCTGTTTTTGTCTTTATTTTACACCTAAATAAAGAAAAAAAAGAAAAAAAAGTTATTTGTATCATTTTGGTTTTCTGTTTTTGTCCTTATTTTACACCTAAATTACGGGAAAAAAGAAAAAAAAATTATTTGAATATTTTGGTTTTCTGTTTTTGTCCTTATTTTACACCTAAATAACAGGCAAAATGAAAAAAAAGTTATCTGAAATATTTTGTTTTCTGGGTTTGTCCTTATTTTACACCTAAATAACGGGAAAAAAGAAAAAAAAGTTATCTGAAATATTTAGGTTTTCTGTTATTATCCTTATGTTACACCTAAAGAACGGGAAAAAAGAAAAAAAAAGTTATCTAAAATATTTCGGTTTTCTGTTTTTGTCCTTATTTTACACCTAAATAACAGGCAAAATGAAAAAAAAAGTTATCTGAAATATTTTATTTCTGAGTTTGTCGTTATTTTACACCTAAATAACGGGAAAAAAGAAAAAAAGTTATCTGAAATATTTTGGTTTTCTGTTTTTGTCCTTATTTTACACCTAAATAACGGGAAAAAAGAAAAAAAAAGTTATCTGAAATATTTTGGTTTTCTGTTTTTGTCTTTATTTTTCACTTAAATAACGGGAAAAAAGAAAAAAAAGTTATCTGAAATATTTTGGTTTTCTGTTTTGCTCCTTATTTTGCACCTAAATAAAGGGAAAAAAGAAAAAAAAGTTATTTGAAACATTTTGGTTTTCTGTTTTTGTTCTTATTTTTCAATTAAATAACGGGAAAAAGAAAAAAAGTTATTTGAAATATTTTGGTTTTCTGTTTTTGTCCTTATTTTACACCTAAATAACGAGAAAAAAGAAAAAAAAGATATTTGAAATATTTTGGTTTTTTGTTTTTCTCCTTATTTTACACCTAAATAACGGGAAAAAAGAAAAAAAAATTATCTGAAATATTTTAGTTTTCTGTTTTTGTCCTTATTTTACACCTAAATAACGGGAAAAATGAAAAAAAAAGTTTTCTGACATATTTTGGTTTTCTGTTTTTGCCCTTATTTGACACCTAAATAACGGAAAAAAGAAAAAAAAGTTATATGAAATATTTTGGTTTTCTGTTTTGCTCCTTATTTTGCACCTAAATAAAGGGAAAAAAGAAAAAAAAAGTTAGCTGAAATATTTTGGTTTTCTGTTTTTGTCTTTATTTTTCACTTAACTAACGGGAAAAAAGAAAAAAAAGTTATTTGAAATATTTTGGTTTTGTGTTTTTGTCCTTATTTTACACCTAAATAACGGGAAAAAAGAAAAAGAAAGTTATCTGAATTATTTTGGTTATCTGTTTTTGCCCTTATTTGACACCTAAATAACGGAAAAAAGAAAAAAAGTTATCTGAAATATTTTGGTTTTCTGTTTTGCTCCTTATTTTTCACCTAAATAAAGGGAAAAAGAAAAAAAAATTATTTCAAATATTTTGGTTTTCTGTTTTTGTCTTTATTTTTCAATTAAATAACGGGTAAAAGAAAAAAAAGTTATTTGAAATATTTTGGTTTCTGTTTTGCTCCTTATTTTGCACCTAAATAAAGGGAAAAAAGAAAAAAAGTTAGCTGAAATATTTTGGTTTTCTGTTTTTGTCTTTATTTTTCACTTAAATAACGGGAAAAAAGAAAAAAAAGTTATCTAAAATATTTTGGTTTTCTGTTTTGCTCCTTATTTTGCACCTAAATAAAGGGGGAAAAAAAAAAAGTTATTTGAAACATTTTGGTTTTCTGTTTTTGTTCTTATTTTTCAATTAAATAACGGGAAAAAGAAAAAAAAGTTATTTGAAATATTTTGGTTTTCTGTTTTTGTCCTTATTTTACACCTAAATAACGAGAAAAAAAAAAAAAGTTATTTGAAATATTTTGGTTTTCTGTTTTGCTCCTTATTTTGCGCCTAAATAAAGGGAAAAAAGAAAAAAGTTAGCTGAAATATTTTGGTTTTCTGTTTTTGTCTTTATTTTTCACTTAAATAACGGGAAAAAAGAAAAAAAAGTAATCTGAAATATTTTGGTTTTCTGTTTTGCTCCTTATTTTGCACCTAAATAAAGGGAAAAAAGAAAAAAAAGTTATTTGAAACATTTTGGTTTTCTGTTTTTGTCCTTATTTTGCACTTAAATGACAGGAAAAAAGAAAAAAAAGTTATTTCAAATATTTTGGTTTTCTGTTTTTGTCTTTATTTTACACCTAAATAAAGAAAAAAAAAGAAAAAAAAGTTATTTGAATCATTTAGGTTTTCTGTTTTTGTCCTTATTTTACACCTAAATAACAGGCAAAATGAAAAAAAAGTTATTTGAAATATTTTGGTTTTGTGTTTTTGTCCTTATTTTACACCTAAATAACAGGCAAAATGAAAAAAAAGTTATCTGAAATATTTTGTTTTCTGGGTTTGTCCTTATTTTACACCTAAATAACGGGAAAAAAGAAAAAAAAGTTATCTGAAATATTTAGGTTTTCTGTTATTGTCCTTATGTTACACCTAAAGAACGGGAAAAAAGAAAAAGAAAGTTATCTAAAATATTTCGGTTTTCTGTTTTTGTCCTTATTTTACACCTAAATACCAGGCAAAATGAAAAAAAAAAGTTATCTGAAATATTTTATTTCTGAGTTTGTCGTTATTTTTACACCTAAATAACGGAAAAAAGAAAAAAAAGTTATCTGAAATATTTTGGTTTTCTGTTTTTGTCCTTATTTTACACCTAAAGAACGTGAAAAAAGAAAAAAAAGTTATCTGAAATATTTTGGTTTTCTGTTTTTGTCTTTATTTTTCACTTAAATAACGGGAAAAAAGAAAAAAAAGTTATCTGAAATATTTTGGTTTTCTGTTTTTGTCCTTATTTTACACCTAAATAACGGGAAAAATGAAAAAAAAAAGTTTTCTGAAATATTTTGGTTTTCTATTTTTGTCTTTATTTTTCACTTAAATAACGGGAAAAAAAGAAAAAAAAGATATCTGAAATATTTTGGTTTTCTGTTTTTGTCCTTATTTTACACCTAAATAACGGGAAAAAAGAACAAAAAAGTTATCTGAAATATTTTGGTTTTCTGTTTTTGGCTTTATTTTTCACTTAAATAACGGGAAACAAAAAAAAAAAGTTATCTGAAATATTTTGGTTTTCTGTTTTTGTCCTTATTTTACACCTAAATAACGGGAAAAATGAAAAAAAAAGTTTTCTGAAATATTTTGGTTTTCTGGTTTTGTCGTTATTTTTCACTTAAATAACGGGAAACAAAAAAAAAAAGTTATCTGAAATATTTTGGTTTTCTGTTTTTGTCCTTATTTTGCACCTAAATGACAGGAAAAAAGAAAAAAAAGTTATTTGAAATATTTTGGTTTTGTGTTTTTGTCCTTATTTTACACCTAAATAACGGGAAAAAAGATAAAAAAAGGTATCTGAAATATTTTGGTTTTCTGTTTTTGTCCTTATTTTACACCTAAATAACAGGCAAAATGAAAAAAAAGTTATCTGAAATATTTTGTTTTCTGGGTTTGTCCTTATTTTACACCTAAATAACGGGAAAAAAGGAAAAAAATGTATCTGAAATATTTAGGTTTTCTGTTTTTGTCCTTATTTTACACTTAAAGAACGGGAAAAAAGAAACAAAAAGTTATCTGAAATATTTTGGTTTTCTGGTTTTGTCTTTATTTTTCACTTAAATAACGGGGAAAAAAGAAAAAAAAAGTTATCTGAAATATTTTGGTTTTCTGTTTTTGTCCTTATTTTACACCTAAATAACAGGCAAAATGAAATAAAAAGTTATCTGAAATATTTTGTTTTCTGGGTTTGTCCTTATTTTACACCTAAATAACAGGAAAAAAGAAAAAAAAGTTATCTGAAATATTTTAGTTTTCTGTTTTTGTCCTTATTTTACACCTAAATAACGGGACAAAGAAGAAATAAGTTATCTGAAATATTTTGGTTTTCTGTTTTTGTCTTTATTTTTCACTTAAATAACAGGAAAAAAGAAAAAAAACTTATCTGATATATTTTGTTTTCTGGGTTTGTCTTTATTTTTCACTTAAATAACGGGAAAAAAGAAAAAAAACTTATCTGAAATATTTTGGTTTTCTGGGTTTGTCCTTATTTTACACCTAAATAACGGGAAAAAAGAAAAAAAAGTTATCTGAAATAATTTACAGGAAAAAAGAAAAAAATAACAGGAAAAAAGAAAAAAAACTTATCTGAAATATTTTGGTTTTCTGTTTTTGTCTTTATTTTACACCTAAATAACGGGAAAAATGAAAAAAAAAGTTATTTGAAATATTTTAGTTTTCTGTTTTTGTCCTGCTTTTGGACCTAAATAACGGGACAAAGAAGAAATAAGTTATCTGAAATATTGTGGTTTTCTGTTTTTGTCTTTATTTTTCACTTAAATAACGGGAAAAAAGAAAAAAAAATTTATCTGAAATATTTTGGTTTTCTGTTTTTGTCCTTATTTTTCAATTAAATAACGGGAAAAAAGAAAAAAAACTTATCTGAAATATTTTGGTTTTCTGTTTTTGTCTTTATTTTACACCTAAATAATGGGAAAAATGAAAAAAAAAGTTATTTGAAATATTTTAGTTTTCTGTTTTTGTCCTGCTTTTGGACCTAAATAACGGGACAAAGAAGAAATAAGTTATCTGAAATATTTTGGTTTTCTGTTTTTGTCTTTATTTTTCACTTAAATAACGGGAAAAAAGAAAAAAAAATTTATCTGAAATATTTTGGTTTTCTGTTTTTGTCTTTATTTTTCAATTAAATAACGGGAAAAAAGAAAAAAACCTTATCTGAAATATTTTGGTTTTCTGTTTTTGTCCTTATTTTACACCTAAATAACGGAAAAAATGAAAAAAAAAGTTATTTGAAACATTTTGGTTTTCTGTTTTTGTCGTTATTTTGCACCTAAATAACGGGAAAAAAGAAAAAAAAGTTATATGAAATATTTTGGTTTTCTGTTTTTGTCCTTATTTTATAACTAAATAACGGGAAAAAAGAAAAGAAAGTTATTTGAATATTTTGGTTTTCTGTTTTTGTCTTTATTTTTCACTTAAATAACGGCAAAAAAGAAAAAAAATTATCTGAAATATTTTGGTTTTCTGTTTTTGTCCTTATTTTACACCTAAATTATGGGAAAAAAGAAAAAAAAGTTATTTGAATATTTTGGTTTTCTGTTTTTGTCCTTATTTTACACCTAAATAACAGGCAAAATGAAAAAAAAAGTTATCTGATATATTTTGGTTTTCTGTTTTTCTCCTTATTTTACACCTAAATAACGGGAAAAAAGAAAAAAAGTTATCTGAAATATTTTGGTTTTCTGCTTTTGTCCTTATTTTACACCTAAATAACGGGAAATATCAAAAAAAAGTTGTCTGAAATATTTTGGTTTTGTGCTTTTGTCTTTATTTTTCACTTAAATAACGCGAAAAAAGAAGAAAAATTATCTGAAATCTTTTGGTTTTCTGTTTTTGTCTTTATTTTTCACTTAAATAACGGCAAAAAAGAAAAAAAAATTATCTGAAATATTTTGGTTTTCTGTTTTTGTCCTTATTTTACACCTAAATTATGGGAAAAAGAAAAAAAAGCTATTTGAATATTTGGTTTTCTGTTTTTGTCCTTATTTTACACCTAAATAACAGGCAAAATGAAAAAAAAAGTTATCTGATATATTTTGGTTTTCTGAGTTTGTCCTTATTTTACACCTAAATAACGGAAAAAAAGAAAAAAAGTTATCTGAAATATTTTGGTTTTCTGCTTTTGTCCTTATTTTACTCCTAAATAACGGGAAATATGAAAAAAAAAGTTGTCTGAAATATTTTGGTTTTCTGTTTTTGTCTTTATTTTTCACTTAAATAACGCGAAAAAAGAAAAAAATTTATCTGAAATATTTTGGTTTTCTGTTTTTGTCTTTATTTTTCACATAAATAACGGGAAAAAAGAAAAAAAAAGTTATCTGAAATATTTTGGTTTTCTGTTTTGGTCTTTATTTTTCCCTTAAATAACGCGAAAAAAGAAAAAAATTTATCTTAAATATTTTGGTTTTCTGTTTTTGTCTTTATTTTTCACCTAAATAACGGGAAAAAAGAAAAAAAAAGTTATCTGAAATATTTTGGTTTTCTGTTTTGGTCTTTATTTTTCACTTAAATAACGGGAAAAAAGAAAAAAAAAGTTATCTGAAATATTTTAGTTTTCTGTTTTTGTCCTTATTTTACACCTAAATAACGGGAAAAATGAAAAAAAAAGTTTTCTGAAATATTTTGGTTTTCTGATTTTGTCTTTATTTTTCACTTAAATAACGGGAAAAAAAAAAAAAAAAATTTATATGAAATATTTTGGTTTTCTGTTTTTGTCCTTATTTTGCCACCTAAATAACGGGAAAAAGAAAAACCAAGTTATCTGAAATATTTTAGTTTTCTGTTTTTGTCCTTATTTTGGACCTAAATGATAGGAAAAACAAAAAAAAATTATTTGAAATATTTTGGTTTTCTGTTTTTGTCCTTGTTTTGCACCTAAAAAACGGGAAAAAATAAAAAAAAAGTTAGCTGAAATATTTTTAGTTTCCTGTTTTTGTCTTTATTTTTCACTTAAATAACGGGAAAAAAGAAAAAAAAATTATCTGAAATATTTTGGTTTTCTGTTTTTGTCTTTATTTTACACCTAAATAACGGGAAAAATGAAAAAAAAAGTTTTCTGAAATATTTTGGTTTTCTGTTTTTGCACTTATTTGACACCTAAATAACGGAAAAAAGAAAAAAAGTTATCTGAAATATTTTGGTTTTCTGTTTTGCTCCTTATTTTGCACCTAAATAAAGGGAAAAAAGAAAAAAAAAGTTTGCTGAAATATTTTGGTTTTCTGTTTTTGTCTTTATTAAAAAACGTTATCTGAAATATTTTGGTTTTCTGTTTTGCTCCTTATTTTGCACCTAAATAAAGGGAAAAAAGAAAAAAAAGTTATTTGAAACATTTTGGTTTTCTGTTTTTGTTCTTATTTTTCAATTAAATAACGGCAAAAAGAAAAAAAAATTATTTGAAATATTTTGGTTTTGTGTTTTTGTCCTTATTTTACACCTAAATAACGGGAAAAAAGAAAAAGAAAGTTATCTGAATTATTTTGGTTATCTGCTTTTGCCCTTATTTGAAATATTTTGGTTTTCTGTTTTGCTCCTTATTTTGCACCTAAATAAAGGGAAAAAGAAAAAAAAATTATTTCAAATATTTTGGTTTTTTGTTTTTGTGTTTATTTTTCAATTAAATAACGGGTAAAAGAAAAAAAAGTTATTTGAAATATTTTGGTTTTCTGTTTTGCTTCTTATTTTGCACCTAAATAAAGGGATAAAAGAAAAAAAGTTAGCTGAAATATTTTGGTTTTCTGTTTTTGTCTTTATTTTTCACTTAAATAACGGGAAAAAAGAAAAAAAGTTATCTGAAATATTTTGGTTTTCTGTTTTGCTCCTTATTTTGCACCTAAACAAAGGGAAAAAAAAAAAAAAAGTTATTTGAAACATTTTGGTTTTCTGTTTTTGTTCTTATTTTTCAATTAAATAACGGGAAAAAGAAAAAAAGTTATTTGAAATATTTTGGTTTTCTGTTTTTGTCCTTATTTTACACCTAAATAACGAGAAAAAAGAAAAAAAAGATATTTGAAATATTTTGGTTTTCTGTTTTTCTCCTTATTTTACACCTAATAACGGGAAAAAAGAAAAAAAAATTATCTGAAATATTTTGGTTTTCTGTTTTTGTCCTTATTTTACACCTAAATAACGGGAAAAATGAAAAAAAAAGTTTTCTGACATATTTTGGTTTTCTGTTTTTGCCCTTATTTGACACCTAAATAACGGAAAAAAGAAAAAAAAGTTATCTGAAATATTTTGGTTTTCTGTTTTGCTCCTTATTTTGCACCTAAATAAAGGGAAAAAAGAAAAAAAAAGTTAGCTGAAATATTTTGGTTTTCTGTTTTTGTCTTTATTTTTCACTTAAATAACGGGAAAAAAGAAAAAAAAGTTATTTGAAATATTTTGGTTTTGTGTTTTTGTCCTTACTTTACACCTAAATAACGGGAAAAAAGAAAAAGAAAGTTATCTGAATTATTTTGGTTATCTGTTTTTGCCCTTATTTGACACCTAAATAACGGGAAAAAAGAAAAAAAAGTTATCTGAAATATTTTGGTTTTCTGTTTTGCTCCTTATTTTGCACCTAAATAAAGGGAAAAAAGAAAAAAAAGTTATTTGAAACATTTTGGTTTTCTGTTTTTGTTCTTATTTTTCAATTAAATAACGGGAAAAAGAAAAAAAAGTTATTTGAAATATTTTGGTTTTCTGTTTTTGTCCTTATTTTACACCTAAATAACGAGAAAAAATAAAAAAAAGTTATTTGAAATATTTTGGTTTTCTGTTTTGCTCCTTATTTTGCACCTAAATAAAGGGAAAAAAGAAAAAAAGTTAGCCGAAATATTTTGGTTTTCTGTTTTTGTCTTTATTTTTCAATTAAATAACGGGAAAAAGAAAAAAAAGTTATTTGAAATATTTTGGTTTTCTGTTTTTGTCCTTATTTTACACCTAAATAACGAGAAAAAAGAAAAAAAAGTTATTTGAAATATTTTGGTTTTCTGTTTTGCTCCTTATTTTGCACCTAAATAAAGGGAAAAAAGAAAAAAAGTTAGCCGAAATATTTTGGTTTTCTGTTTTTGTCTTTATTTTTCACTTAAATAACGGGAAAAAAGAAAAAAAAGTTATCTGAAATATTTTGGTTTTCTGTTTTGCTCCTTATTTTGCACCTAAATAAAGGGAAAAAAGAAAAAAAAGTTATTTGAAACATTTTGGTTTTCTGTTTTTGTTCTTATTTTTCAATTAAATAACGGGAAAAAGAAAAAAAGTTATCTGAATTATTTTGGTTATCTGTTTTTGCCCTTATTTGACACCTAAATAACGGAAAAAAGAAAAAAAAGTTATCTAAAATATTTTGGTTTTCTGTTATGCTCCTTATTTTGCACCTAAATAAAGGGGAAAAAAAAAAAGTTATTTGAAACATTTTGGTTTTCTGTTTTTGTTCTTATTTTTCAATTAAATAACGGGAAAAAGAAAAAAAAGTTATTTGAAATATTTTGGTTTTCTGTTTTTGTCCTTATTTTACACCTAAATAACGAGAAAAAAGAAAAAAAAGTTATTTGAAATATTTTGGTTTTCTGTTTTGCTCCTTATTTTGCACCTAAATAAAGGGAAAAAAGAAAAAAAGTTAGCCGAAATATTTTGGTTTTCTGTTTTTGTCTTTATTTTTCACTTAAATAACGGGAAAAAAGAAAAAAAAGTTATTTGAAATATTTTGGTTTTCTGTTTTGCTCCTTATTTTGCACCTAAATAAAGGAAAAAAGAAAAAAAAGTTATTTGAAACATTTTGGTTTTCTGTTTTTGTCCTTATTTTGCACTTAAATGACAGGAAAAATGAAAAAAAAGTTATCTGAAATATTTTGTTTTCTGGGTTTGTCCTTATTTTACACCTAAATAACGGGAAAAAAGAAAGAAATGTTATCTGAAATATTTAGGTTTTCTGTTATTGTCCTTATGTTACACCTAAAGAACGGGAAAAAAGAAAAAAAAGTTATCTGAAATATTTCGGTTTTCTGTTTTTGTCTTTATTTTTCACTTAAATAACGGGAAAAAAGAAAAAAAAAGTTATCTGAAATATTTTGGTTTTCTGTTTTTGTCCTTATTTTACACCTAAATAACAGGCAAATGAAAAAAAAGTTATCTGAAATATTTTATTTCTGAGTTTGTCGTTATTTTACACCTAAATAACGGGAAAAAAGAAAAAAAAGTTATCTGAAATATTTTGGTTTTCTGTTTTTGTCCTTATTTTACACCTAAAGAACGGGAAAAAAGAAAAAAAAAGTTATCTGAAATATTTTGGTTTTCTGTTTTTGTCTTTATTTTTCACTTAAATAACGGGAAAAAAGAAAAAAAAATTATCTGAAATATTTTGGTTTTCTGTTTTTGTCCTTATTTTGCACCTAAATATCGGGAAAAATGAAAAAAAAAAAGTTTTCTGAAATATTTTGGTTTTCTGTTTTTGTCTTTATTTTTCACTTAAATAACGGGAAAAAAGAAAAAAAAGATATCTGAAATATTTTGGTTTTCTGTTTTTGTCCTTATTTTACACCTAAATAACGGGAAAAAAGAACAAAAAAGTTATCTTAAATTTTTTGGTTTTCTGTTTTTGGCTTTATTTTTCACTTAAATAACGGGGAAAAAAAAAAAAAGTTATCTGAAATATTTTGGTTTTCTGTTTTTGTCCTTATTTTACACCTAAATAACGGGAAAAATGAAAAAAAAAGTTTTCTGAAATATTTTGGTTTTCTGGTTTTGTCGTTATTTTTCACTTAAATAACGGGAAACAAAAAAAAAGTTATCTGAAATATTTTGGTTTTCTGTTTTTGTCCTTATTTTGCACCTAAATGACAGGAAAAAAGAAAAAAAAGTTATTTGAAATATTTTGGTTTTGTGTTTTTGTCCTTATTTTACACCTAAATAACGGGGAAAAAAGATAAAAAAAGGTATCTGAAATATTTTGGTTTTCTGTTTTTGTCCTTATTTTATACCTAAATAACAGGCAAAATGAAAAAAAAGTTATCTGAAATATTTTATTTTCTAGGTTTGTCCTTATTTTACACCTAAATAACGGGAAAAAAGGAAAAAAATGTATCTGAAATATTTAGGTTTTCTGTTTTTGTCCTTATTTTACACCTAAAGAACGGGAAAAATGAAATAAAAAGTTATCTGAATATTTTGTTTTCTGGGTTTGTCCTTATTTTACACCTAAATAACGGGAAGAAAGAAAAAAAAGTTATCTGAAATATTTTGGTTTTCTGTTTTTGTCCTTATACACCTAAATAACGGGACAAAGAAGAAATAAGTTATCTGAAATATTTTGGTTTTCTGTTTTTGTCTTTATTTTTCACTTAAATAACAGGAAAAAAGAAAAAAAAATTATCTGATATATTTTGTTTTCTGGGTTTGTCTTTATTTTTCACTTAAATAACGGGAAAAAAGAAAAAAAAACTTATCTGAAATATTTTGGTTTTCTGGGTTTGTCCTTATTTTACACCTAAATAACGGGAAAAAAGAAAAAAAGTTATCTGAAATATTTTGGTTTTCTGTTTTTGTCCTTATTTTACACCTAAATAACGGGACAAAGAAGAAATAAGTTATCTGAAATATTTTGGTTTTCTGTTTTTGTCTTTATTTTTCACTTAAATAACAGGAAAAAAGAAAAAAAACTTATCTGAAATATTTTGGTTTTCTGTTTTTGTCTTTATTTTACACCTAAATAACGGGAAAAATGAAAAAAAAAGTTATTTGAAATATTTTTGTTTTCTGTTTTTGTCCTGCTTTTGGACCTAAATAACGGGACAAAGAAGAAATAAGTTATCTGAAATATTTTGGTTTTCTGTGTTTGTCTTTATTTTTCACTTAAATAACGGGAAAAAAGAAAAAAAAATTTATCTGAAATATTTTGGTTTTCTGTTTTTGTCCTTATTTTTCAATTCAATAACGGGAAAAAAGAAAAAAACTTATCTGAAATATTTTGGTTTTCTGTTTTTGTCTTTATTTTACACCTAAATAACGGGAAAAATGAAAAAAAAAGTTATTTGAAATATTTTAGTTTTCTGTTTTTGTCCTGTTTTTGGACCTAAATAACGGGACAAAGAAGAAATAAGTTATCTGAAATATTTTGGTTTTCTGTTTTTGTCTTTATTTTTCACTTAAATAACGGGAAAAAAGACAAAAAAATTTATCTGAAATATTTTGGTTTTCTGTTTTTGTCTTTATTTTTCAATTAAATAACGGGAAAAAAGAAAAAAAACTTATCTGAAATATTTTGGTTTTCTGTTTTTGTCCTTATTTTACACCTAAATACGGGAAAAATGAAAAAAAAAGTTATTTGAAATATTTTGGTTTTCTGTTTTTGTCCTTATTTTACACCTAAATAACGGGAAAAAAGAAAAAAAAAGTTATCTGAAATATTTTGGTTTTCTGTTTTTGTCGTTATTTTGCACCTAAATAACGGGAAAAAAGAAAAAAAAGTTATCTGAAATATTTTGGTTTGGTTTTCTGTTTTTGTCCTTATTTTACACCTAAAGAACGGGAAAAAGAAAAAAAAAACTTATCTCAAATATTTTGGTTTTCTGTTTTTCTCCTTATTTTGCACCTAAATAAAGCGAAAAAAGAAAAAAAAATTATTGGAAATATTTTGGTTTTCTGTTTTTGTTTTTATTTTACACCTAAATAAAGGGCAAAAAGGAAAAAAAGTTATTTGAAATATTTTAGTTTTCTGTTTTTGTCCTTATTTTGCACTTAAATGACAGGAAATAAGAAAAAAAAGTTATTTCAAATATTTTGGTTTTGTGTTTTTGTCCTTATTTTACACCTAAATAACGCGAAAAAAGAAAAAAAATTATTTGAAATATTTTGGTTTTCTGTTTTTGTCCTTATTTTACAACTAAATAACGGGAAAAAAGAAAAAAAAAGTTATCTGAAATATTTTGGTTTTCTGTTTTTGTCGTTATTTCGCACCTAAATAACGGGAAAAAAGAATAAAAAGTTATTTGAAATATTTTGGTTTTCTGTTTTTGTCCTTATTTTACAACTAAATAACGGGAAAAAAGAAAAGAAAGTTATTTGAATATTTTGGTTTTCTGTTTTTGTCTTTATTTTTCACTTAAATAACGGCAAAAAAGAAAAAAAAATTATCTGAAATATTTTGGTTTTCTGTTTTTGTCCTTATTTTTCAATTAAATAACGGGAAAAAGAAAAAAAAATTATTTGAAATATTTTGGTTTTGTGTTTTTGTCCTTATTTTACACCTAAATAACGGGAAAAAAGAAAAAGAAAGTTATCTGAATTATTTTGGTTATCTGTTTTTGCCCTTATTTGACACCTAAATAACGGAAAAAAGAAAAAAAAGTTATCTGAAATATTTTGGTTTTCTGTTTTGCTCCTTATTTTGCACCTAAAGAACGGGAAAAAAGAAAAAAAAAGTTATCTGAAATATTTTGGTTTTCTGTTTTTGTCTTTATTTTTCACTTAAATAACGGGAAAAAAGAAAAAAAAATTATCTGAAATATTTTGGTTTTCTGTTTTTGTCCTTATTTTACACCTAAATAACGGGAAAAATGAAAAAAAAAAAGTTTTCTGAAATATTTTGGTTTTCTGTTTTTGTCTTTATTTTTCACTTAAATAACGGGAAAAAAGAAAAAAAAGATATCTGAAATATTTTGGTTTTCTGTTTTTGTCCTTATTTTACACCTAAATAACGGGAAAAAAGAACAAAAAAGTTATCTTAAATTTTTTGGTTTTCTGTTTTTGGCTTTATTTTTCACTTAAATAACGGGAAAAAAAAAAAAAAGTTATCTGAAATATTTTGGTTTTCTGTTTTTGTCCTTATTTTACACCTAAATAACGGGAAAAATGAAAAAAAAAGTTTTCTGAAATATTTTGGTTTTCTGGTTTTGTCGTTATTTTTCACTTAAATAACGGGAAACAAAAAAAAAAGTTATCTGAAATATTTTGGTTTTCTGTTTTTGTCCTTATTTTGCACCTAAATGACAGGAAAAAAGAAAAAAAAGTTATTTGAAATATTTTGGTTTTGTGTTTTTGTCCTTATTTTACACCTAAATAACGGGAAAAAAGATAAAAAAAGGTATCTGAAATATTTTGGTTTTCTGTTTTTGTCCTTATTTTATACCTAAATAACAGGCAAAATGAAAAAAAGTTATCTGAAATATTTTGTTTTCTAGGTTTGTCCTTATTTTACACCTAAATAACGGGAAAAAAGGAAAAAAATGTATCTGAAATATTTAGGTTTTCTGTTTTTGTCCTTATTTTACACCTAAAGAACGGGAAAAATGAAATAAAAAGTTATCTGAAATATTTTGTTTTCTGGGTTTGTCCTTATTTTACACCTAAATAACGGGAAAAAAAAAAAAAAGTTATCTGAAATATTTTGGTTTTCTGTTTTTGTCCTTATACACCTAAATAACGGGACAAAGAAGAAATAAGTTATCTGAAATATTTTGGTTTTCTGTTTTTGTCTTTATTTTTCACTTAAATAACAGGAAAAAAGAAAAAAAAATTATCTGATATATTTTGTTTTCTGGGTTTGTCTTTATTTTTCACTTAAATAACGGGAAAAAAGAAAAAAAAACTTATCTGAAATATTTTGGTTTTCTGGGTTTGTCCTTATTTTACACCTAAATAACGGGAAAAAAGAAAAAAAGTTATCTGAAATATTTTGGTTTTCTGTTTTTGTCCTTATTTTACACCTAAATAACGGGACAAAGAAGAAATAAGTTATCTGAAATATTTTGGTTTTCTGTTTTTGTCTTTATTTTTCACTTAAATAACAGGAAAAAAGAAAAAAAACTTATCTGAAATATTTTGGTTTTCTGTTTTTGTCTTTATTTTACACCAAAATAACGGGAAAAATGAAAAAAAAAGTTATTTGAAATATTTTTGTTTTCTGTTTTTGTCCTGCTTTTGGACCTAAATAACGGGACAAAGAAGAAATAAGTTATCTGAAATATTTTGGTTTTCTGTTTTTGTCTTTATTTTTCACTTAAATAACGGGAAAAACGAAAAAAAAATTTATCTGAAATATTTTGGTTTTCTGTTTTTGTCCTTATTTTTCAATTAAATAACGGGAAAAAAGAAAAAAACTTATCTGAAATATTTTGGTTTTCTGTTTTTGTCTTTATTTTACACCTAAATAACGGGAAAAATGAAAAAAAAAGTTATTTGAAATATTTTAGTTTTCTGTTTTTGTCCTGTTTTTGGACCTAAATAACGGGACAAAGAAGAAATAAGTTATCTGAAATATTTTGGTTTTCTGTTTTTGTCTTTATTTTTCACTTAAATAACGGGAAAAAAGAAAAAAAAATTTATCTGAAATATTTTGGTTTTCTGTTTTTGTCTTTATTTTTCAATTAAATAACGGGAAAAAAGAAAAAAAACTTATCTGAAATATTTTGGTTTTCTGTTTTTGTCCTTATTTTACACCTAAATAACGGGAAAAATGAAAAAAAAAGTTATTTGAAATATTTTGGTTTTCTGTTTTTGTCCTTATTTTACACCTAAATAACGGGAAAAAAGAAAAAAAAAGTTATCTGAAATATTTTGGTTTTCTGTTTTTGTCGTTATTTTGCACCTAAATAACGGGAAAAAAGAAAAAAAAGTTATCTGAAATATTTTGGTTTTATGGATTTCTCCTTATTTTGCACCTAAATAAAGGGAAAAAAAGAAAAAAAAATTATTGGAAATATTTTGGTTTTCTGTTTTTGTTTTTATTTTACACCTAAATAAAGGGAAAAAAGGAAAAAAAGTTATTTGAAATATTTTAGTTTTCTGTTTTTGTCCTTATTTTGCACTTAAATGACAGGAAATAAGAAAAAAAAGTTATTTCAAATATTTTGGTTTTGTGTTTTTGTCCTTATTTTACACCTAAATAACGCGAAAAAAGAAAAAAAATTATTTGAAATATTTTGGTTTTCTGTTTTTGTCCTTATTTTACAACTAAATAACGGGAAAAAAGAAAAAAAAGTTATCTGAAATATTTTGGTTTTCTGTTTTTGTCGTTATTTCGCACCTAAATAACGGGAAAAAAGAATAAAAAGTTATTTGAAATATTTTGGTTTTCTGTTTTTGTCCTTATTTTACAACTAAATAAAGGGAAAAAAGAAAAGAAAGTTATTTGAATATTTTGGTTTTCTGTTTTTGTCTTTATTTTTCACTTAAATAACGGCAAAAAAGAAAAAAAAATTATCTGAAATATTTTGGTTTTCTGTTTTTGTCCTTATTTTTCAATTAAATAACGGGAAAAAGAAAAAAAAATTATTTGAAATATTTTGGTTTTGTGTTTTTGTCCTTATTTTACACCTAAATAACGGGAAAAAAGAAAAAGAAAGTTATCTGAATTATTTTGGTTATCTGTTTTTGCCCTTATTTGACACCTAAATAACGGAAAAAAGAAAAAAAAGTTATCTGAAATATTTTGGTTTTCTGTTTTGCTCCTTATTTTGCACCTAAATAAAGGGAAAAAGAAAAAAAAATTATTTCAAATATTTTGGTTTTCTGTTTTTGTCTTTATTTTTCAATTAAATAACGGGTAAAAGAAAAAAAGTTATTTGAAATATTTTGGTTTTCTGTTTTGCTCCTTATTTTGCACCTAAATAAAGGGATAAAAGAAAAAAAGTTAGCTGAAATATTTTGGTTTTCTGTTTTTGTCTTTATTTTTCACTTAAATAACGGGAAAAAAGAAAAAAAAGTTATCTGAAATATTTTGGTTTTCTGTTTTGCTCCTTATTTTGCACCTAAATAAAGGGAAAAAAGAAAAAAAAGTTATTTGAAACATTTTGGTTTTCTGTTTTTGTTCTTATTTTTCAATTAAATAACGGGAAAAAGAAAAAAAGTTATTTGAAATTTTTGGTTTTCTGTTTTTGTCCTTATTTTACACCTAAATAACGAGAAAAAAGAAAAAAAAGATATTTGAAATATTTTGGTTTTCTGTTTTTCTCCTTATTTTACACCTAAATAACGGGAAAAAAGAAAAAAAAATTATCTGAAATATTTTGGTTTTCTGTTTTTGTCCTTATTTTACACCTAAATAACGGGAAATATGACAAAAAAAATTTTCTGACATATTTTGGTTTTCTGTTTTTGCCCTTATTTGACACCTTAATAACGGAAAAAAGAAAAAAAAGTTATCTGAAATATTTTGGTTTTCTGTTTTGCTCCTTATTTTGCACCTAAATAAAGGGAAAAAAGAAAAAAAAAGTTAGCTGAAATATTTTGGTTTTCTGTTTTTGTCTTTATTTTTCACTTAAATAACGGGAAAAAAGAAAAAAAAGTTATTTGAAATATTTTGGTTTTGTGTTTTTGTCCTTATTTTACACCTAAATAACGGGAAAAAAGAAAAAGAAAGTTATCTGAATTATGTTGGTTATCTGTTTTTGCCCTTATTTGACACCTAAATAACGGAAAAAAGAAAAAAAAGTTATCTGAAATATTTTGGTTTTCTGTTTTGCTCCTTATTTTTCACCTAAATAAAGGGAAAAAGAAAAAAAAATTATTTCAAATATTTTGGTTTTCTGCTTTTGTCTTTATTTTTCAATGAAATAACGGGTAAAAGAAAAAAAAGTTATTTGAAATATTTTGGTTTTCTGTTTTGCTCCTTATTTTGCACCTAAATAAAGGGAAAAAAGAAAAAAAGTTAGCTGAAATATTTTGGTTTTCTGTTTTTGTCTTTATTTTTCACTTAAATAACGGGAAAAAAGAAAAAAAAGTTATCTAAAATATTTTGGTTTTCTGTTTTGCTCCTTATTTTGCACCTAAATAAAGGGAAAAAAGAAAAAAAGTTATCTGAAATATTTTGGTTTTCTGTTTTGCTCCTTATTTTTCACCTAAATAAAGGGAAAAAGAAAAAAAAATTATTTCAAATATTTTGGTTTTCTGCTTTTGTCTTTATTTTTCAATTAAATAACGGGTAAAAGAAAAAAAAGTTATTTGAAATATTTTGGTTTTCTGTTTTGCTCCTTATTTTTCACCTAAATAAAGGGAAAAAGAAAAAAAAATTATTTCAAATATTTTGGTTTTCTGCTTTTGTCTTTATTTTTCAATTAAATAACGGGTAAAAGAAAAAAAAGTTATTTGAAATATTTTGGTTTTCTGTTTTGCTCCTTATTTTGCACCTAAATAAAGGGAAAAAAGAAAAAAAGTTAGCTGAAATATTTTGGTTTTCTGTTTTTGTCTTTATTTTTCACTTAAATAACGGGAAAAAAGAAAAAAAAGTTATCTGAAATATTTTGGCTTTCTGTTTTGCTCCTTATTTTGCACCTAAATAAAGGGAAAAAAGAAAAAAAGTTATTTGAAATAATTTGGTTTTCTGTTTTTGTCCTTATTTTTCACTTAAATAACGGGAAAAAAGAAAAAAAAGTTATCTAAAATATTTTGGTTTTCTGTTTTGCTCCTTATTTTGCACCTAAATAAAGGGAAAAAAGAAAAAAAGTTATTTGAAATATTTTGGTTTTCTGTTTTGCTCCTTATTTTGCACCTAAATAAAGGGAAAAAGAAAAAAAGTTAGCTGAAATATTTTGGTTTTCTGTTTTTGTCTTTATTTTTCACTTAAATAACGGGAAAAAAGAAAAAAAAGTTATTTGAAACATTTTGGTTTTCTGTTTTTGTCCTTATTTTGCACTTAAATCACAGGAAAAAAGAAAAAAAAGTTATTTCAAATATTTTGGTTTTGTGTTTTTGTCCTTATTTTACACCTAAATAACGCGAAAAAAGAAAAAAAATTATTTGAAATATTTTGGTTTTCTGTTTTTGTCCTTATTTTACAACTAAATAACGGGAAAAAAGAAAAAAAAAGTTATCTGAAATATTTTGGTTTTCTGTTTTTGTCGTTATTTTGCACCTAAATAACGGGAAAAACGAAAAAAAGTTAGCTGAAATATTTTGGTTTTCTGTTTTTGTCTTTATTTTTCACTTAAATAACGGGAAAAAAGAAAAAAAAGTTATCTGAAATATTTTGGTTTTCTGTTTTTGTCCTTATTTTACACCTAAATTACGGGAAAAAAGAAAAAAAAGTTATTTGAATATTTTGGTTTTCTGTTTTTGTCCTTATTTTACACCTAAATAAGAGGCAAAATGAAAAAAAAAGTTATCTGATATATTTCGGTTTTCTGAGTTTGTCCTTATTTTACACCTAAATAACGGAAAAAAAAAAAAGTTATCTGAAATATTTTGGTTTTCTGCTTTTGTCCTTATTTTACACCTAAATAACGGGAAAAATGAAAAAAAAAGTTTTCTAAAATATTTTGGTTTTCTGTTTTTGTCTTTATTTTTCACTTAAATAACGCGAAAAAAGAAAAAAATTTATCTGAAATATTTTGGTTTTCTGTTTTTGCCTTTATTTTACACCTAAATAACGGGAAAAAAGAAAAAAAAAGTTATCTGAAATATTTTGGTTTTCTGTTTTTGTCTTTATTTTTCACTTAAATAACGGGAAAAAAGAAAAAAAAAGTTATCTGAAATATTTTAGTTTTCTGTTTTTGTCCTTATTTTACACCTAAATAACGGGAAAAATGAAAAAAAAGTTTTCTGAAATATTTTGGTTTTCTGTTTTTGTCTTTATTTTTCACTTAAATAACGGGAAAAAAAAAAATAATTATATGAAATATTTTGGTTTTCTGTTTTTGTCCTTATTTTGCCACCTAAATAACGGGAAAAAGAAAAACCAAGTTATCTGAAATATTTTAGTTTTCTGTTTTTGTCCTTATTTTGGACCTAAATGATAGGAAAAACAAAAAAAAATTATCTGAAATATTTTGGTTTTCTGTTTTTGTCCTTATTTTACAGCTAAATAACAGGCAAAATGAAATAAAAAGTTATCTGAAATATTTTGTTTTCTGGGTTTGTCCTTATTTTACACCTAAATAATGGGAAAAAAGAAAAAAAAGTTATCTGAAATATTTTGGTTTTCAGTTTTTGTCCTTATTTTACACCTAAATAACGGGACAAAGAAGAAATAAGTTATCTGAAATATTTTGGTTTTCTGTTTTTGTCTTTATTTTTCACTTAAATAACAGGAAAAAAGAAAAAAACTTATCTGATATATTTTGTTTTCTGGGTTTGTCTTTATTTTTCACTTAAATAACGGGAAAAAAGAAAAACAACTTATCTGAAATATTTTGGTTTTCTGTTTTTGTCCTTATTTAACACCTAAATAACGGGACAAAGAAGAAATAAGTTATCTGAAATATTTTGGTTTTCTGTTTTTGTCTTTATTTTTCACTTAAATAACAGGAAAAAAGAAAAAAAACTTATCTGATATATTTTGTTTTCTGGGTTTGTCTTTATTTTTCACTTAAATAACGGGAAAAAAGAAAAAAAACTTATCTGAAATATTTTGGTTTTCTGGGTGTGTCCTTATTTTACACCTAAATAACGGGAAAAATGAAAAAAAAAAGTTTTCTGAAATATTTTGGTTTTCTGTTTTTGCCTTTATTTGACACCTAAATAACGGAAAAAAGAAAAAAAAGTTATCTGAAATATTTTGGTTTTCTGTTTTGTCCTTATTTTACACCTAAATAACGGGAAAAATGAAAAAAAAAGTTTTCTGAAATATTTTGGTTTTCTGGTTTTGCCGTTATT
Organism: Empis livida; assembly: GCA_963932195.1. Lineage (NCBI taxonomy): Eukaryota > Metazoa > Arthropoda > Insecta > Diptera > Empididae > Empis > Empis livida. Next base: position 25,968,538 of record OZ010647.1, on the reverse strand, counting down.
TTTCACTTAAATAACGGGAAACAAAAAAAAAAGTTATCTGAAATATTTTGGTTTTCTGTTTTTGTCCTTATTTTACACCTAAAGAACGGGACAAAGAAGAAATAAGTTATCTGAAATATTTTGGTTTTCTGTTTTTTTCTTTATTTTTCACTTAAATAACAGGAAAAAAGAAAAAAAACTTATCTGAAATATTTTGGTTTTCTGTGTTTGTCTTTATTTTACACCTAAATAACGGGAAAAATGGAAAAAAAGTTATCTGAAATATTTTGTTTTCTGGGTTTGTCCTTATTTTACACCTAAATAACGGGAAAAAAAGGAAAAAAATGTATCTGAAATATTTAGGTTTTCTGTTTTTGTCCTTATTTTACACTTAAAGAACGGGAAAAAAGAAACAAAAAATTATTTGAATATTTTGGTTTTCTGTTTTTGTCCTTATTTTACACCTAAATGACAGGAAAAAAGAAAAAAAAGTTATTTGAAATATTTTGGTTTTGTGTTTTTGTCCTTATTTTACATCTAAATAACGGGAAAAAAGATAAAAAAGGTATCTGAAATATTTTGGTTTTCTGTTTTTGTCCTTATTTTACACCTAAATAACAGGCAAAATGAAAAAAAAGTTATCTGAAATATTTTGTTTTCTGGGTTTGTCCTTATTTTACACCTAAATAACGGGAAAAAAAGGAAAAAAATGTATCTGAAATATTTAGGTTTTCTGTTTTTGTCCTTATTTTACACCTAAAGAACGGGAAAAAAGAAACAAAAATTTATCTGAAATATTTTGGTTTTCTGGTTTTGTCTTTATTTTTCACTTAAATAACGGGAAAAAAGAAAAAAAAAGTTATCTGAAATATTTTGGTTTTCTGTTTTTGTCCTTATTTTACACCTAAATAACAGGCAAAATGAAATAAAAAGTTATCTGAAATATTTTGTTTTCTGGGTTTGTCCTTATTTTACACCTAAATAATGGGAAAAAATAAAAAAAAGTTATCTGAAATATTTTGGTTTTCTGTTTTTGTCCTTATTTTACACCTAAATAACGGGACAAAGAAGAAATAAGTTATCTGAAATATTTTGGTTTTCTGTTTTTGTCTTTATTTTTCACTTAAATAACAGGAAAAAAGAAAAAAAACTTATCTGATATATTTTGTTTTCTGGGTTTGTCTTTATTTTTCACTTAAATAACGGGAAAAAAGAAAAAAAACTTATCTGAAATATTTTGGTTTTCTGGGTTTGTCCTTATTTTACACCTAAATAACGGGAAAAAAGAAAAAAAAGTTATCTGAAATATTTTGGTTTTCTGTTTTTGTCCTTATTTTACACCTAAAGAACGGGACAAAGAAGAAATAAGTTATCTGAAATATTTTGGTTTTCTGTTTTTTTCTTTATTTTTCACTTAAATAACAGGAAAAAAGAAAAAAAACTTATCTGAAATATTTTGGTTTTCTGTGTTTGTCTTTATTTTACACCTAAATAACGGGAAAAATGGAAAAAAAGTTATTTGAAATATTTTAGTTTTCTGTTTTTGTCCTGCTTTTGGACCTAAATAACGGGACAAAGAGGAAATAAGTTATCTGAAATATTTTGGTTTTCTGTGTTTGTCTTTATTTTACACCTAAATAACGGGAAAAAAGAAAAAAAAATTTATCTGAAATATTTTGGTTTTCTGTTTTTGTCTTTATTTTTCAATTAAATAACGGGAAAAAAGAAAAAAAACTTATCTGAAATATTTTGGTTTTCTGTTTTTGTCCTTATTTTACACCTAAATAACGGGAAAAAGAAAAAAAAAACTAATCTCAAATATTTTGGTTTTCTGTTTTTCTCCTTATTTTGCACCTAAATAAAGCGAAAAAAAGAAAAAAATTATTGGAAATATTTTGGTTTTCTGTTTTTGTTTTTATTTTACACTAAATAAAGGGAAAAAAGGAAAAAAAGTTATTTGAAATATTTTAGTTTTCTGTTTTTGTCCTTATTTTGCACTTAAATGACAGGAAAAAAGAAAAAAAAGTTATTTCAAATATTTTGGTTTTGTGTTTTTGTCCTTAACGCGAAAAAAGAAAAAAAATTATTTGAAATATTTTGGTTTTCTGTTTTTGTCCTTATTTTGCAACTAAATAACGGGAAAAAAGAAAAAAAAAGTTATCTGAAATATTTTGGTTTTCTGTTTTTGTCGTTATTTTGCACCCAAATAACGGGAAAAAGAATAAAAAGTTATTTGAAATATTTTGGTTTTCTGTTTTTGTCCTTATTTTACAACTAAATAACGGGAAAAAAGAAAAGAAATTTATTTGAATATTTTGGTTTTCTGTTTTTGTCTTTATTTTTCACTTAAATAACGGCAAAAAAGAAAAAAAAATTATCTGAAATATTTTGGTTTTCTGTTTTTGTCCTTATTTTACACCTAAATTACGGGAAAAAAGAAAAAAAAGTTATTTGAATATTTTGGTTTTCTGTTTTTGTCCTTATTTACACCTAAATAACAGGCAAAATGAAAAAAAAAGTTATCTGAAATATTTTGGTTTTCTGTTTTTGTCCTTATTTTACACCTAAATAACGGAAAAAAAGAAAAAAAGTTATCTGAAATATTTTGGTTTTCTGCTTTTGTCCTTATTTTACAACTAAATAACGGGAAAAATGAAAAAAAAAGTTTTCTGAAATATTTTGGTTTTCTGTTTTTGTCTTTATTTTTCATTTAAATAACGCGAAAAAAGAAAAAAATTTATCTGAAATATTTTGGTTTTCTGTTTTTGTCTTTATTTTTCACCTAAATAACGGGAAAAAAGAAAAAAAAAGTTATCTGAAATATTTTGGTTTTCTGTTTTCGTCTTTATTTTTCACTTAAATAACGGGAAAAAAGAAAAAAAAAGTTATCTGAAATATTTTAGTTTTCTGTTTTTGTCCTTATTTTACACCTAAATAACGGGAAAAATGAAAAAAAAAGTTTTCTGAAATATTTTGGTTTTCTGTTTTTGTCTTTATTTTTCACTTAAATAACCGGAAAAAAAAAAAAAAAATTTATATTTTGGTTTTCTGTTTTTGTCCTTATTTTGCCACCTAAATAACGGGAAAAAGAAAAACCAAGTTATCTGAAATATTTTAGTTTTCTGTTTTTGTCCTTATTTTGGACCTAAATGATAGGAAAAACAAAAAAAAATTATTTGAAATATTTTGGTTTTCTGTTTTTGTCCTTGTTTTGCACCTAAAAAACGGGAAAAAAGAAAAAAAAAGTTAGCTGAAATATTTTTAGTTTCCTGTTTTTGTCTTTATTTTTCACTTAAATAACGGGAAAAAAGAAAAAAAAATTATCTGAAATATTTTGGTTTTCTGTTTTTGTCTTTATTTTACACCTAAATAACGGGAAAAATGAAAAAAAAACTTTTCTGATATATTTTGGTTTTCTGTTTTTGCCCTTATTTGACACCTAAATAACGGAAAAAAGAAAAAAAGTTATTTGAAATATTTTGGTTTTCTGTTTTTGTTCTTATTTTTCAATTAAATAACGGGAAAAAAGAAAAAAAAGTTATCTGACATATTTTGGTTTTCTGTTTTGCTCCTTATTTTGCACCTAAATAAAGGGAAAAAAGAAAAAAAAAGTTATTTGAAACATTTTGGTTTTCTGTTTTTGTCCTTATTTTGCACTTAAATGACAGGAAAAAAGAAAAAAAAGTTATTTCAAATATTTTGGTTTTGTTCTTTTGTCCTTATTTTACACCTAAATAACGCGAAAAAAGAAAAAAAATTATTTGAAATATTTTGGTTTTCTGTTTTTGTCCTTATTTTACAACTAAATTACGGGAAAAAAGAAAAAAAAAGTTATCTGAAATATTTTGGTTTTCTGTTTTTGTCGTTATTTTGCACCTAAATAACGGGAAAAAAGAATAAAAAGTTATTTGAAATATTTTGGTTTTCTGTTTTTGTCCTTATTTTATAACTAAATAACGGGAAAAAAGAAAAGAAAGTTATTTGAATATTTTGGTTTTCTGTTTTTGTGTTTATTTTTCACTTAAATAACGCGAAAAAAGAAAAAAATTTATCTGAAATATTTTGGTTTTCTGTTTTTGCCTTTATTTTTCACCTAAATAACGGGAAAAAAGAAAAAAAAAGTTATCTGAAATATTTTGGTTTTCTGTTTTGGTCTTTATTTTTCACTTAAATAACGGGAAAAAAGAAAAAAAAAGTTATCTGAAATATTTTAGTTTTCTGTTTTTGTCCTTATTTTACACCTAAATAACGGGAAAAATGAAAAAAAAAGTTTTCTGATATATTTTGGTTGTCTGTTTTTGTCTTTATTTTTCACTTAAATAACGGGAAAAAAGAAAAAAAAATTATATGAAATATTTTGGTTTTCTGTTTTTGTCCTTATTTTGCCACCTAAATAACGGGAAAAAGAAAAACCAAGTTATCTGAAATATTTTGGTTTTCTGTTTTGTCCTTATTTCACAGCTAAATAACGGGAAAAATGAAAAAAGAAGTTTTCTGAAATATTTTGGTTTTCTGTTTTTGCCCTTATTTGACACCTAAATAACGGAAAAAAGAAAAAAAAGTTATCTGAAATATTTTGGTTTTCTGTTTTGCTCCTAATTTTGCACCTAAATAAAGGGAAAAAAGAAAAAAAAAGTTAGCTGAAATATTTTGGTTTTCTGTTTTTGTCTTTATTTTTCACTTAAATAACGGGAAAAAAGAAAAAAAAGTTATTTGAAATATTTTGGTTTTGTGTTTTTGTCCTTATTTTACACCTAAATAACGGGAAAAAAGAAAAAGAAAGTTATCTGAATTATTTTGGTTATCTGTTTTTGCCCTTATTTGACACCTAAATAACGGAAAAAAGAAAAAAAGTTATCTGAAATATTTTGGTTTTCTCTTTTGCTCCTTATTTTGCACCTAAATAAAGGGAAAAAGAAAAAAAAATTATTTCAAATATTTTGGTTTTCTGTTTTTGTCTTTATTTTTCAATTAAATAACGGGTAAAAGAAAAAAAAGTTATTTGAAATATTTTGGTTTTCTGTTTTGCTCCTTATTTTGCACCTAAATAAAGGGAAAAAAGAAAAAAAGTTAGCTGAAATATTTTGGTTTTCTGTTTTTGTCTTTATTTTTCACTTAAATAAAGGGAAAAAAGAAAAAAAAGTTATCTGAAAAATTTGGTTTTCTGTTTTGCTCCTTATTTTGCACCTAAATAAAGGGAAAAAAGAAAAAAAAGTTATTTGAAACATTTTGGTTTTCTGTTTTTGTTCTTATTTTTCAATTAAATAACGGGAAAAAGAAAAAAAAGTTATTTGAAATATTTTGGTTTTCTGTTTTTGTCCTTATTTTACACCTAAATAACGAGAAAAAAGAAAAAAAAGTTATTTGAAATATTTTGGTTTTCTGTTTTTCTCCTTATTTTACACCTAAATAACGGGAAAAAAGAAAAAAAATGTATCTGAAATATTTTGGTTTTCTGTTTTTGTCCTTATTTTACACCTAAATAACGGGAAAAAAGAAAAAAAATGTATCTGAAATATTTTGGTTTTCTGTTTTTGTCCTTATTTTGGACATAAATAACGGGAAAAAAGAAATAAAAGTTATTTGAAATATTTTGGTTTTCTGTTTTTGTCCTTATTTTACACCTAAATAACGGGAAAAAAGAAAAAAAAGTTATTTGAAATATTTTGGTTTTCTGTTTTTGTCCTTATTTTACACCTAAATAACGGGAAAAACGAAAAAAAGTTATTTGAAATATTTTGGTTTTCTGTTTTTGTCCTTATTTTACACCTAAATAACGGTAAAAAAGAAAAAAAAAGTTATCTGAAGTATTTTGGTTTACTGTTTTTGTCCTTATTTTACACCTAAATAACGGGAAAAAAGAAAAAAAATGTATCTAAAATATTTTGGTTTACTGTTTTTATCCTTATTTTACACCTAAATAACAGGGGGGGGGGGGGAAAGTTATTTGAAATATTTTGGTTTTCTGTTTTTGTCCTGCTTTTGGACCTAAATAACGGGAAAAAAGAAGAAAAAAGTTATCTGAAATATTTTGGTTTTCTATTTTTGTCTTTATTTTTCACTTAAATAACGGGAAAAAAGAAAAAAAAAGTTATCTGAAATATTTTGGTTTTCTGGTTTTGTCCTTATTTTACACCTAAATAACGGGAAAAAAGAAAAAAAAAATTATCTGAAATATTTTAGTTTTCTGTTTTTGTCCTTATTTTACACCTAAATAACGGGAAAAAAGAAAAAAAAGTTATTTGAAATATTTTGGTTTTCTGTTTTTGTCCTTATTTGACACTTAAATAAATGAAAAAAGAAAAAAAAAGTTATCTGAAATATTTTAGTTTTCTGTTTTTTTGAAATAACTTTTTTTTCTTTTTTTCCTTGGACCTAAATAACGGGAAAAAAGAAGAAAAAAGATATCTGAAATATTTTGGTTTTCTGTATTTGTCTTTATTTTTCACTTAAATAACGGGAAAAAAGAAAAAAAAAGTTATCTGAAATATTTTGGTTTTCTGTATTTGTGTTTATTTTTCACTTAGATAACGGGGAAAAAGAAAAAAAAAGTTATCTGAAATATTTTGGTTTTCTGTTTTTGTCCTTATTTTACACCTAAATAACGGAAAAATGAAAAAAAAAATTATTTGAAATATTTTGGTTTTCTGTTTTTTTGAAATAACTTTTTTTTCTTTTTTTCCTTGGACCTAAATAACGGGAAAAAAGAAGAAAAAAGTTATCTGAAATATTTTGGTTTTCTGTATTTGTCTTTATTTTTCACTTAAATAACGGGAAAAAAGAAAAAAAAAGTTATTTGAAATATTTTGGTTTTCTGTATTTGTGTTTATTTTTCACTTAAATAACGGGGAAAAAGAAAAAAAAGTTATCTGAAATATTTTGGTTTTCTGTTTTTGTCCTTATTTTGAACCTAAATAAAGGGAAAAAAGGAAAAAAAAGTTATTTGAAATATTTGGGTTTTCTGTTTTTGTCCTTATTTTACACCTAAATAACGGGAAAAAAGAATAAAAAGTTATTTGAAATATTTTGGTTTACTGTTTTTGTCCTTATTTTACACCGAAATAACGAGAAAAAAGAAAAAAAAGTTATCTGAAATATTTTGGTTGTCTCTTTTTGTCTTTATTTTTCACATAAATAACAGGAAAAAAGAAAAAAAAAGTTATCTGAAATATTTTGGTTTTCTGTTTTTGTCCTTATTTTGAACCTAAATAAAGGGAAAAAAGGAAAAAAAAGTTATTTGAAATATTTGGGTTTTCTGTTTTTGTCCTTATTTTACACCTAAATAACGGGAAAAATGAAAAAAAAGTTATTTGAAATATCTTGGTTTTCTGTTTTTGTCCTTATTTTACACCTAAATAACGGGAAAAAAGAAATAAAAGTTATTTGAAATATTTTGGTTTTCTGTTTTTGTCCTTATTTTACACCTAAATAACGGGAAAAAAGAAAAAAAAGTTATTTGAAATATTTTGGTTTTCTGTTTTTGTCCTTATTTTACACCTAAATAACGGGAAAAAAGAAAAAAAAGTTATTTGAAATATTTTGGTTTTCTGTTTTTGTCCTTATTTTACACCTAAATAACGGGAAAAAAGAAAAAAAAGTTATTTGAAATATTTTGGTTTTCTGTTTTTGTCCTTATTTTACACCTAAATAACGGTAAAAAAGAAAAAAAAAGTTATCTGAAGTATTTTGGTTTACTGTTTTTGTCCTTATTTTACACCTAAATAACGGGAAAAAAGAAAAAAAATGTATCTGAAATATTTTGGTTTACTGTTTTTATCCTTATTTTACACCTAAATAACAGGGGGGGGGGAAGTTATTTGAAATATATTGGTTTTCTGTTTTTGGTCCTGCTTTTGGACCTAAATAACGGGAAAAAAGAAGAAAAAAGTTATCTGAAATATTTTGGTTTTCTATTTTTGTCTTTATTTTTTACTTAAATAACGGGAAAAAGAAAAAAAAAGTTATCTGAAATATTTTGGTTTTCTGGTTTTGTCCTTATTTTACACCTAAATAACGGGAAAAAAGAAAAAAAAAATTATCTGAAATATTTTAGTTTTCTGTTTTTGTCCTTATTTTACACCTAAATAACGGGAAAAAAGAAAAAAAAGTTATCTGAAATATTTTGGTTTTCTGTTTTTGTCCTTATATTACACCTAAATAACGGGAAAAAAGAAAAAAAAAATTATCTGAAATATTTTAGTTTTCTGTTTTTGTCTTTATTTTTCACTTAACGGGAAAAAAGAAAAAAAAAGTTATCTGAAATATTTTGGTTTTCTGTTTTTGTCCTTATTTTACACCTAAATAACGGGAAAAAAGAAAAAAAAAATTATCTGAAATATTTTAGTTTTCTGTTTTTGTCCTTATTTTACACCTAAATAACGGGAAAAAAGAAAAAAAAGTTATCTGAAATATTTTGGTTTTCTGTTTTTGTCCTTATTTTACACCTAAATAACGGGAAAAAAGAAAAAAAAAATTATCTGAAATATTTTAGTTTTCTGTTTTTGTCCTTATTTTACACCTAAATTACGGGAAAAAGAAAAAAAAGTTATTTGAAATATTTTGATTTTCGGTTTTTGTCCTTATTTTACACCTAAATAACAAGCAAAATGAAAAAAAAAGTTATCTGAAATATTTTGGTTTTCTGGTTTTGTCCTTATTTTACACCTAAATAACGGGAAAAAAGAAAAAAAAAGTTATCTGAAGTATTTTGGTTTACTGTTTTTGTCCTTATTTTACACCGAAATAACGAGAAAAAATAAAAAAAAGTTATCTGAAATATTTTGGTTGTCTCTTTTTGTCTTTATTTATCACATAAATAACAGGAAAAAAGAAAAAAAAAGTTATTTGAAATATTTTGGTTTTCTGTTTTTGTCCTTATTTTGAACCTATATAAAGGGAAAAAAGGAAAAAAAAGTTATTTGAAATATTTGGGTTTTCTGTTTTTGTCCTTATTTTACACCTAAATAACGGGAAAAATGAAAAAAAAGTTATTTGAAATATCTTGGTTTTCTGTTTTTGTCCTGCTTTTGGACCTAAATAACGGGAAAAAAGTTATCTGAAATATTTTGGTTTTCTGTTTTTGTCTTTATTTTTCACTTAAATAACGGGAAAAAAGAAAAAAAAAGTTATCTGAAATATTTTGGTTTTCTGTTTTTGTCCTTATTTTGCACCTAAATAACGGGAAAAAAGAAAAAAAAAATTATCTGAAATATTTTCGTTTTCTGTTTTTGTCCTAATTTTACACCTAAATAACGGGAAAAAAGAAAAAAAAAGTTAACTGAAATATTTTGATTTTCTCTTTTTGTCCTTATTTTGCCATCTAAATAACGGGAAAAAAGAAAAAAAAATTATCTGAAATATTTTGATTTTCTCTTTTTGTGCTTATTTTGCCACCTAAATAGCGGGAAAAAGAAAACAAAAGTTATCTGAAATATTTTGGTTTTCTGTTTTTGTCCTTATTTTGCACCTAAATAAAAGAAAAAAGAATAAAAAATTATTTGAAATATTTTGGTTGTCTGGTTTTGTCCTTATTTTACACCTAAATAAAGGGAAAAAAGAAAAAAAAGTTATTTGAAATATTTTGATTTTCTGTTTTTGTCCTTATCTTACACCTAACTAACGGGAAAAAAGAAAAAAAAATTATCTGAAATATTTTGATTTTCTCTTTTTGTGCTTATTTTGCCACCTAAATACCGGGAAAAAGAAAAAAAAAGTTATCTGAAATATTTTGGTTTTCTGTTTTTGTCCTTATTTTACACCTAAATAACGGGAAAAAAGAAAAAAAAGTTAACTGAAATATTTTGATTTTCTCTTTTTGTCTTTATTTTTCCACCTAAATAACGGGGAAAAAGAAAAAAAAAGTTATCTGAAATATTTTGGTTTTCTGTTTTTGTCCTTATTTTACACCTAAATAACGGAAAAATGAAAAAAAAAAATTATTTGAAATATTTTGGTTTTCTGTTTTTTTGAAATAACTTTTTTTTCTTTTTTTCCTTGGACCTAAATAACGGGAAAAAAGAAGAAAAAAGTTATCTGAAATATTTTGGTTTTCTGTATTTGTCTTTATTTTTCACTTAAATAACGGGAAAAAAGAAAAAAAAAGTTATCTGAAATATTTTGGTTTTCTGTATTTGTGTTTATTTTTCACTTAAATAACGGGGAAAAAGAAAAAAAAAGTTATCTGAAATATTTTGGTTTTCTGTTTTTGTCCTTATTTTACACCTAAATAACGGGAAAAAAGAATAAATAGTTATTTGAAATATTTTGGTTTACTGTTTTTGTCCTTATTTTACATTGAAATAACGAGAAAAAAGAAAAAAAAGTTATCTGAAATATTTTGGTGGTCTCTTTTTGTCTTTATTTTTCACATAAATAACAGGAAAAAAGAAAAAAAAAGTTATCTGAAATATTTTGGTTTTCTGTTTTTGTCCTTATTTTACACCTAAATAAAGGGAAAAATGAAAAAAAAGTTATTTGAAATATCTTGGTTTTCTGTTTTTGTCCTTATTTTACACCTAAATAACGAGAAAAAAGAAAAAAAAGTTATTTGAAATATTTTGGTTTTCTGTTTTTCTCCTTATTTTACACCTAAATAACGGGAAAAAAGAAAAAAAATGTATCTGAAATATTTTGGTTTTCTGTTTTTGTCCTTATTTTACACCTAAATAACGGGAAAAAAGAAAAAAAAATATATCTGAAATATTTTGGTCTTCTGTTTTCTTATTTTACACCTAAATAACGGGAAAAAAGAAAAAAAAGTTATTTGAAATACTTTGGTTTTCTGTTTTTGTCCTTATTTTGGACATAAATAACGGGAAAAAAGAAATAAAAGTTATTTGAAATATTTTGGTTTTCTGTTTTTGTCCTTATTTTACACCTAAATAACGGGAAAAAAGAAAAAAAAGTTATTTGAAATACTTTGGTTTTCTGTTTTTGTCCTTATTTTACACCTAAATAACGGGAAAAAAGAAAAAAAAGTTATTTGAAATATTTTGGTTTTCTGTTTTTGTCCTTATTTTACACCTAAATAACGGGAAAAAAGAAAAAAAAGTTAACTGAAATATTTTGATTTTCTCTTTTTGTCTTTATTTTACACCTAAATAACGGAAAAATGAAAAAAAAAAATTATTTGAAATATTTTGGTTTTCTGTTTTTTTGAAATAACTTTTTTTTCTTTTTTTTACTTGGACCTAAATAACGGGAAAAAAGAAGAAAAAAGTTATCTGAAATATTTTGGTTTTCTGTATTTGTCTTTATTTTTCACTTAAATAACGGGAAAAAAGAAAAAAAAAGTTATCTGAAATATTTTGGTTTTCTGTATTTGTGTTTATTTTTCACTTAAATAACGGGGAAAAAGAAAAAAAAAGTTATCTGAAATATTTTGGTTTTCTGTTTTTGTCCTTATTTTACACCTAAATTACGGGAAAAAAGAATAAAAAGTTATTTGAAATATTTTGGTTTACTGTTTTTGTCCTTATTTTACATCGAAATAACGAGAAAAAAGAAAAAAAAGTTATCTGAATTATTTTGGTGGTCTCTTTTTGTCTTTATTTTTCACATAAATAACAGGAAAAAAGAAAAAAAAAGTTAAGTTATCTGAAATATTTTGGTTTTCTGTTTTTGTCCTTATTTTACACCTAAATAACGGGAAAAATGAAAAAAAAGTTATTTGAAATATCTTGGTTTTCTGTTTTTGTCCTTATTTTACACCTAAATAACGAGAAAAAAGAAAAAAAAGTTATTTGAAATATTTTGGTTTTCTGTTTTTCCCCTTATTTTACAAATAAATAACGGGAAAAAAGAAAAAAAATGTATCTGAAATATTTTGGTTTTCTGTTTTTGTCCTTATTTTACACCTAAATAACGGGAAAAAAGAAAAAAAAAATATATCTTAAATATTTTGGTCTTCTGTTTTCTTATTTTACACCTAAATAACGGGAAAAAAAGAAAAAAAAGTTATTTGAAATACTTTGGTTTTCTGTTTTTGTCCTTATTTTGGACATAAATAACGGGAAAAAAGAAATAAAAGTTATTTGAAATATTTTGGTTTTCTGTTTTTGTCCTTATTTTACACCTAAATAACGGGAAAAAAGAAAAAAAAGTTATTTGAAATACTTTGGTTTTCTGTTTTTGTCCTTATTTTGGACATAAATAACGGGAAAAAAGAAATAAAAGTTATTTGAAATATTTTGGTTTTCTGTTTTTGTCCTTATTTTACACCTAAATAACGGGAAAAAAGAAAAAAAAGTTATGTGAAATATTTTGGTTTTCTGTTTTTGTCCTTATTTTACACCTAAATAACGGGAAAAGAGAAAAAAAAGTTATTTGAAATATTTTGGTTTTCTGTTTTTGTCCTTATTTTACACCTAAATAACGGGAAAAAAGAAAAAAAAGTTATTTGAAATATTTTGGTTTTCTGTTTTTGTCCTTATTTTACACCTAAATAACGGTAAAAAAGAAAAAAAAGTTATCTGAAGTATTTTGGTTTACTGTTTTTGTCCTTATTTTACACCTAAATAACGGGAAAAAAGAAAAAAAATGTATCTGAAATATTTTGGTTTACTGTTTTTATCCTTATTTTACACCTAAATAACAGGGGGGGAAAAAAAAAGTTATTTGAAATATTTTGGTTTTCTGTTTTTGTCCTGCTTTTGGACCTAAATAGCGGGAAAAAAGAAGAAAAAAGTTATCTGAAATATTTTGGTTTTCTATTTTTGTCTTTATTTTTCACTTCACGGGAAAAAAGAAAAAAAAAGTTATCTGAAATATTTTGGTTTTCTCTTTTTGTCCTTATCTTACACCTAAATAACGGGAAAAAAGAAAAAAAAATTATCTGAAATATTTTAGTTTTCTGTTTTTGTCCTTATTTTACACCTAAATAACGGGAAAAAAGAAAAAAAAGTTATTTGAAATATTTTGGTTTTCTGTTTTTGTCCTTATTTTACACTTAAATAAAGGGAAAAAAGAAAAAAAGTTATTAGAAATATTTCTGTTTTCTGTTTTTGTCCTTATTTTACACCTAAATAAATGAAAAAAGAAAAAAAAAGTTATCTGAAATATTTTAGTTTTCTGTTTTTGTCCTTATTTTACACCTAAATAACGGAAAAATGAAAAAAAATTATTTGAAATATTTTGGTTTTCTGTTTTTTTGAAATAACTTTTTTTTCTTTTTTTCCTTGGACCTAAATAACGGGAAAAAAGAAGAAAAAAGTTATCTGAAATATTTTGGTTTTCTGTAATTGTCTTTATTTTTCACTTAAATAACGGGAAAAAAGAAAAAAAAAGTTATCTGAAATATTTTGGTTTTCTGTATTTGTCTTTATTTTTCACTTAAATAACGGGAAAAAAGAAAAAAAAAGTTATCTGAAATATTTTGGTTTTCTGTTTTTGTCCTTATTTTACACCTAAATTACGGGAAAAAGAAAAAAAAGTTATTTGAAATATTTTGGTTTTCGGTTTTTGTCCTTATTTTACAACTAAATAACAAGCAAAATGAAAAAAAAAGTTATCTGAAATATTTTGGTTTTCTGGTTTTGTCCTTATTTTACACCTAAATAACGGGAAAAAAGAAAAAAAAAGTTATCTGAAGTATTTTGGTTTACTGTTTTTGTCCTTATTTTACACCGAAATAACGAGAAAAAAGAAAAAAAAAATTTTCTGAAATATTTTGGTTGTCTCTTTTTGTCTTTATTTATCACATAAATAACAGGAAAAAAGAAAAAAAAAGTTATTTGAAATATTTTGGTTTTCTGTTTTTGTCTTTATTTTACACCTAAATAACGGGAAAAATGAAAAAAAAGTTATTTGAAATATTTTGGTTTTCTGTTTTTGTCCTGCTTTTGGACCTAAATAACGGGAAAAAGAAGAAAAAAGTTATCTGAAATATTTTGGTTTTCTGTTTTTGTCTTTATTTTTCACTTAAATAACGGGAAAAAAGAAAAAAAAAGTTATCTGAAATATTTTGGTTTTCTGTTTTTGTCCTTATTTTGCACCTAAATAACGGGAAAAAAGAAAAAAAAAATTATCTGAAATATTTTGGTTTTCTGTTTTTGTCCCTATTTTACACCTAAATAACGGGAAAAAAGAAAAAAAAAGTTAACTGAAATATTTTGATTTTCTCTTTTTGTCCTTATTTTGCCACCTAAATAACGGGAAAAAAGAAAAAAAAATTATCTGAAATATTTTGATTTTCTCTTTTTGTGCTTATTTTGCCACCTAAATAGCGAGAAAAAGAAAACAAAAGTTATCTGAAATATTTTGGTTTTCTGTTTTTGTCCTTATTTTGCACCTAAATAAAGGGAAAAAAGAAAAAAAAGTTATTTGAAATATTTTGATTTTCTGTTTTTGTCCTTATTTTACACCTAAATAACGGGAAAAAAGAAAAAAAATTTATCTGAAATATTTTGATTTTCTCTTTTTGTGCTTATTTTGCCACCTAAATAGCGGGAAAAAGAAAAAAAAAGTTATCTGAAATATTTTGGTTTTCTGTTTTTGTCCTTCTTTTACACCTAAATAACGGGAAAAAAGAAAAAAAAATTAACTGAAATATTTTGATTTTCTCTTTTTGTCCTTATTTTTCCACCCAAATAACGGGAAAAAAGAAAAAAAAATTATCTGAAATACTTTGGTTTTCTGTTTTTGTCCTTATTTTGAACTTAAATAACGAGAAAAAAGAAAAAAAAAAGTTAACTGAAATATTTTGATTTTCTCTTTTTGTCCTTATTTTGCCACCTAAATAACGGGAAAAAAGAAAAAAAAATTATCTGAAATATTTTGGTTTTCTGTTTTTGTCCTTATTTTACACCTAAATAACGGGAAAAAAGAAAAAAAGTTAACTGAAATATTTTGATTTTCTCTTTTTGTCTTTATTTTTCCACCTAAATAACGGGAAAAAAGAAAAAAAAATTATCTGAAATACTTTGGTTTTCTGTTTTTGTCCTTATTTTGAACTTAAATAACGAGAAAAAAGAAAATAAAAAGTTAACTGAAATATTTTGATTTTCTCTTTTTGTCCTTATTTTACATCTAAGTAAAAGGGACAAAAAAAAAAGTTATCTGAAATATTTTGGTTTTCTGTTTTTGTCTTTATATTTCATTTAAATAACGGGAAAAAAGAAAAAAAAGTTATATGAAATATTTTGTATTTCTCTTTTTGTCTTTATTTTTCACATAAATAACAGGAAAAAAGAAAAAAAAAGTTATCTGAAATATTTTGGTTGTCTCTTTTTGTCTTTATTTTTCACATAAATAACAGGAAAAAAGAAAAAAAAAGTTATCTGAAATATTTTGGTTTTCGGTTTTTGTCCTTATTTTGAAACTAAATAAAGGGAAAAAAGGAAAAAAAAGTTATTTGAAATATTTTGGTTTTGTGTTTTTGTCCTTATTTTACACCTAAATAACGGGAAAAATGAAAAAAAAGTTATTTGAAATATCTTGGTTTTCTGTTTTTGTACTTTTTTTGGACCTAAATAACGGGAAAAAGAAGAAAAAAGTTATCTGAAATATTTTGGTTTTCTGTTTTTGTCTTAATTTTTCACTTAAATAACGGGGAAAAAAAGAGTTATCTGAAATATTTTGGTTTTCTGTTTTTGTCTTTATTTTACACCTAAATGACGGGAAAAAAGAAAAAAACGTTATCTGAAATATTTTGATTTTCAGGTTTTGTCCTAATTTTGGAACTAAATAACGGGAAAAAAGGTAAAAAAATTATCTGAAATATTTTGTTTTTCTGTTTTTCTCCTTATTTTGCACCTAAATAACAGGAAAAAAGAAAAAAAAGTTATTTGAAATATTTTGGTTTTCTGCTTTTGTTCTTATTTTGCACCTAAATAATAGGAAAAAAGAAAAAAAAGTTATTTGAAATTTTTTGGTTTTATGTTTTTGTCCATGTTTTACACCTAAATAACGGCAAAAAAGAAAAAAAAAGTTATCTGAAGTATTTTGGTTTACTGTTTTTGTCCTTATTTTACACCTAAATAACGGGAAAAAAGAAAAAAAATGTATCTGAAATATTTTGGTTTACTGTTTTTGTCCTTATTTTACACCTAAATAACGGGAAAAAAGAAAAATAAATTTATCTGAAATATTTTAGTTTTCTGTTTTTGTCCTTATTTTACACCTAAATAACGGGAAAAAAGAAAAAAAAGTTATTTGAAATATTTTGGTTTTCTGTTTTTGTCCTTATTTTACACCTAAATAAATGAAAAAAGAAAAAAAAAGTTATCTGAAATATTTTGGTTTTCTGTTTTTCTCCTGCATTTGGACCTAAATAACGGGAAAAAAGTTATCTGAAATATTTTGGTTTTCTGTTTTTGTATTTATTTTTCACTTAAATAACCGGAAAAAAGAAAAAAAAAGTTATCTGAAATATTTTGGTTTTCTGTTTTTGTCCTTATTTTACACCTAAATAACGGGAAAAAAGAAAAAAAAATTTATCTGAAATATTTTAGTTTTCTGTTTTTGTCCTTATTTTACACCTAAATAACGGGAAAAAAGAAAAAAAAGTTATTTGAAATATTTTGGTTTTCTGTTTTTGTCCTTATTTTACACCTAAATAAATGAAAAAAGAAAAAAAAAGTTATCTGAAATATTTTAGTTTTCTGTTTTTGTCTTAATTTGTCAGTTAAATAACGGGAAAAAAGAAAAAAAAAGTTATCTGAAATATTTTGGTTTTCTGTTTTTGTCCTTATTTTACACCTATATAACGGGAAAAAAGAAAAAAATGTATCTGAAATATTTTGGTTTACTGTTTTTGTCCTTATTTTACACCTAAATAACGGGAAAAAAGAAAAAAAAGTTATTTGAAATATTTTGGTTTTCTGTTTTTGTCCTTATTTTACACCTAAATAACGGTAAAAAAGAAAAAAAAAGTTATCTGCAGTATTTTGGTTTACTGTTTTTGTCCTTATTTTACACCTAAATAACGGGAAAAAAGAAAAAAAATGTATCTGAAATATTATGGTTTACTGTTTTTGTCCTTATTTTACACCTAAATAATGGGGGGGGGGGAGGGAAAGTAATTTGAAATATTTTGGTTTTCTGTTTTTCTCTTGCTTTTGGACCTAAATAACGGGAAAAAAGTAGAAAAAAGTGATCTGAAATATTTTGGTTTTCTGTTTTTGTCTTTATTTTGCACTTAAATAACGGGAAAAAAGAAGAAAAAAGTTATCTAAAATATTTTGGTTTTCTGTATTTGTCTTTATTTTTCACTTAAATAACGGGAAAAAAGAAAAAAAAGTTAACTGAAATATTTTGATTTTCTCTTTTTGTCTTTATTTTTCCACCTAAATAACGGGAAAAAAGAAAAAAAAATTATCTGAAATACTTTGGTTTTCTGTTTTTGCCCTTATTTTGAACTTAAATAACGAGAAAAAAGAAAATAAAAAGTTAACTGAAATATTTTGATTTTCTCTTTTTGTCCTTATTTTACATCTAAATAAAAGGGACAAAAAAAAAAGTTATCTGAAATATTTTGGTTTTCTGTTTTTGTCTTTATATTTCATTTAAATAACGGGAAAAAAGAAAAAAAAGTTATATGAAATATTTTGTATTTCTCTTTTTGTCTTTATTTTTCACATAAATAACAGGAAAAAAGAAAAAAAAAGTTATCTGAAATATTTTGGTTGTCTCTTTTTGTCTTTATTTTTCACATAAATAAGAGGAAAAAAGAAAAAAAAAGTTATCTGAAATATTTTGGTTTTCGGTTTTTGTCCTTATTTTGAAACTAAATAAAGGGAAAAAAGGAAAAAAAAGTTATTTGAAATATTTTGGTTTTGTGTTTTTTTCCTTAATTTACACCTAAATAACGGGAAAAATGAAAAAAAAGTTATTTGAAATATCTTGGTTTTCTGTTTTTGTACTTTTTTTGGACCTAAATAACGGGAAAAAGAAGAAAAAAGTTATCTGAAATATTTTGGTTTTCTGTTTTTGTCTTAATTTTTCACTTAAATAACGGGGAAAAAAAGAGTTATCTGAAATATTTTGGTTTTCTGTTTTTGTCTTTATTTTACACCTAAATGACGGGAAAAAAGAAAAAAACGTTATTTGAAATATTTTGGTTTTCTGTTTTTGTCCTAATTTTACACCTAAATAACAGGCAAAATGAAAAAAAAACGTTATCTGAAATATTTTGATTTTCAGGTTTTGTCCTAATTTTGGAACTAAATAACGGGAAAAAAGGTAAAAAAATTATCTGAAATATTTTGTTTTTCTGTTTTTCTCCTTATTTTGCACCTAAATAAAAGGAAAAAAGAAAAAAAAGTTATTTGAAATATTTTGGTTTTCTGTTTTTGTCCTTATTTTACACCTAAATAACGGGAAAAAAGAAAAAAAAGTTATTTGAAATTTTTTGGTTTTCTGTTTTTGTCCTTATTTTACACCTAAATAACGGCAAAAAAGAAAAAAAAAAGTTATCTGAAGTATTTTGGTTTACTGTTTTTGTCCTTATTTTACACCTAAATAACGGGAAAAAAGAAAAAAAATGTATCTGAAATATTTTGGTTTACTGTTTTTGTCCTTATTTTACACCTAAATAATGGGGGGGGGGGGGGAAGTTATTTGAAATATTTTGGTTTTCTGTTTTTCTCCTGCATTTGGACCTAAATAACGGGAAAAAAGTTATTTGAAATATTTTGGTTTTCTGTTTTTGTATTTATTTTTCACTTAAATAACCGAAAAAAGAAAAAAAAAGTTATCTGAAATATTTTGGTTTTCTGTTTTTGTCCTTATTTTACACCTAAATAACGGGGAAAAAAGAAAAAAAAATTTATCTGAAATATTTTACTTTTCTGTTTTTGTCCTTATTTTACACCTAAATAACGGGAAAAAAGAAAAAAAAGTTATTTGAAATATTTTGGTTTTCTGTTTTTGTCCTTATTTTACACCTAAATAAATGAAAAAAGAAAAAAAAAGTTATCTGAAATATTTTAGTTTTCTGTTTTTGTCCTTATTTTACACCTAAATAACGGGAAAAATGAAAAAAAAAAATTATTTGAAATATTTTGGTTTTCTGTTTTTTTTCAAATAACTTTTTTTTATTTTTTCCATTGGACCCAAATAACGGGAAAAAAAGAAGAAAAAAGTTATCTGAAATATTTTGGTTTTCTGTTTTTGTCCTTATTTTACACCCTATATAACGGGAAAAAAGAAAAAAAATGTATCTGAAATATTTTGGTTTACTGTTTTTGTCCTTATTTTACACCTAAATAACGGGGAAAAAAAAAGTTATTTGAAATATTTTGGTTTTCTGTTTTTGTACTGCTTTTGGACCTAAATAACGGGAAAAAAGAAGAAAAAAGTTGTCTGAAATATTTTGGTTTTCTGTTTTTGTCTTTATTTTTCACTTAAATAACGGGAAAAAAGAAAAAAAAAATTATCTGAAATATTTTGGTTTTCTGTTTTTGTCCTTATTTTACACCTAAATAACGGAAAAAAAAGAAAAAAAAAAATTATCTGAAATATTTTAGTTTTCTGTTTTTTGTCCTTATTTTACACCCTAAATAACGGGAAAAAAAAAAAAATTATTTGAAATATTTTTGTTTTCTGTTTTTGTCCTTATTTTACACCTAAATAAATGAAAAAAGAAAAAAAAAGTTATCTGAAATATTTTGGTTTTCTGTATTTGTCTTTATTTTTCACTTAAATAACGGGAAAAAAGAAAAAAAAAGTTATCTGAAATATTTTGGTTTTCTGTTTTTGTCCTTATTTTACACCTATATAACGGGAAAAAAGAAAAAAATGTATCTGAAATATTTTGGTTTACTGTTTTTGTCCTTATTTTACACCTAAATAACGGGAAAAAAAAAAAAAAAAGTTATTTGAAATATTTTGGTTTTCTGTTTTTGTCCTTATTTTACACCTAAATAACGGTAAAAAAGAAAAAAAAAGTTATCTGAAGTATTTTGGTTTACTGTTTTTGTCCTTATTTTACACCTAAATAACGGGAAAAAAGAAAAAAAATGTATCTGAAATATTTTGGTTTACTGTTTTTGTCCTTATTTTACACCTAAATAATGGGGGGGGGGGAGGGAAAGTAATTTGAAATATTTTTGGTTTTCTGTTTTTCTCTTGCTTTTGCACTTAAATAACGGGAAAAAAGAAGAAAAAAGTTATCTAAAATATTTTGGTTTTCTGTATTTGTCTTTATTTTTCACTTAAATAACGGGAAAAAAGAAAAAAAAAGTTATCTGAAATATTTTGGTTTTCTGTTGTTGTCCTTACTTTACACCCTAAATAACGGTAAAAAAGAAAAAAAAATTATCTGAAGTATTTTGGTTTACTGCTTTTGTCCTTATTTTACACCTAAATAACGGGAAAAAAGAAAAAAAATGTATCTGAAATATTTTGGTTTACTGTTTTTGTCCTTATTTTACACCTAAATAACGGGGGAAAAACAAGTTATTTGAAATATTTTGGTTTTCTGTTTTTGTCCTGCTTTTGGACCTAAATAACGGGAAAAAAGAAGAAAAAAGTTATCTGAAA
Source organism: Empis livida (assembly GCA_963932195.1). Taxonomy (NCBI): domain Eukaryota; kingdom Metazoa; phylum Arthropoda; class Insecta; order Diptera; family Empididae; genus Empis; species Empis livida. Next base: position 25,948,081 of record OZ010647.1, on the reverse strand, counting down.
TATTTTGGTTTCCTGTTTTTGTCTGTATTTTTCACTTAAATAACGGGAAAAAAGAAAAAAATGTTATCTGAAATATTTTGGTTTTCTGTTGTTGTCCTTATTTTACACCTAAATAACGGTAAAAAAGAAAAAAAAAGTTATCTGAAGTATTTTGGTTTACTGTTTTTGTCCTTATCTTACACCTAAATAACGGGAAAAAAGAAAGAAAATGTATCTGAAATATTTTGGTTTACTGTTTTTGTCCTTATTTTACACCTAAATAACGGGGGAAAAAAAAGTTATTTGAAATATTTTGGTTTTCTGTTTTTGTCCTGCTTTTGGACCTAAATAACGGGAAAAAAGAAGAAAAAAGTTATCTGAAATATTTTGGTTTTCTGTTTTTGTCTTTATTTTACACCTAAATAACGGGAAAAAAGAAAAAAAACGTTATCTGAAATATTTTGGTTTTCTGTTGTTGTCCTTATTTTACACCTAAATAACGGTAAAAAAGAAAAAAAAAGTTATCTGAAGTATTTTGGTTTACTGTTTTTGTCCTTATTTTACACCTAAATAACAGGGAAAAAGAAAAAAAATGTATCTGAAATATTTTGGTTTTCTGTTTTTGTCCTTATTTTACACCTAAATAATGGGGGGGGGGGAGGGAAAGTTATTTGAAATATTTTGGTTTTCTGTTTTTCTCTTGCTTTTGGACCTAAATAACGGGAAAAAAGTAGAAAAAAGTTATCTGAAATATTTTGGTTTTCTGTTTTTGTCTTTATTTTTCACTTAAATAACGGGAAAAAAGAAGAAAAAAGTTATCTAAAATATTTTGGTTTTCTGTATTTGTCTTTATTTTTCACTTAAATAACGGGAAAAAAGAAAAAAAAAGTTATCTGAAATATTTTGGTTTTCTGTTGTTGTCCTTATTTTACACCTAAATAACGGTAAAAAAGAAAAAAAAAATTATCTGAAGTATTTTGGTTTACTGTTTTTGTCCTTATTTTACACCTAAATAACGGGAAAAAAGAAAAAAAATGTATCTGAAATATTTTGGTTTACTGTTTTTGTCCTTATTTTACACCTAAATAACGGGGGAAAAACAAGTTATTTGAAATATTTTGGTTTTCTGTTTTTGTCCTGCTTTTGGACCTAAATAACGGGAAAAAAGAAGAAAAAAGTTATCTGAAATATTTTGGTTTTCTGTTTTTGTCTTTATTTTTCACTTAAATAACGGGAAAAAAGAAAAAAAAAGTTATCTGAAATATTTTGGTTTTCTGTTGTTGTCCTTATTTTACACCTAAATAACGGTAAAAAAGAAAAAAAAAGTTATCTGAAGTATTTTGGTTTACTGTTTTTGTCCTTATTTTACACCTAAATAACAGGAAAAAAGAAAAAAAACGTATCTGAAATATTTTGGTTTACTGTTTTTGTCCTTATTTTACACCTAAATAACGGGGGGAAAAAAAGTTATTTGAAATATTTTGGTTTTCTTTTTTTGTCCTGCTTTTGGACCTAAATAACGGGAAAAAAGAAGAAAAAAGTTATCTGAAATATTTTGGTTCTCAGTTTTTGTCTTTATTTTTCACTTAAATAACGGGAAAAAAGAAAAAAAACGTTATCTGAAATATTTTGGTTTTCTGTTGTTGTCCTTATTTTACACCTAAATAACGGGAAAAAAAAAAAAAAATTTATCTGAAATATTTTAGTTTTCTGTTTTTGTCCTTATTTTACACCTAAATAACGGGAAAAAGAAAAAAAAATTATTTGAAATATTTTTGTTTTCTGTTTTTGTCCTTATTTTACACCTAAATAAATGAAAAAAGAAAAAAAAAGTTTTCTGAAATATTTTAGTTTTCTGTTTTTGTCCTTATTTTACACCTAAATAACGGGAAAAATGAAAAAAAAAATTATTTGAAATATTTTGGCTTTCTGTTTTTTTCAAATAACTTTTTTTTCTTTTTTCCCTTGGACCTAAATAGCGGGAAAAAAGAAGAAAAAAGTTATCTGAAATATTTTGGTTTTCTGTATTTGTCTTTATTTTTCACTTAAATAACGGGAAAAATGAAAAAAAAAGTTATCTGAAATATTTTGGTTTTCTGGTTTTGTCCTTATTTTACACCTACATAACGGGAAAAAAGAAAAAAAAAGTTATCTGAAGTATTTTGGTTCACTGTTTTTGTCCTTATTTTACACCGAAATAACGGGAAAAAAGAAAAAAAAGTTAACTGAAATATTTTCGTTGTCTCTTTTTGTCTTTATTTTTCACATAAATAACAGGAAAAAAGAAAAAAAAAGTTATCTGAAATATTTTGGTTTTCTGTTTTTGTCCTTATTTTGAACCTAAATAAAGGGAAAAAAGGAAAAAAAAGTTATTTGAAATACTTGGGTTTTCTGTTTTTGTCCTTATTTTACACATAAATAACGGGAAAAATGAAAAAAAAGTTATTTGAAATATCTTGGTTTTCTGTGTTTGTCCTGCTTTTGGACCTAAATAAAGGGAAAAAGAAGAAAAAAGTTATCTGAAATATTTTGGTTTTCTGTTTTTGTCTTTATTTTTCACTTAAATAACGGGAAAAAGAAGAAAAAAGTTATCTGAAATATTTTGGTTTTCTGTTTTTGTCTTTATATTTCACCTAAATAGCGGGAAAAAGAAAAAAATGTTATCTGAAATATTTTCGTTTTCTGTTTTTGTCCTTATTTTGCACCTAAATAAAAGGAAAAAAGAAAAAAAAATTATTTGAAATATTTTGGTTGTCTTGTTTTGTCCATATTTTACACCTAAATAAAGGGAAAAAAGAAAAAAAAGTTATTTGAAATATTTTGGTTTTCTGTTTTTGTCCTTATTTTGAACCTAAATAAAGGGAAAAAAGGAAAAAAAAGTTATTTGAAATACTTGGGTTTTCTGTTTTTGTCCTTATTTTACACATAAATAACCGGAAAAATGAAAAAAAAGTTATTTGAAATATCTTGGTTTTCTGTGTTTGTCCTGCTTTTGGACCTAAATAACGGGAAAAAGAAGAAAAAAGTTATCTGAAATATTTTGGTTTTCTGTTTTTGTCTTTATTTTTCACTTAAATAACGGGAAAAAAGAAAAAAAAAGTTATCTGAAATATTTTGGTTTTCTGTTGTTGTCCTTATTTTACACCTAAATAACGGTAAAAAAGAAAAAAAAAGTTATCTGAAGTATTTTGGTTTACTGTTTTTGTCCTTATTTTACACCTAAATAACGGGAAAAAAGAAAGAAAATGTATCTGAAATATTTTGGTTTACTGTTTTTGTCCTTATTTTACACCTAAATAACGGGGGAAAAAAAAGTTATTTGAAATATTTTGGTTTTCTGTTTTTGTCCTGCTTTTGGACCTAAATAACGGGAAAAAAGAAGAAAAAAGTTATCTGAAATATTTTGGTTTTCTGTTTTTGTCTTTATTTTTCACTTAAATAACGGGAAAAAAGAAAAAAAACGTTATCTGAAATATTTTGGTTTTCTGTATTTGTCTTTATTTTTCACTTAAATAACGGGAAAAAAGAAAAAAAAAGTTATCTGAAATATTTTGGTTTTCTGTTGTTGTCCTTATTTTACACCTAAATAACGGTAAAAAAGAAAAAAAAAGTTATCTGAAGTATTTTGGTTTACTGTTTTTGTCCTTATTTTACACCTAAATAACGGGAAAAAAGAAAGAAAATGTATCTGAAATATTTTGGTTTACTGTTTTTGTCCTTATTTTACACCTAAATAACGGGGGAAAAAAAAGTTATTAGAAATATTTTGGTTTTCTGTTGTTGTCCTTATTTTACACCTAAATAACGGTAAAAAAGAAAAAAAAAGTTATCTGAAGTATTTTGGTTTACTGTTTTTGTCGTTATTTTACACCTAAATAACGGGAAAAAAGAAAAAAAATGTATCTGAAATATTTTGGTTTACTGTTTTTGTCCTTATTTTACACCTAAATAATTGGGGGGGGAGGGAAAGTTATTTGAAATATTTTGGTTTTCTGTTTTTCTCTTGCTTTTGGACCTAAATAACGGGAAAAAAGTAGAAAAAAGTTATCTGAAATATTTTGGTTTTCTGTTTTTGTCTTTATTTTTCACTTAAATAACGGGAAAAAAGAAGAAAAAAGTTATCTAAAATATTTTGGTTTTCTGTATTTGTCTTTATTTTTCACTTAAATAACGGGAAAAAAGAAAAAAAAAGTTATCTGAAATATTTTGGTTTTCTGTTGTTGTCCTTATTTTACACCTAAATAACGGTAAAAAAGAAAAAAAAAATTATCTGAAGTATTTTGGTTTACTGTTTTTGTCCTTATTTTACACCTAAATAACGGGAAAAAAGAAGAAAAAAGTTATCTGAAATATTTTGGTTTTCTGTTTTTGTCTTTATTTTGCACTTATATAACGGGAAAAAAGAAAAAAAAAGTTATCTGAAATATTTTGGTTTTCTGTTTTTGTCCTTATTTTACACCCAAATAACGGGAAAAAAGAAAAAAAAATTTATCTGAAATATTTTAGTTTTCTGTTTTTGTCCTTATTTTACACCTAAATAACGGGAAAAAGAAAAAAAAATTATTTGAAATATTTTTGTTTTCTGTGTTTGTCCTTATTTTACACCTAAATAAATGAAAAAAGAAAAAAAAAGTTATCTGAAATATTTTAGTTTTCTGTTTTTGTCCTTATTTTACACCTAAATAACGGGAAAAAAGAAGAAAAAAGTTATCTGAAATATTTTGGTTTTCTGTATTTGTCTTTATTTTTCACTTAAATAACGGGAAAAATGAAAAAAAAAGTTATCTGAAATATTTTAGTTTTCTGGTTTTGTCCTTATTTTGAACCTAAATAAAGGGAAAAAAGAAAAAAAAAGTTATCTGAAGTATTTTGGTTCACTGTTTTTGTCCTTATTTTACACCGAAATAACGGGAAAAAAGAAAAAAAAGTTAAATGAAATATTTTCGTAGTCTCTTTTTGTCTTTATTTTTCACATAAATAACAGGAAAAAAGAAAAAAAAAGTTAGCTGAAATATTTTGGTTTCTGTTTTTGTCCTTATTTTGAACCTAAATAAAGGGAAAAAAGGAAAAAAAAGTTATTTGAAATACTTGGGTTTTCTGTTTTTGTCCTTATTTTACACAAAAATAACGGGAAAAATGAAAAAAAAGTTATTTGAAATATCTTGGTTTTCTGTGTTTGTCCTGCTTTTGGACCTAAATAACGGGAAAAAGAAGAAAAAAGTTATCTGAAATATTTTGGTTTTCTGTTTTTGTCTTTATTTTTCAGTTAAATAACGGGAAGAAAGAAAAAAAAAGTTATCTGAAATATTTTGGTTTCTGTTTTTGTCTTTATATTTCACCTAAATAGCGGGAAAAAGAAAAAAAAGTTATCTGAAATATTTTCGTTTTCTGATTTTGTCCTTATTTTGCACCTAAATAAAAGGAAAAAAGAAAAAAAAATTATTTGAAATATTTTGGTTGTCTTGTTTTGTCCATATTTTACACCTAAATAAAGGGAAAAAAGAAAAAAAAGTTATTTGAAATATTTTGGTTTTTTGTTTTTGTCCTTATTTTACACCTAAATAACGGGAAAAACGAAAAAAAAATTATCTGAAATATTTTGGTATTCTATTTTTGTCCTTATTTTACACCTAAATAACGGGAAAAAAGAAAAAAAAAGTTAACTGAATTATTTTGATTTTCTCTTTTTGTCCTTATTTTTCCACCTAAATAACGGGAAAAAAGAAAAAAAAATTATCTGAAATACTTTGGTTTTCTGTTTTTGTTCTTATTTTGAACTTAAATAACGGGAAAAAAGGAAAAAAGAAGTTAACTGAAATATTTTGATTTTCTCTTTTTGTCCTTATTTTACATCTAAATAAAAGGGACAAAAAAAAAAGTTATCTGAAATAGTTTGGTTTTCTGTTTTTGTCTTTATATTTCATTTAAATAACGGGAAAAAAGAAAAAAAAGTTATATGAAATATTTTGTATTTCTCTTTTTGTCCATATTTTGCACCTTAATAACGGGAAAAAACAAAAAAAAATTTATCTGAAGGATTTTGGTTTACTGTTTTTGTCCTTATTTTACACCTAAATAACGGGAAAAAAGAAAAAAAAAGTTATCTGAAATATTTTGGTTGTCTCTTTTTGTCTTTATTTTTTACATAAATAATAGGAAAAAAGAAAAAAAAAGTTATCTGAAATATTTTGGTTTTCTGTTTTTGTCCTTATTTTGAACCTAAATAAAGGGAAAAAAGGAAAAAAAAGTTATTTGAAATATTTTGGTTTTCTGTTTTTGTCCTAATTTTAGAACTAAATAACGGGAAAAAAGGAAAAAAAGTTATCTGAAATATTTTGTTTTTCTGTTTTTCTCCTTATTTTGCACCTAAATAAAAGGGAAAAAGAAAAAAAAATTATTTGAAATATTTTGGTTGTCTGTTTTTGTTCTTATTTTACACCTAAATAAAGGAAAAAAAGAAAAAAAAGTTATTTGAAATATTTTGGTTTTCTGTTTTTGTCCTTATTTTACACCTAAATAACGGGAAAAAAGAAAAAAAAGTTATTTGAAATATTTTGGTTTTCTGTTTTTGTCCTTATTTTACACCTAAATAACGGTAAAAAAGAAAAAAAAAGTTATCTGAAGTATTTTGGTTTACTGTTTTTGTAATTATTTTACACCTAAATACCGGGAAAAAATAAAAATAAATTTATCTGAAATATTTTAGTTTTCTGTTTTTGTCCTTATTTTACACCTAAATAACGGGAAAAAAGAAAAAAAAGTTATTCGAAATATTTTGGTTTTCTGTTTTTGTCCTTATTTTACACTTAAATAAAGGGAAAAAAGAAAAAAAAGTTATTAGAAATATTTTTGTTTTCTGTTTTTGTCCTTATTTTACACCTAAATAAATGAAAAAGAAAAAAAAAAAGTTATCTGAAGTATTTTAGTTTTCTGTTTTTGTCCTTATTCTACACCTAAATAAGGGGAAAAATGAAAAAAAAAAATAATTTGAAATATTATGGTTTTCTGTTTTTTTCAAATAACTTTTTTTTCTTTTTTCCCTTGGACCTAAATAACGGGAAAAAGAAGAAAAAAGTTATCTGAAATATTTTGGTTTTCTGTATTTGTCTTTATTTTCCACTTAAATAACGGGAAAAAAGAAAAAAAAAGTTATCTGAAATATTTTGGTTTTGTGTTTTTGTCCTTATTTTACACCTAAATAACGGGAAAAAAGAAAAAAAAGTTATTTGAAATATTTTGGTTTTCTGTTTTTGTCCTTATTTTACACCTAAATAACGGGGGAAAAAAAAAAGTTATCTGAAATATTTTGGATTTCTGTTTTTGTCTTTATTTTTCACTTAAATAACGGGAAAAGAGAAGAAAAAAGTTATCTGAAATATTTTGGTTTTCTGTTTTTGTCCTTATTTTACACCTAAATAACGGGGAAAAAAAAAAAGTTATTTGAAATATTTTGGTTTTCTGTTTTTGTCCTGCTTTTGGACCTAAATAACGAGAAAAAAAAAAAAAATTTATCTGAAATATTTTAGTTTTCTGTTTTTGTCCTTATTTTACACCTAAATAACGGGAAAAAGAAAAAGAGGTTATTTGAAATATTTTTGTTTTCTGTTTTTGTCCTTATTTTACACCTAAATAAATGAAAAAATAAAAAAAATGTTATCTGAAATATTTTAGTTTTCTGTTTTTGTCCTTATTTTGCACCTAAATAAAAGGGAAAATGAAAAAAAAATTATTTGAAATATTTTGGTTGTCTTGTTTTGTCCATATTTTACACCTAAATAAAGGGAAAAAAGAAAAAAAAGTTATTTGAAATATTTTGGTTTTCTGTTTTTGTCCTTATTTTGAACCTAAATAAAGGGAAAAAAGGAAAAAAAAGTTATTTGAAATACTTGGGTTTTCTGTTTTTGTCCTTATTTTACACATAAATAACCGGAAAAATGAAAAAAAAGTTATTTGAAATATTTTGGTTTTCTGTTTTTGTCCTGCTTTTGGACCTAAATAACGGGAAAAAGAAGAAAAAAGTTATCTGAAATATTTTGGTTTTCTGTTTTTGTCTTTATTTTTCACTTAAATAACGGGAAAAAAGAAAAAAAAAGTTATCTGAAATATTTTGGTTTTCTGTTGTTGTCCTTATTTTACACCTAAATAACGGTAAAAAAGAAAAAAAAAGTTATCTGAAGTATTTTGGTTTACTGTTTTTGTCCTTATTTTACACCTAAATAACGGGAAAAAAGAAAGAAAATGTATCTGAAATATTTTGGTTTACTGTTTTTGTCCTTATTTTACACCTAAATAACGGGGGAAAAAAAAGTTATTTGAAATATTTTGGTTTTCTGTTTTTGTACTGCTTTTGGACCTAAATAACGGGAAAAAAGAAGAAAAAAGTTATCTGAAATATTTTGGTTTTCTGTTTTTGTCTTTATTTTTCACTTAAATAACGGGAAAAAAGAAAAAAAACGTTATCTGAAATATTTTGGTTTTCTGTATTTGTTTTTTCACTTAAATAACGGGAAAAAAGAAATTATTTTTCACTTAAATAACGGGAAAAAAGAAAAAAAAAGTTAGCTGAAATATTTTGGTTTTCTGTTGTTGTCCTTATTTTACACCTAAATAACGGTAAAAAAGAAGAAAAAAGTTATCTGAAGTATTTTGGTTTACTGTTTTTGTCCTTATTTTACACCTAAATAACGGGAAAAAAGAAAGAAAATGTATCTGAAATATTTTGGTTTACTGTTTTTGTCCTTATTTTACACCTAAATAACGGGGGGAAAAAAAGTTATTAGAAATATTTTGGTTTTCTGTTGTTGTCCTTATTTTACACCTAAATAACGGTAAAAAAGAAAAAAAAAGTTATCTGAAGTATTTTGGTTTACTGTTTTTGTCCTTATTTTACACCTAAATAACGGGAAAAAAGAAAAAAAATGTATCTGAAATATTTTGGTTTACTGTTTTTGTCCTTATTTTACACCTAAATAATGGGGGGGGGGGAGGGAAAGTTATTTGAAATATTTTGGTTTTCTGTTTTTCTCTTGCTTTTGGACCTAAATAACGGGAAAAAAGTAGAAAAAAGTTATCTGAAATATTTTGGTTTTCTGTTTTTGTCTTTATTTTTCACTTAAATAACGGGAAAAAAGAAGAAAAAAGTTATCTAAAATATTTTGGTTTTCTGTATTTGTCTTTATTTTACACCTAAATAACGGTAAAAAAGAAAAAAAAAGTTATCTGAAGTATTTTGGTTTACTGTTTTTGTCCTTATTTTACACCTAAATAACGGGAAAAAAGAAAGAAAATGTATCTGAAATATTTTGGTTTACTGTTTTTGTCCTTATTTTACACCTAAATAACGGGGGAAAAAAAAGTTATTTGAAATATTTTGGTTTTCTGTTTTTGTCCTGCTTTTGGACCTAAATAACGGGAAAAAAGAAGAAAAAAGTTATCTGAAATATTTTGGTTTTCTGTTTTTGTCTTTATTTTTCACTTAAATAACGGGAAAAAAGAAAAAAAATGTTATCTGAAATATTTTGGTTTTCTGTTTTTGTCTTTATTTTTCACTTAAATAACGGTAAAAAAGAAGAAAAAAGTTATCTGAAGTATTTTGGTTTACTGTTTTTGTCCTTATTTTACACCTAAATAACGGGAAAAAAGAAAGAAAATGTATCTGAAATATTTTGGTTTACTGTTTTTGTCCTTATTTTACACCTAAATAGCGGGGGGAAAAAAAGTTATTAGAAATATTTTGGTTTTCTGTTGTTGTCCTTATTTTACACCTAAATAACGGTAAAAAAGAAAAAAAAAGTTATCTGAAGTATTTTGGTTTACTGTTTTTGTCCTTATTTTACACCTAAATAACGGGAAAAAAGAAAAAAAATGTATCTGAAATATTTTGGTTTACTGTTTTTGTCCTTATTTTACACCTAAATAATGGGGGGGGGGAGGGAAAGTTATTTGAAATATTTTGGTTTTCTGTTTTTCTCTTGCTTTTGGACCTAAATAACGGGAAAAAAGAAGAAAAAAGTTATCTGAAATATTTTGGTTTTCTGTTTTTGTCTTTATTTTTCACTTAAATAACGGGAAAAAAGAAGAAAAAAGTTATCTAAAATATTTTGGTTTTCTGTATTTGTCTTTATTTTTCACTTAAATAACGGGAAAAAAGAAAAAAAAAGTTATCTGAAATATTTTGGTTTTCTGTTGTTGTCCTTATTTTACACCTAAATAACGGTAAAAAAAAAAAAAAAATTATCTGAAGTATTTTGGTTTACTGTTTTTGTCCTTATTTTACACCTAAATAACGGGAAAAAAGAAAAAAAATGTATCTGAAATATTTTAGGTTACTGTTTTTGTCCTTATTTTACACCTAAATAACGGGGAAAAAAAAGTTATTTGAAATATTTTGGTTTTCTGTTTTTGTCCTGCTTTTGGACCTAAATAACGGAAAAAAGAAGAAAAAAGTTATCTGAAATATTTTGGTTTTCTGTTTTTGTCTTTATTTTGCACTTAAATAACGGGAAAAAAGAAAAAAAACGTTATCTGAAATATTTTGGTTTTCTGTTGTTGTCCTTATTTTACACCTAAATAACGGGAAAAAAGAAAAAAAAATTTATCTGAAATATTTTAGTTTTCTGTTTTTGTCCTTATTTTACACCTAAATAACGGGAAAAAGAAAAAAAAATTATTTGAAATATTTTTGTTTTCTGTGTTTGTCCTTATTTTACACCTAAATAAATGAAAAAGAAAAAAAAAGTTATCTGAAATATTTTAGTTTTCTGTTTTTGTCCTTATTTTACACCTAAATAACGGAAAAATGAAAAAAAAATTATTTGAAATATTTTGGCTTTCTGTTTTTTTCAAATAACTTTTTTTCTTTTTTCCCTTGTACCTAAATAGCGGGAAAAAAGAAGAAAAAAGTTATCTGAAATATTTTGGTTTTCTGTATTTGTCTTTATTTTTCACTTAAATAACGGGAAAAATGAAAAAAAAAGTTATCTGAAATATTTTAGTTTTCTGGTTTTGTCCTTATTTTTACACCTACATAACGGGAAAAAAGAAAAAAAAAGTTATCTGAAGTATTTTGGTTCACTGTTTTTGTCCTTATTTTACACCGAAATAACGGGAAAAAGAAAAAAAAGTTAAATGAAATATTTTCGTAGTCTCTTTTTGTCTTTATTTTTCACATAAATAACAGGAAAAAAGAAAAAAAAAGTTATCTGAAATATTTTGGTTTTCTGTTTTTGTCCTTATTTTGAACCTAAATAAAGGGAAAAAAGGAAAAAAAAAGTTATTTGAAATACTTGGGTTTTCTGTTTTTGTCCTTATTTTACACATAAATAACGGGAAAAATGAAAAAAAAGTTATTTGAAATATCTTGGTTTTCTGTGTTTGTCCTGCTTTTGGACCTAAATAACGGGAAAAAGAAAAAAAAAGTTATCTGAAATATTTTGGTTTTCTGTTTTTGTCTTTATTTTTCACTTAAATAACGGGAAGAAAGAAAAAAAAAGTTATCTGAAATATTTTGGTTTTCTGTTTTTGTCTTTATATTTCACCTAAATAGCGGGAAAAAGAAAAAAAAGTTTTCTGAAATATTTCGTTTTCTGATTTTGTCCTTATTTTGCACCTAAATAAAAGGAAAAAAGAAAAAAAATTATTTGAAATATTTTGGTTGTCTTGTTTTGTCCATATTTTACACCTAAATAAAGGGAAAAAAGAAAAAAAAGTTATTTGAAATATTTTGGTTTTTTGTTTTTGTCCTTATTTTACACCTAAATAACGGGAAAAACGAAAAAAAAATTATCTGAAATATTTTGGTATTCTATTTTTGTCCTTATTTTACACCTAAATAACGGGAAAAAAGAAAAAAAAGTTAACTGAATTATTTTGATTTTCTCTTTTTGTCCTTATTTTTCCACCTAAATAACGGGAAAAAAGAAAAAAAAATTATCTGAAATACTTTGGTTTTCTGTTTTTGTTCTTATTTTGAACTTAAATAACGGGAAAAAAAGGAAAAAAGAAGTTAACTGAAATATTTTGATTTTCTCTTTTTGTCCTTATTTTACATCTAAATAAAAGGGACAAAAAAAAAAGTTATCTGAAATATTTTGGTTTTCTGTTTTTGTCTTTATATTTCATTTAAATAACCGGAAAAAAGAAAAAAAAAGTTATATGAAATATTTTGTATTTCTCTTTTTGTCCATATTTTGCACCTTAATAACATTTTGAAATATTTTAGAAATATTTTGTTTTTCTGTTTTTGTTCTTATTTTACACCTAAATAAAGGAAAAAAAGAAAAAAAAGTTATTTGAAATATTTTGGTTTTCTGTTTTTGTCCTTATTTTACACCTAAATAACGGGAAAAAAGAAAAAACAGTTATTTGAAATATTTTGGTTTTCTGTTTTTGTCCTTATTTTACACCTAAATAACGGTAAAAAAGAAAAAAAAAGTTATCTGAAGTATTTTGGTTTACTGTTTTTGTAATTATTTTACACCTAAATACCGGGAAAAAATAAAAATAAATTTATCTGAAATATTTTAGTTTTCAGTTTTTGTCCTTATTTTACACCTAAATAACGGGAAAAAAGAAAAAAAAGTTATTTGAAATATTTTGGTTTTCTGTTTTTGTCCTTATTTTACACTTAAATAAAGGGAAAAAAGAAAAAAAAGTTATTAGAAATATTTTTGTTTTCTGTTTTTGTCCTTATTTTACACCTAAATAAATGAAAAAAGAAAAAAAAAAGTTATCTGAAGTATTTTAGTTTTCTGTTTTTGTCCTTATTCTACACCTAAATAAGGGGAAAAATGAAAAAAAAAAATAATTTGAAATATTTTGGTTTTCTGCTTTTTTCAAATAACTTTTTTTTCTTTTTTCCCTTGGACCTAAATAACGGGAAAAAAGAAGAAAAAAGTTATCTGAAATATTTTGGTTTTCTGTATTTGTCTTTATTTTCCACTTAAATACCGGGAAAAAAGAAAAAAAAAGTTATCTGAAATATTTTGGTTTTGTGTTTTTGTCCTTATTTTACACCTAAATAACGGGAAAAAAGAAAAAAAAGTTATTTGAAATATTTTGGTTTTCTGTTTTTGTCCTTATTTTACACCTAAATAACGGGGGAAAAAAAAAAGTTATCTGAAATATTTTGGATTTCTGTTTTTGTCTTTATTTTTCACTTAAATAACGGGAAAAGAGAAGAAAAAAGTTATCTGAAATATTTTGGTTTTCTGTTTTTGTCCTTATTTTACACCTAAATAACGGGGGAAAAAAAAAAGTTATTTGAAATATTTTGGTTTTCTGTTTTTGTCCTGCTTTTGGACCTAAATAACGAGAAAAAAAAAAAAATTTATCTGAAATATTTTAGTTTTCTGTTTTTGTCCTTATTTTACACCTAAATAACGGGAAAAAGAAAAAGAGGTTATTTGAAATATTCTTGTTTTCTGTTTTTGTCCTTATTTTACACCTAAATAAATGAAAAAATAAAAAAAATGTTATCTGAAATATTTTGATTTTCTGTTTTTGTCCTTATTTTGCACCTAAATAAAAGGAAAAAAGAAAAAAAAATTATTTGAAATATTTTGGTTGTCTGGTTTTGTCCTTATTTTACACCTAAATAAAGGGAAAAAAGAAAAAAAAGTTATTTGAAATATTTTGGTTTTCTGTTTTTGTCCTTATTTTACACCTAAATAACGGGAAAAAAGAAAAAAAAAGTTAACTGAAATATTTTGATTTTCTCTTTTTGTCCTTATTTTGCCACCTAAATAACGGCAAAAAAGAAAAAAAAATTATCTGAAATATTTTGGTTTTCTGTTTTTGTCCGTATTTTACACCTAAATAACGGGAAAAAAGAAAAAAAAAGTTAACTGAAATATTTTGATTTTCTCTTTTTGTCCTTATTTTTGCACCCAAATAACGGGAAAAAAGAAAAAAAAATTATCTGAAATACTTTGGTTTTCTGTTTTTGTCCTTATTTTGAACTTAAATAACGGGAAAAAAGAAAAAAAAAGTTAACTGAAATATTTTGATTTTCTCTTTTTGTCCTTATTTTACACCTAAATGACGGGAAAAAAGAAAAAAACGTTATTTGAAATATTTTGGTTTTCTGTTTTTGTCCTAATTTTACACCTAAATACAGGGCAAAAAGGAAAAAAAAGTTATCTGAAATATTTTGGTTTTCTGTTTTTGTCTTTATATTTCATTTAAATAACGGGAAAAAAGAAAAAAAAGTTATATGAAATATTTTGTATTTCTCTTTTTGTCTATATTTTGCACCTAAATAACGGGAAAAAAGAAAAAAAAAATTTTCTGAAGGATTTTGGTTTACTGTTTTTGTCCTTATTTTACACCTAAATAACGGGAAAAAAGAAAAAAAAAGTTATTAAAAATATTTTGGTTGTCTCTTTTTGTCTTTATTTTTCACATAAATAATAGGAAAAAAGAAAAAAAAAGTTATCTGAAATATTTTGGTTTTCTGTTTTTGTCCTTATTTTGAACCTAAATTCAGGGAAAAAAGGAAAAAAAAGTTATTTGAAATATTTTGGTTTTCTGTTTTTGTCCTTATTTTACACCTAAATAACTGGAAAAATGAAAAAAAAGTTATTTGAAATATCTTGGTTTTTCTGTTTTTGTCCTTCTTTTGGACCTAAATAACGGGAAAAAAGAAAAAAAAAGTTATCGAAATATTTTGGTTTTCTGTTTTTGTCCTTATGTTGAACTTAAATAACGGGGAAAAAAAAAAAAAAAAGTTAACTGAAATATTTTGATTTTCTCTTTTTGTCCTTATTTTACACCTGAATGACGGGAAAAAAGAAAAAAACGTTATTTGAAATATTTTGGTTTTCTGTTTTTGTCCTAATTTTACACCTAAATAACAGGCAAAATGAAAAAAAAACGTTATCTGAAATATTTTGATTTTCAGGTTTTGTCCTAATTTTGGATCTAAATAACGGGAAAAAAGGAAAAAAAGTTATCTGAAATATTTTGTTTTTCTGTTTTTCTCCTTATTTTGCACCTAAATAAAAGGAAAAAAGAAAAAAAAAAATATTTGAAATATTTTGGTTGTCTGTTTTTGTCCTTATTTTACACCTAAATAAAGGGAAAAAAGAAAAAAAAAATTATCTGAAATATTTTGGTTTTCTGTTTTAGTCCTTATTTTACACCTAAATAACGGGAAAAAAGAAAAAAAAGTTAACTGAAATATTTTGATTTTCTCTTTTTGTCCTTATTTTTCCACCTAAATAACGGGAAAAAAAAAATTATCTGAAATACTTTGGTTTTCTGTTTTTGTCCTTATTTTGAACTTAAATAACGGAAAAAAAGAAAAAAAAAAGTTAACTGAAATATTTTGATTTTCTATTTTTGTCCTTATTTTACATCTAAAATTTAGATGTAAAATAAAGACAAAAAGAGAAAATCAAAATATTTTAGTTAACTTTTTTTTTCTTTTTTGCCGTTATTTAAGTGAAAAATAAAGACAAAAACAGAAAACCAAAATAGTTCAGATAACTTTTTTCTTCTTTTTTCCCGTTATTTAGATTCTAAATAAAGGGGGAAAAAAAAGTTATCTGAAATATTTTGGTTTTCTGTTTTTGTCTTTATATTTCATTTAAATAACGGGAAAAAAGAAAAAAAAGTTATATGAAATATTTTGTATTTCTCTTTTTGTCCATATTTTGCACCTAAATAACGGGAAAAAAGAAAAAAAAAGTTATCTTAAGGATTTTGGTTTACTATTTTTGTCCTTATTTTACACCTAAATAACGGGAAAAAATAAAAAAAAAGTTGTCTGAAATATTTTGGTTGTCTCTTTTTGTCTTTATTTTTCACATAAATAACAGGAAAAAAGAAAAAAAAAGTTATCTGAAATATTTCGGTTTTCTGTTTTTGCCCTTATTTTGCACCTAAATAAAGGGAAAAAAGGAAAAAAAGTTATGTGAAATATTTTGGTTTTCTGTTTTTGTCCTTATTTTACACCTAAATAACGGGAAAAATGAAAAAAAAGTTTTTTGAAATATCTTGGTTTTCTGTTTTTGTTCTGCTTTTGGACCTAAATAACTGGAAAAAGAAGAAAAAAGTTATCTGAAATATTTTGGTTTTCTGTTTTTGTCTTTATTTTTCACTTAAATGACGGGAAAAAGAAAAAAAAAGTTATCTGAAATATTTTGGTTTTCTGTTTTTCTCCTTATTTTACACCTAAATAACGGGAAAAATGAAAAAAAAGTTTTTTGAAATATGTTGGTTTTCTATTTTTGTCCTGCTTTTGGACCTAAATAACGGGAAAAAGAAGAAAAAAGTTATCTGAAATATTTTGGTTTTCTGTTTTTGTCTTTATTTTTCACTTAAATAACGGGAAAAAAGAATAAAAAAGTTATTTGAAATATTTTGGTTTTCTGTTTTTGTCTATATTTTACACCTAAATAACGGGAAAAAAGAAAAAAAAATTATCTGACATATTTTGGTTTTCTGTTTTTGTCCTTATTTTACACCTAAATAACGGGAAAAAAGAAAAAAAAAGTTAACTGAAATATTTTGATTTTTTCGTTTGGTCCTTATTTTGCCACCTAAATAGCGGGAAAAAGAAAAAAAAAGTTATTTGAAATATTTTGGTTTTCTGTTTTTGTCCTTATTTTGCAACTAAATAACGGGAAAAAAGAAAAAAAAAGTTATCTGAAATATTTTGGTTTTCTGTTTTTCTCCTTATTTTACACCTAAATAACGGGAAAAATGAAAAAAAAGTTTTTTGAAATATGTTGGTTTTCTGTTTTTGTCCTGCTTTTTGACCTAAATAACGGGAAAAAGAAGAAAAAAGTTATCTGAAATATTTTGGTTTTCTGTTTTTCTCCTTATTTTACACCTAAATAACGGGAAAAATGAAAAAAAAGTTTTTTGAAATATGTTGGTTTTCTGTTTTTGTCCTGCTTTTGGACCTAAATAACGGGAAAAAGAAGAAAAAAGTTATCTGAAATATTTTGGTTTTCTGTTTTTGTCTTTATTTTTCACTTAAATAACGGGAAAAAAGAATAAAAAAGTTATTTGAAATATTTTGGTTTTCTGTTTTTGTCCATATTTTACACCTAAATAACGGGAAAAAAGAAAAAAAAATTATCTGACATATTTTGGTTTTCTGTTTTTGTCCTTATTTTACACCTAAATAACGGGAAAAAAGAAAAAAAAAGTTAACTGAAATATTTTGATTTTTTCTTTTGGTCCTTATTTTGCCACCTAAATAGCGGGAAAAAGAAAAAAAAAGTTATTTGAAATATTTTGGTTTTCTGTTTTTGTCCATATTTTACACCTAAATAACGGGAAAAAAGAAAAAAAAATTATCTGACATATTTTGGTTTTCTGTTTTTGTCCTTATTTTGCACCTAAATAACGGGAAAAAAGAAAAAAAAAGTTAACTGAAATATTTTGATTTTCTCTTTTTGTCCTTATTTTGCATCTAAATCACGGGGAAAAAAAAAGTGATCTGAAATATTTTGGTTTTTTGTTTTTGTCTTTATATTTCATTTAAATAACGAGAAAAAAAAAAAAAGGTTATCTGAAATAGTTTTGTATTTCTCTTTTTGTCCATATTTTGCACCTAAATAACGGGAAAAAAGAAAAAAAAAGTTATCTGAAGTATTATGCTTTACTGTTTTTGTCCTTATTTTACACCTAAATAACGGGAAAATTAAAAAAAAATTTTTTTGACATATCTTGGTTTTCTGTTTTTGTCCTACTTTTGGACCTAAATAACGGGAAGAAGAAGAAAAAAGTTATTTGAAATATTTTGGTTTTCTGTTTTTGTCCTTATTTTACGGGAAATAACGGGAAAAAATAAAAAAAAAGTTATCTGAAATATTTTGTTTTCTGTTTTTGTCCTTATTTTACACCTAAATAACGGGAAAATTAAAAAAAATTTTTTTTGACATATCTTGGTTTTCTGTTTTTGTCCTACTTTTGGACCTAAATAACGGGAAGAAGAAAAAAGTTATCTGAAATATTTTGGTTTTCTGTTTTTGTCCTTATTTTACACCTAAATAACGGGAAAAAAGAAAAAAAAAGTTATCTGAAATATTTTGGTTTTCTGTTTTTGTACTGCTTTTGGACCTAAATAACGGGAAAAAAAAGAAAAAAAAGTTATCTGAAATATTTTGGTTTTCTGTTTTTGTCTTTATTTTTCACTTAATAACGGGAAAAAAGAAAAAA
The DNA here is from genome assembly GCA_963932195.1 of Empis livida. Classification (NCBI taxonomy): domain Eukaryota; kingdom Metazoa; phylum Arthropoda; class Insecta; order Diptera; family Empididae; genus Empis; species Empis livida. The sequence goes on along the minus strand of OZ010647.1, from coordinate 25,929,931 downwards.
AGTTATATGAAATATTTTGTATTTCTCTTTATGTCCAGATTTTGCACCTAAATAACGTGAAAAAGAAAAAAAAAGTTATCTGAAATATTTTAGTTTTCTGTTTTTGTCCTTATTTTACACCTAAATAAGGGGAAAATTGAGAAAAAAAAGGTATCTGAAATATTTTGGTTTTCTGTTTTTGTCCCTATTTTACACCTAAATAATGTGAAGAAAGAAAAAAAAAAGTTATTTGAAATATTTTGGTTTTCTATTGTTGTCCATATTTTACACTTAAATAACGGCAAAAAAGAAAAAAAAGTTATCTGAAATATTTTGGTTTTCTGTTTTTGTCTGTATTTTACACCTAAATAACGGGAAAAAAGAAAAAAAAAGTTATCTGAAATATTTTGGTTTTTTGTTTTTGTCTTTATATTTCATTTAAATAACGGGAAAAAAGGAAAAAAAGTTATATGAAATATTTTGTATATCTCTTTTTGTCCATATTTTGCACCTAAATAACGGGAAAAAAGAAAAAAAAAGTTATCTGAAGGATTTGGGTTTACTGTTTTTGTCCTTATTTTACACCTAAATAACTTGAAAAAAGAAAAAAAAGTTATCTGAAATATTTTGGTTTTCTGTTTTTGTCCTTATTTTACTCCTAAATAACGGGAAAAATGATAAAAAAGTTATTTGAAATATTTTGGTTTTCTGTTTTTGTCCTGCTTTTGGACCTAAATAACGGGAAAAAGAAGAAAAAAGTTATCTGAAATATTTTGGTTTTCTGTTTCTGTTTTTATTTTGCACCTAAATAACAGGAAAAATGAAAAAAAATGTATTTGAAATATTTTGGTTTTGTGTTTTTGTCCTTATTTTACATCTAAATAACAGGAAAAAAGAAAAAAAAAGTTATCTGAAATATTTTGGTTTTCTGTTTTTGTCCTTATTTTACACCTAAATAACGGGAAAAAAGAAAAAAAAAAGTTATCTGAAATATTTTGGTTTTCCGTTTTTGTCCTTATTTTTCCACCTAAATAACGGGAAAAAAAAATTATCTGAAATACTTTGGTTTTCTGTTTTTGTCCTTATTTTGAACTTAAATAACGGAGAAAAAGAAAAAAATAAGTTAATTGAAATATTTTGATTTTCTATTTCTGTCCTTATTTTACATCTATTTTGTCCTTGTTTTGCACCTAAAAAACGGGAAAAAAAAAAATTTAGCTGAAATATTTTGGTTTTCTGTTTTTGTCCTTATTTTACACCTAAATTACGGGAAAAAAGAAAAAAAAAGTTATTTGAATATTTTGGTTTTCTGTTTTTGTCCTTATTTTACACCTAAATAACGGGAAAAAAGAAAAAAAAAGTTATCTGAAATATTTTGGTTTTCTGTTTTTGTCTTTATTTTTCACTTAAATAACGGGAAAAAAGAAAAAAAAAGTTATCTGAAATATTTTAGTTTTCTGTTTTTGTCCTTATTTTACACCTAAATAACGGAAAAAATGAAAAAACAAGTTTTCTGTAATATTTTGGTTTTCTGTTTTTGTCTTTATTTTTCACTAAAATAACGGGAAAAGAGAAAAAAAAAGTTATCTGAAATATTTTGGTTTTCTGTTTTTTTCCTTATTTTGCACCTAAATGACAGGAAAAAAGAAAAAAAAGTTATTTGAAATATTTTGGTTTTCTGTTTTTGTCCTTGCTTTGCACCTAAAAAACGGGGAAAAAAAAAATTTAGCTGAAATATTTTGGTTTTCTGTTTTTGTCCTTATTTTTCAGTTAAATAACGGGAAAAAAACAAGTTATTTGAAATATTTTGGTTTTGTGTTTTTGTCCTTATTTTACACCTAAATAACGGGAAAAAAAAGTTATCTGAATTATTTTGGTTTTCTGTTTTTGTCCTTATTTTGCACCTAAATAACGGGAAAAAAGAACAAAAAATTATTTGAAATATTTTGGTTATCTTTGTTTGCCCTTATTTGACACCTAAATAACGGAAAAAGAAAAAAAAAAGTTATCTGAAATATTTTGGTTTTCTGTTTTGCACCTAAATAAAGGGAAAAAGAAAAAAAAATTATTTCAAATATTTTGGTTTTCTGTTTTTGTCCTTATTTTACACCTAAATAAAAGGAAAAAGAAAAAAAAATTATTTCAAATATTTTGGTTTTCTGTTTTTGTCCTTATTTTACACCTAAATAAAGGGAAAAAAGAAAAAAAAGTATTTTGAAATATTTTGGTTTTCTGTTTTTGTCCTTATTTTACACCTAAATAACGGGGAAAAAGAAAAAAAAAGTTATCTGAAATATTTTGGTTTTCTGTTTTTGTCTTTAATTTTCAATTAAATAATGGGAAAAAAGAAAAAAAAAGTTATCTGAAATATTTTGGTTTTCTGTTTTTCTCCTTATTTTACACCTAAATAACGGGAAAAAATAAAAAACAAGTTATCTGAAATATTTTAGTTTTCTGTTTTTGTCCTTATTTTACACCTAAATAACGGGAAAAATGAAAAAAAAAATTATCTCGAATATTTTGGTTTTCTGTTTTTGTCTTTATTTTTCACATAAATAACAGGAAAAAAGAAAAAAAAAGTTATCTGAAATATTTTGGTTTTCTGTTTTTGTCCTTACTTTGCCACCGAAATAACGGGAAAAAGAAAAAACAAGTTATCTGAAATATTTTGGTTTTGTGTTTTTGTCCTTGTTTTGCACCTAAATAACGGGAAAAAAGAAAAAAAAAGTTAGCTGAAATATTTTGGTTTTCTGTTTTTGTCTTTATTTTTCACTTAAATAACGGGAAAAAAGAAAAAAAAGTTGTCTGAAATATTTTGGTTTTCTGTTTTTGTCTTTGTTTTGCACCTAAATAACGGGAAAAAAGAAAAAAAAGTTATCTGAAATATTTTGGTTTTCTGTTTTTGTCCTTATTTTACATCTAAATAACGGCAAACAAGAAAAAAAAAGTTATCTGAAATATTATGGTTTTCTGTTTTTGTCTTTATTTTTCACATAAATTACGCGAAAAAAAAAAAAGTTATCTGAAATATTTTGGTTTTCTGTTTTTGTCCTTATTTTACACCTACATAACGGGAAAAAAGAAAAAAAAAGTTATCTGAAATATTTTGGTTTTCTGTTTTTGTCCTTATTTTACACCTAAAAAGAAAAAAAAAGTTATCTGAAATATGTTGGTTTTCTGTTTTTGGCTTTATTTTTCACTTAAATAACGGGAAAAAAGAAAAAAAAAGTTATCTGAAATATTTTGGTTTTTTGTTTTGTCTTTATTTTTCACTTAAATAACGGGAAAAGAGAAAAAAAAAGTTAGCTGAAATATTTTGGTTTTCTGTTTTTGTCTTTATTTATCACTTAAATAACGGGAAAAAAGAAAAAAAAAAATATCTGAAATATTTTGGTTTTCTGTTTTTGTCCTTATTTTACACCTAAATAACGGGAAAAATGAAAAAAAAAGTTATTTGAAATATTTTGGTTTTCTGTTTTTGTCCTGCTTTTGGACCTAAATAGCGGGACAAAGAAGAAATATGTTATCTGAAATATTTTGGTTTTCTGTTTTTGTCGTTATTTTGCACCTCAATAACGGGAAAAAAGAAAAAAAAGTTTTTTGAAATATTTTGGTTTGCTGTGTTTGTCCTTATTTTACAACTAAATAACGGGGAAAATAAAAAAAGTTATCTGAAATATTTTGGTTTTCTGTTTTTGTCCTTATTTTACACCTAAATTATGGGAAAAAAGAAAAAAAAATTATTTGAATATTTTGGTTTTCTGTTTTTGTCCTTATTTTACACCTAAATAACAGGCAAACTGAAAAAAAAAGTTATTTGAAATATTTTGGTTTTCTGGGTTTGTCCTTATTTTACACCTAAATGACAGGAAAAAAGAAAAGAAAGTTATCTGAAATATTTTGGTTTTCTGTTTTTGTCCTTATTTTGCACCTAAATAAAGGGAAAAATGAAAAAAAAAGTTATTTGAAATATTTTGGTTTTCTGTGTTTGTCCTGCTTTTGGACCTAAATAACGGGATAAAGAAGAAATAAGTTATTTGAAATATTTTGGTTTGCTGTGTTTGTCCTTATTTTACAACTAAATAACGGGGAAAATAAAAAAAGTTATCTGAAATATTTTGGTTTTCTGTTTTTGTCCTTATTTTACACCTAAATTATGGGAAAAAAGAAAAAAAAATTATTTGAATATTTTGGTTTTCTGTTTTTGTCCTTATTTTACACCTAAATAACAGGCAAACTGAAAAAAAAAGTTATTTGAAATATTTTGGATTTCTGGGTTTGTCCTTATTTTACACCTAAATGACAGGAAAAAAGAAAAGAAAGTTATCTGAAATATTTTGGTTATCTGTTTTTGTCCTTATTTTGCACCTAAATAAAGGGAAAAATGAAAAAAAAAGTTATTTGAAATATTTTGGTTTTCTGTTTTTGTCCTGCTTTTGGACCTAAATAACGGGATAAAGAAGAAATAAGTTATTTGAAATATTTTGGTTTTCTGTTTTTGTCCTTATTTTACACCTACATAACGGGAAAAAAGAAAAAAAAAGTTATCTGAAATATTTTGGGTTTCTGGGTTTGTCCTTATTTTACACCTAAATAACGGGAAAAAAGAAAAAAAAGTTATCTGAAATATTTTGGTTTTCTGTTTTTGTCCTTATTTTGCACCTAAATAAAGGGAAAAATGAAAAAAAAAGTTATTTGAAATATTTTGGTTTTCTGTTTTTGTCCTGCTTTTGGACCTAAATAACGGGATAAAGAAGAAATAAGTTACCTGAAATATTTTCGTTTTCTGTTTTTGTCTTTATTTTGCACCTAAATGACAGGAAAAAAGAAAAAAAAGTTATTTGAAATATATTGGTTTTGTGTTTTTGTCCTTATTTTACACCTAAATAACGGGAAAAAAGATAAAAAAAGGTATCTGAAATATTTTGGTTTTCTGTTTTTGTCATTATTTTGCACCTCAATAACGGGAAAAAAGAAAAAAAAGTTTTTTGAAATATTTTGGTTTGCTGTGTTTGTCCTTATTTTACAACTAAATAACGGGGAAAAAAAAAAGTTATCTGAAATATTTTGGTTTTCTGTTTTTGTCCTTATTTTACACCTAAATTACGGGAAAAAAGAAAAAAAAGTTATTTGAATATTTTGGTTTTCTGTTTTTGTCCTTATTTTACACCTAAATAACAGGCAAACTGAAAAAAAAAGTTATTTGAAATATTTTGGTTTTCTGGGTTTGTCCTTATTTTACACCTAAATGACAGGAAAAAAGAAAAGAAAGTTATCTGAAATATTTTGGTTTTCTGGGTTTGTCCTTATTTTACACCTAAATAACGGGAAAAAAGAAAAAAAAGTTATCTGAAATATTTTGGTTTTCTGTTTTTGTGCTTATTTTGCACCTAAATAAAGGGAAAAATGAAAAAAAAAGTTATTTGAAATATTTTGGTTTTCTGTTTTTGTCCTGCTTTTGGACCTAAATAACGGCATAAAGAAGAAATAAGTTACCTGAAATATTTTGGTTTTCTGTTTTTGTCTTTATTTTTCACTTAAATAACGGGAAAAAAAAAAAAAGTTATCTGAAATATTTTGGTTTTCTGGGTTTGTCCTTATTTTACACCTAAATGACAGGAAAAAAGAAAAAAAAGTTATCTGAAATATTTTGGTTTTCTGGGTTTGTCCTTATTTTTCAATTAAATAACGGGAAAAAAGACAAAAAAAACTTGTCTGAAATATTTTGGTTTTCTGTTTTTGTCCTTATTTTGCACCTAAATAACGGGAAAAAAGAAAAAAAAGTATTTTGAATTATTTTGGTTTTCTGTTTTTGTCCTTATTTTACACCTAAATAACGTGGAAAAAGAAAAAAAAAGTTATCTGAAATATTTTGGTTTTCTGTTTTTGTCTTTAATTTTCAATTAAATAACGGGAAAAAAGAATAAAAAAGTTATTTGAATATTTTGGTTTTCTGTTTTTGTCCTTTTTTACACCTAAATAACAGGCAAACTGAAAAAAAAAGTTATTTGAAATATTTTGGTTTTCTGGGTTTGTCCTTAGTTTTTGACTCGGAGATCGACGCGGTTTCTCAGACTTTTAGAACTACCTTTAGTTCTATCTAAATTACCTTTTGACTAACTTGGATTAGCTGGTGACGGCGAAGGGAATTAGTAGCGTTCTTTTTAGAATTGTGAACCCCGATGCAAGTGGTAACCTGCTAATTCATGTTTAATTTTTATAGTTTTAACTATTGTAAGGTGATTGATTTTTAAAAAGAAAAATATCGAAATTTATTTTTCAATTTTCTAACCAATATTCAATAAATTATTTATTGTTTACTATTTTATGTTATTTATTTACTTATCTTTTTAACTCCTTGTACTAAGCAGTTGTATCTAATTCGTATTTGTACTTGATTGTTTCTTTTGGTGTAGGTAACATCAGAGCTTAATCCAATGCGGATAGTAAAATTTTTCTCAGCATGCGGAGAAAGTGCAAGAAGTCAAGCTTAAGCGTTAAGATATTTTGTTCTTTTTTATTCTGTTTGTATGTATCTGTTTATTCTTTACTAGTTTCTTATTTTAATGACGACATACTAACTATATCTCCCTTATGCTTGACTTCGCTGATCCAATTAATTTATCAGTATCTTTCTTGAGTCCACGTTTTTGACCAAGTTAACACTTGGCTTTTGATTGATTCTGTAATGGATTAGATACTCAATTACTAACTTATTTTACACCTAAATAACGGGAAAAAAGAAAAGAAAGATATCTGAAATATTTTGGTTTTCTGGGTTTGTCCTTATTTTACACCTAAATAACGGGAAAAAAGAAAAAAAAGTTATCTGAAATATTTTGGTTTTCTGTTTTTGTCCTTATTTTGCACCTAAATAATGGGAAAAAAGAACAAAAAGTTATTTGAAATATTTTGGTTATCTGTGTTTGCCCTTATTTGACACCTAAATAACGAAAAAAAGAAAAAAAAGATATCTGAAATATTTTGGTTTTCTGGGTTTGTCCTTATTTTACACCTAAATAAAGGAAAAAAAGAAAAAAAAAGTTATTTGAATATTTTGGTTTTCTGGGTTTGTCCTTATTTTACACCTAAATAACGGGAAAAAAGAAAAAAAAGATATCTGAAATATTTTGGTTTTCTGGGTTTGTCCTTATTTTACACCTAAATGACGGGAAAAAAGAAGAAATAAGTTATCTGAAATATTTTGGTTTTCTGTTGTTCTCCTTATTTTGCACCTAATTAAGGGAAAAAAAAATAAAAATTATTTGAATTATTTTGGTTTTCTGTTTTTGTTCTTATTTTACACCTAAATAAAGGAAAAAAAGAAAAAAAAGTTATTTGAATATTTTGGTTTTCTGCTTTTGTCCTTATTTTACACCTAAATAACAGTCAAAATGAAAAAAAAAGTTATCTGAAATATTTTGGTTTTCTTTTTTGTCCTTATTTTGTACCTAAATAAAGGGAAAAAGAAAAATAAATTATTTCAAATATTTTGGTTTACTGTTTTTGTCCGTATTTTACACCTAGATAACGGGAAAAAATAAAAAAAAAGTTATCTGAAATATTTTGGTTTTCTGTTTTTGTCTTTATTTTTCAAATAAATAACGGGAAAAAAGAAAAAAAAACTTATCTGAAATATTTTGGTTTTCTGTTTCTGTCCTTATTTTGCACCTAAATAACGGGAAAAATGAAAAAAAAAGTTATTTGAAATATTTTGGTTTTCTGTTTTTGTCCTGCTTTTGGACCTAAATAACGGGATAAAGAAGAAATAAGTTACCTGAAATATTTTGGTTTTCTGTTTTTGTCTTTATTTTTCACTTAAATAACGGCAAAAAAAGAAAAAAAAATGTATCTGAAATATTTTGGTTTTCTGTTTTTGTCCTTATTTTACACCTAAATAACGGGAAAAATGAAAAAAAAGTTATTTGAAATATTTAGGTTTTCTGTTTTTGTCCTGCTTTTGGACCTAAATAACGCGATAAAGAAGAAATAAGTTATCTGAAATATTTTGGTTTTCTGTTTTTGTCCTTATTTTACACCTAAATACGGGAAAAAAGCAAAAAAAAGTTGTCTAAAATACTTGGGTTTCTATTTTTGTCTTTGTTTTGCACCTCAATAACGGGAAAAAAGAAAAAAAAGTTATCTGAAATATTTTGGTTTTCTGTTTGGTCCTTATTTTACACCTAAATAACGGAAAAAAAGAATAAAAAAGTTATCTGAAATATTTTGGTTTTCTGTTTTGGTCCTTATTTTACACCTAAATAACGGGAAAAAAGCAAAAAAAAGTTGTCTAAAATATTTTGGTTTTCTGTTTTTGTCTTTGTTTTGCACCTCAATAACGGGAAAAAAGAAAAAAAAGTTATCTGAAATATGTTGGTTTTCTGTTTTTGTCCTTGTTTTGCACCTAAATAACGGGAAAAAAGAAAAAAAAAGTTAGCTGAAATATTTTGGTTTTCTGTTTTTGTCTTTATTTTACACGTAAATAACGGGAAACAAGAAAAAAAAAGTTATCTGAAATATTATGGTTTTCTGTTTTTGTCTTTATTTTTCACATAAATAAAGCGAAAAAAGAAATAAAAAGTTATCTGAAATATTTTGGTTTTCTGTTTTTGTCCTTATTTTACACCTACATAACGGGAAAAAAGAAAAAAAAAATTATCGGAAATATTTTTGTTTTCTGTTTTTGTCCTTATTTTACACCTAAATAACGGGAAAAATGAAAAAAAAAGTTATTTGAAATATTTTGGTTTTCTGTTTTTGTCCTGCTTTTGGACCTAAATAACGGGACAAAGAAGAAATAAGTTATCTGAAATATTTTGGTTTTCTGTTTTTGTCTTTATTTTTCATTTAAATAACAGGAAAAAAGTATAAAAAAGTTATCTGAAATATTTTGGTTTTCTGGGTTTGTCCTTATTTTACACCTAAATGACATGAAAAAAGAAAAAAAAGTTATCTGAAATATTTTGGTTTTCTGTTTTTGTCCTTATTTTGCACCTAAATAAGGGGAAAAAAGAAAAAAAAGTATTTTGAATTATTTTGGTTTTCTGTTTTTGTCCTTATTTTACACCTAAATAACGTGGAAAAAGAAAAAAAAAGTTATCTGAAATATTTTGGATTTCTGTTTTTGTCTTTAATTTTCAATTAAATAACGGGAAAAAAGAATAAAAAAGTTATCTGAAATATTTTGGTTTTCTGGTTTGGTCCTTATTTTACACCTAAATAACGGGAAAAAAGCAAAAAAAAGTTGTTTAAAATATTTTAGTTTTCTGTTTTTGTCTTTGTTTTGCACCTCAATAACGGGAAAAAAGAAAAAAAAAGTTATCTGAAATATTTTGGTTTTCTGTTTTTGTCCTTATTTTACACCTAAATAACGGGAAAAAAGAAAAAAAAAGGTATCTGAAATATTTTGGTTTTCTGTTTTTGTCGTTATTTTGCACCTAAATAACGGGAAAAAAAAAAAGTTTTTTGAAATATTTTAGTTTTCTGTGTTTGTCCTTATTTTACAACTACATAACGGGAAAAAAAAAAGTTATCTGAAATATTTTGGTTTTCTGTTTTTGTCCTTATTTTACACCTAAATTACGGGAAAAAAGAAAAAAACGTTATTTGAATATTTTGGTTTTCTGTTTTTGTCCTTATTTTACACCTAAATAACAGGCAAACTGAAAAAAAAGTTATTTGAAATATTTTGGTTTTCTGGGTTTGTCCTTATTTTGCACCTAAATAAAGGGAAAAAGAAAAAAAAAATATTTCAAATATTTTGGTTTTCTGTTTTTGTCCTTATTTTACACCTAGATAACGGGAAAAAAGAAAAAAAAAGTTATCTGAAATATTTTGGTTTTCTGTTTTTGTCCTTATTTTACACCTAAATTATGCGAAAAAAGAAAAAAACGTTATTTGAATATTTTGGTTTTCTGTTTTTGTCCTTATTTTACACCTAAATAACGGTAAAAAAGAAATAAAAGTTATCTGAAATATTTTGGTTTTCTATTTTTGTCCTTATTTTGCACCTAAATAAAGGGAAAAAGAAAAAAAAAATATTTCAAATATTTTGGTTTTCTGTTTTTGTCCTTATTTTACACCTAGATAACGGGAAAAAAGAAAAAAAAAGTTATCTGAAATATTTTGGTTTTCTGTTTTTGTCTTTATTTTTCAATTAAATAACGGGAAAAAAGAAAAAAAACTTATCTGAAATATTTTGGTTTTCTGTTGTTGTCCTTATTTTATACCTAAATAACGGGAAAAATGAAAAAAAAAGTTATTTGAAATATTTTGGTTTTCTGTTTTTGTCCTGCTTTTGGACCTAAATAACGGGACAAAGAAGAAATACGTTATCTGAAATATTTTGGTTTTCTGTTTTTCTCATTATTTTGCACCTAATTAAGGGAAAAAAGAAAAAAAAAAATTTGAAATATTTTGGTTTTCTGTTTTTGTCCTTATTTTACACCTAAATAAAGAAAAAAAAGAAAAAAAAGTTATTTGAATATATTGGTTTTCTGCTTTTGTCCTTATTTTACACCTAAATTACGGGAAAAAAGAAAAACAAGTTATTTGAATATTTTGGTTTTCTGTTTTTGTCCTTATTTTACACCTAAATAACAGGCAAATTGAAAAAAAAAGTTATTTGAAATATTTTGGTTTTCTGGGTTTCTCCTTATTTTACACCTAAATAACGGGAAAAAGAAAAAAAAGATATCTCATATATTTTGGTTTTCTGGGTTTGTCCTTATTTTACACCTAAATAACGGGAAAAAAGAAAAAAAAGTTATCTGAAATATTTTGGTTTTCTGTTTTTGTCCTTATTTTGCACCTAAATAAAAGGAAAAAGAAAAAAAAATTATTTCAAATATTTTGGTTTTCTGTTTTTGTCCTTATTTTACACCTAGATAACGGGAAAAAAGAAAAAAAAAGTTATCTGAAATATTTTGGTTTTCTGTTTTTGTCCTTATTTTACACCTAAATTACGGGAAAAAAGAAAAAAAAGTTATTTGAATATTTTGGTTTTCTGTTTTGGTCCTTTTTTTACACCTAAATAACAGGCAAACTGAAAAAAAAAGTTATTTGAAATATTTTGGTTTTCTGGGTTTGTCCTTAGTTTTTGACTCGGAGATCGACGCGGTTTCTCAGACTTTTAGAACTACCTTTAGTTCTATCTAAATTACCTTTTGACTAACTTGGATTAGCTGGTGACGGCGAAGGGAATTAGTAGCGTTCTTTTTAGAATTGTGAACCCCGATGCAAGTGGTAAGCTGCTAATTCATGTTTAATTTTTATAGTTTTAACTATTGTAAGGTGATTGATTTTTAAAAAGAAAAATATCGAAATTTATTTTTCAATTTTCTAACCAATATTCAATAAATTATTTATTGTTTACTATTTTATGTTATTTATTTACTTATCTTTTTAACTGCTTGTACTAAGCAGTTGTATCTAATTCGTATTTGTACTTGATTGTTTCTTTTGGTGTAGGTAACATCAGAGCTTAATCCAATGCGGATAGTAAAATTTTTCTCAGCATGCGGAGAAAGTGCAAGAAGTCAAGCTTAAGCGTTAAGATATTTTGTTCTTTTTTATTCTGTTTGTATGTATCTGTTTATTCTTTACTAGTTTCTTATTTTAATGACGACATACTAACTATATCTCCCTTATGCTTGACTTCGCTGATCCAATTAATTTATCAGTATCTTTCTTGAGTCCACGTTTTTGACCAAGTTAACACTTGGCTTTTGATTGATTCTGTTATGGATTAGATACTCAATTACTAACTTATTTTACACCTAAATAACGGGAAAAAAGAAAAAAAAGATATCTGAAATATTTTGGTTTTCTGGGTTTGTCCTTATTTTACACCTAAATAACGGGAAAAAAGAAAAAAAAGTTATCTGAAATATTTTGGTTTTCTGTTTTTGTCCTTATTTTGCACCTAAATAACGGGAAAAAAGAACAAAAAGTTATTTGAAATATTTTGGTTATCTGGGTTTGCCCTTATTTGACACTTAAATAACGGAAAAAAGAAAAAAAAGTTATCTGAAATATTTTGGTTTTCTGGGTTTGTCCTTATTTTACACCTAAATAAAGGAAAAAAAGAAAAAAAAGTTATTTGAATATTTTGGTTTTCTGGGTTTGTCCTTATTTTACACCTAAATAACGGGAAAAAAGAAAAAAAAGATATCTGAAATATTTTGGTTTTCTGGGTTTGTCCTTATTTTACACCTAAATGACGGGAAAAAAGAAGAAATAAGTTATCTGAAATATTTTGGTTTTCTGTTGTTCTCCTTATTTTGCACCTAATTAAGGGAAAAAAAAAACAAAATTATTTGAATTATTTTGGTTTTCTGTTTTTGTCCTTATTTTACACCTAAATAAAGGAAAAAAAGAAAAAAAAGTTATTTGAATATTTTGGTTTTCTGCTTTTGTCCTTATTTTACACCTAAATAACAGTCAAAATGAAAAAAAAAGTTATCTGAAATATTTTGGTTTTCTATTTTTGTCCTTATTTTGCACCTAAATAAAGGGAAAAAGAAAAAAAAATTATTTCAAATATTTTGGTTTACTGTTTTTGTCCGTATTTTACACCTAGATAACGAGAAAAAATAAAAAAAAAGTTATCTGAAATATTTTGGTTTTCTGTTTTTGTCTTTAATTTTCAATTAAATAACGGGAAAAAAGAAAAAAAAACTTATCTGAAATATTTTGGTTTTCTGTTTCTGTCCTTATTTTGCACCTAAATAACGGGAAAAATGAAAAAAAAAGTTATTTGAAATATTTTGGTTTTCTGTTTTTGTCCTGCTTTTGGACCTAAATAACGGGATAAAGAAGAAATAAGTTACCTGAAATATTTTGGTTTTCTGTTTTTGTCTTTATTTTTCACTTAAATAACGGGAAAAAAAGAAAAAAAAATTTATCTGAAATATTTTGGTTTTCTGTTTTTGTCCTTATTTTACACCTAAATAACGGGAAAAATGAAAAAAAAAGTTATTTGAAATATTTAGGTTTTCTGTTTTTGTCCTGCTTTTGGACCTAAATAACGCGATAAAGAAGAAATAAGTTATCTGAAATATTTTGGTTTTCTGTTTTTGTCCTTATTTTACACCTAAATAACGGGAAAAAAGCAAAAAAAAGTTGTCTAAAATATTTTGGTTTTCTGTTTTTGTCCTTGTTTTGCACCTAAATAACGGGAAAAAAGAAAAAAAAATTATCTGAAATATTTTAGTTTTCTGTTTTTGTTCTTATTTTGAACCTAAATAAAGGTAAAAACGAAAAAAAAAGTTATTTGAAATATTTTGGTTTTCTGTTTTTGTTCTTATTTTGAACCTAAATAAAGGTAAAAACGAAAAAAAAAGTTGTCTAAAATATTTTGGTTTTCTGTTTTTGGCTTTGTTTTGCACCTCAATAACGGGAAAAAAGAAAAAAAAGTTATCTGAAATATTTTGGTTTTCTGTTTTTGTCCTTGTTTTGCACCTAAATAACGGGAAAAAAGAAAAAAAAAGTTAGCTGAAATATTTTGGTTTTCTGTTTTTGTCTTTATTTTTCACTTAAATAACGGGAAAAAAGAAAAAAAAAGTTGTCTGAAATATTTTGGTTTTCTGTTTTTGTCCTTATTTTACACGTAAATAACGGGAAACAAGAAAAAAAAAGTTATCTGAAATATTATGGTTTTCTGTTTTTGTCTTTATTTTTCACATAAATAACGCGAAAAAAGAAATAAAAAGTTATCTGAAATATTTTGGTTTTCTGTTTTTGTCCTTATTTTACACCTACATAACGGGAAAAAAGAAAAAAAAATTTATCGGAAATATTTTGGTTTTCTGTGTTTGTCCTGCTTTTGGACCTAAATAACGGGACAAAGAAGAAATAAGTTATCTGAAATATTTTGGTTTTCTGTTTTTGTCTTTATTTTTTATTTAAATAACGGGAAAAAAAAAAAAAGTTAACTGAAATATTTTGGTTTTCTGTTTTTGTCCTTATTTTGCACCTAAATAACGGGAAAAAAGAACAAAAAGTTATTTGAAATATTTTGGTTATCTGTGTTTGCCCTTATTTGACACCTAAATAACGAAAAAAAGAAAAAAAAAGTTATCTGAAATATTTTGGTTTTCTGTTTTGCTCCTTATTTTGCACCTAAATAAAGGGAAAAAGAAAAAAAAATTATTTCAAATAATTTGGTTTTCTGTTTTTGTCCTTATTTTTCAATTAAATAACGGGAAAAAAGACAAAAAAAACTTATCGGAAATATTTTGGTTTTCTGTTTTTGTCCTTATTTTGCACCTAAATAAAGGGAAAAAAGAAAAAAAAGTATTTTGAAATATTTTGCTTTTCTGTTTTTGTCCTTATTTTACACCTAAATAACGTGGAAAAATAAAAAAAAAGTTATCTGAAAAATTTTGGTTTTCTGTTTTTGTCTTTAATTTTCAATTAAATAACGGGAAAAAAAAAAAGTTATCTGAAATATTTTGGTTTTCTGTTTTTGTCCTTATTTTACACCTACATAACAGGAAAAAAGAAAAAAAAAGTTATCTGAAATATGTTGGTTTTCTGTTTTTGTCTTTATTTTTCACTTAAATAACGGGAAAAAAGAAAAAAAAAGTTATCTGAAATATTTTGGTTTTCTGTTTTTGTCCTTGTTTTGCACCTAAATAACGGGAAAAAAGAAAAAAAAATTATCTGAAATATTTTGGTTTTCTGTTTTTGTTCTTATTTTGAACCTAAATAAAGGTAAAAACGAAAAAAAAGTTATTTGAAATATTTTGGTTTTCTGTTTTTGTTCTTATTTTGAACCTAAATAAAGGTAAAAACGAAAAAAAAAGTTATTTGAAATATTTTGGTTTTGTGTTTTTGTCCTTATTTTACACCTAAATAACGGGAAAAAAGAAAAAAAAGTTATTTGAATATATTGGTTTTCTGCTTTTGTCCTTATTTTACACCTAAATTACGGGAAAAAAGAAAAACAAGTTATTTGAATATTTTGGTTTTCTGTTTTTGTCCTTATTTTACACCTAAATAACAGGCAAACTGAAAAAAAAAGTTATTTGAAATATTTTGGTTTTCTGGGTTTCTCCTTATTTTACACCTAAATAACGGGAAAAAGAAAAAAAAGATATCTCATATATTTTGGTTTTCTGGGTTTGTCCTTATTTTACACCTAAATAACGGGAAAAAAGAAAAAAAAGTTATCTGAAATATTTTGGTTTTCTGTTTTTGTCCTGCTTTTGGACCTAAATAACGGGACAAAGAAGAAATAAGTTATCTGAAATATTTTGGTTTTCTGTTTTTCTCATTATTTTGCACCTAAATAAAGGAAAAAAAGAAAAAAACGTTATTTGAATATTTTGGTTTTCTGCTTTTGTCCTTATTTTACACCTAAATAACAGTCAAAATGAAAAAAAAAGTTATCTGAAATATTTTGGTTTTCTGTTTTTGTCCTTATTTTACACCTAAATAAAGGAAAAAAAGAAAAAAAATTATTTGAAATATTTTGGTTTACTGTTTTTGTCCGTATTTTACACCTAAATTACGGGAAAAAAGAAAAAAAAGTTATTTGAATATTTTGGTTTTCTGTTTTTGTCCTTTTTTTACACCTAAATAACAGGCAAACTGAAAAAAAAAGTTATTTGAAATATTTTGGTTTTCTGGGTTTCTCCTTATTTTACACCTAAATAACGGGAAAAAGAAAAAAAAGATATCTCATATATTTTGGTTTTCTGTTTTTGTCCTTATTTTACACCTAAATTACGGGAAAAAAGAAAAAAAAGTTATTTGAATATTTTGGTTTTCTGTTTTTGTCCTTTTTTTACACCTAAATAACAGGCAAACTGAAAAAAAAAGTTATTTGAAATATTTTGGTTTTCTGGGTTTGTCCTTAGTTTTTGACTCGGAGATCGACGCGGTTTCTCAGACTTTTAGAACTACCTTTAGTTCTATCTAAATTACCATTTGACTAACTTGGATTAGCTGGTGACGGCGAAGGGAATTAGTAGCGTTCTTTTTAGAATTGTGAACCCCGATGCAAGTGGTAACCTGCTAATTCATGTTTAATTTTTATAGTTTTAACTATTGTAAGGTGATTGATTTTTAAAAAGAAAAATATCGAAATTTATTTTTCAATTTTCTAACCAATATTCAATAAATTATTTATTGTTTACTATTTTATGTTATTTATTTACTTATCTTTTTAACTGCTTGTACTAAGCAGTTGTATCTAATTCGTATTTGTACTTGATTGTTTCTTTTGGTGTAGGTAACATCAGAGCTTAATCCAATGCGGATAGTAAAATTTTTCTCAGCATGCGGAGAAAGTGCAAGAAGTCAAGCTTAAGCGTTAAGATATTTTGTTCTTTTTTATTCTGTTTGTATGTATCTGTTTATTCTTTACTAGGTTCTTAATTTAATGACGACATACTAACTATATCTCCCTTATGCTTGACTTCGCTGATCCAATTAATTTATCAGTATCTTTCTTGACTCCACGTTTTTGACCAAGTTAACACTTGGCTTTTGATTGATTCTGTTATGGATTAGATACTCAATTACTAACTTATTTTACACCTAAATAACGGGAAAAAAGAAAAAAAAGATATCTGAAATATTTTGGTTTTCTGGGTTTGTCCTTATTTTACACCTAAATAACGGGAAAAAAGAAAAAAAAGTTATCTGAAATATTTTGGTTGTCTCTTTTTGTCTTTATTTTTCACATAAATAACAGGAAAAAAGAAAAAAAAAGTTATCTGAAATATTTTGGTTTTCTGTTTTTGTCCTTATTTTGCACCTAAATAACGGGAAAAAAGAACAAAAAGTTATTTGAAATATTTTGGTTATCTGTGTTTGCCCTTATTTGACACCTAAATAACGGAAAAAAGAAAAAAAAGTTATCTGAAATATTTTGGTTTTCTGGGTTTGTCCTTATTTTACACCTAAATAAAGGAAAAAAAGAAAAAAAAGTTATTTGAATATTTTGGTTTTCTGGGTTTGTCCTTATTTTACACCTAAATAACGGGAAAAAAGAAAAAAAAGATATCTGAAATATTTTGGTTTTCTGGGTTTGTCCTTATTTTACACCTAAATGACGGGAAAAAAGAAGAAATAAGTAATCTGAAATATTTTGGTTTTCTGTTGTTCTCCTTATTTTGCACCTAATTAAGGGAAAAAAAAAAATTATTTGAATTATTTTGGTTTTCTGTTTTTGTCCTTATTTTACACCTAAATAAAGGAAAAAAAGAAAAAAAAGTTATTTGAATATTTTGGTTTTCTGCTTTTGTCCTTATTTTACACCTAAATAACAGTCAAAATGAAAAAAAAAGTTATCTGAAATATTTTGGTTTTCTGTTTTTGTCCTTATTTTACACCTAAATAAAGGAAAAAAAGAAAAAAAATTATTTCAAATATTTTGGTTTACTGTTTTTGTCCATATTTTACACCTAGATAACGGGAAAAAATAAAAAAAAAGTTATCTGAAATATTTTGGTTTTCTGTTTTTGTCTTTATTTTTCAATTAAATAACTGGAAAAAAGAAAAAAAAACTTATCTGAAATATTTTGGTTTTCTGTTTGTGTCCTTATTTTGCACCTAAATAACGGGAAAAATGAAAAAAAAAGTTATTTGAAATATTTTGGTTTTCTGTTTTTGTTCTGCTTTTGGACCTAATTAACGGGACAAAGAAGAAATAAGTTATCTGATATATTTTGGTTTTCTGTTTTTGTCTTTATTTTTCACTTAAATAACGGGCAAAAAGAAAAAAAAAATTATTTGAAATATTTTGGTTTTCTGTTTTTGTCCTTACTTTACACCTAAATAACGGGAAAAATGAAAAAAAAAGTTATTTGAAATATTTTGGTTTTCTGTTTTTGTCCTGCTTTTGGACCTAAATAACGGGACAAAGAAGAAATAAGTTATCTGATATATTTTGGTTTTCTGTTTTTGTCTTTATTTTTCACTTAAATAACGGGAAAAAAGAAAAAAAAATTATCTGAAATATTTTGGTTTTCTGTTTTTGTCCTTATTTTACACCTAAATAACGGGAAAAATGAAAAAAAAAGTTATTTGAAATATTTTGGTTTTCTGTTTTTGTCCTGCTTTTGGACCTAAATAACGGGATAAAGAAGAAATAAGTCATCTGATATATTTTGGTTTTCTGTTTTTGTCTTTATTTTTCACTTAAATAACGGGCAAAAAGAAAAAAAAAATTATTTGAAATATTTTGGTTTTCTGTTTTTGTCCTTACTTTACACCTAAATAACGGGAAAAATGAAAAAAAAAGTTATTTGAAATATTTTGGTTTTCTGTTTTTGTCCTGCTTTTGGACCTAATTAACGGGACAAAGAAGAAATAAGTTATCTGGAATATTTTGGTTTTCTGTTTTTGTCTTTATTTTTCACTTAAATAACGGGAAAAAAGAAAAAAAAGTTATTTGAAATATTTTGGTTTTCTGTTTTTGTCCGTATTTTTCAATTAAATAACGGGAAAAAAGACAAAAAAACCTTATCTGAAATATTTTGGTTTTCTGTTTTTGTCCTTATTTTGCACCTAAATAAAGGGAAAAAAGAAAAAAAAGTATTTTGAAATATTTTGGTTTTTGTCCTTATTTTACACCTAAATAACGGGGAAAAAGAAAAAAAAAGTTATCTGAAATATTTTGGTTTTCTGTTTTTGTCTTTAATTTTCAATTAAATAACGGGAAAAAAGAAAAAAAAAGTTATCTGAAATATTTTGGTTTTCTGTTTTGGTCCTTATTTTACACCTAAATAACGGGAAAAAAGAAAAAAAAAGTTGTCTGAAATATTTTGGTTTTCTGTTTTTGTCTTTGTTTTGCACCTAAATAACGGGAAAAAAGAAAAAAAAAATTATCTCGAATATTTTGGTTTTCTGTTTTTGTCTTTATTTTTCACATAAATAACAGGAAAAAAGAAAAAAAAAGTTATCTGAAATATTTTGGTTTTCTGTTTTTGTCCTTATTTTGCCACCTAAATAACGGGAAAAAGAAAAAACAAGTTATCTGAAATATTTTGGTTTTCTATTTTTGTCCTTGTTTTGCACCTAAATAACGGGAAAAAAGAAAAAAAAAGTTAGCTGAAATATTTTGGTTTTCTGTTTTTGTCTTTGTTTTGCACCTAAATAACGGGAAAACAGAAAAAAAAGTTATCTGAAATATTTTGGTTTTCTGTTTTTGTCCTTATTTTACACCTACATAACGGGAAAAAAAGAAAAAAAAATTGTATCTGAAATATTTTGGTTTTCTGTTTTTGTCCTTATTTTACACCTAAATAACCGGAAATATGAAAAAAAAAGTTATTTGAAATATTTTGGTTTTCTGTTTTTGTTCTGCATTTGTTCCTAAATAACGGGACAAAGAGGAAATAAGTTATCTGAAATATTTTGGTTTTCTGTTTTTGTCTTTATTTTTCACTTAAATAACAGGAAAAAAGAAAAAAAAGTTATCTGAAATATTTTGGTTTACTGGTTTTGTCCTTATTTTGCACCTAAATAACGGGGCAAAAGAAAAAAAAGTTATTTGAAATATTTTGGTTATCTGTGTTTGCCCTTATTTGACACCTAAATAACGGAAAAAAGAAAAAAAAAGTTATCTGAAATATTTTGGTTTTCTGTTTTACTCCTTATTTTGCACCTAAATAAAGGGAAAAAGAAAAAAAAATCATTTCAAATATTTTGGTTTTCTGTTTTTGTCCTTATTTTACACCTAAATAAAGGGAAAAAAGAAAAAAAAGTTATTTGAAATATTTTGGTTTTCTATTTTTGTCCTTATTTTTCAATTAAATAACGGGAAAAAAACAAAAAAACTTATCTGAAATATTTTGGTTTTCTGTTTTTGTCCTTATTTTGCACCTAAATAAAGGGAAAAAAGAAAAAAAAGTATTTTGAAATATTTTGGTTTTCTGTTTTTGTCCTTATTTTACACCTAAATAACGGGAAAAAATAAAAAACAAGTTATCTGAAATATTTTGGTTATCTGTTTTTGCCCTTATTTGACACCTAAATAACGGGAAAAAAGAAAAAAAAAGTTAACTCGAATATTTTGGTTTTCTGTTTTTGTCTCTATTTTTCACATAAATAACAGGAAAAAAGAAAGAAAAAGTTATCTGAAATATTTTGGTTTTCTGTTTTTGTCCTTATTTTGCCACCTAAATAACGGGAAAAAGAAAAAACAAGTTATCTGAAATATTTTGGTTTTCTGTTTTTGTCCTTGTTTTGCACCTAAATAACGGGAAAAAAGAAAAAAAAAGTTAGCTGAAATATTTTGGTTTTCTGTTTTTGTCTTTATTTTTCACTTAAATAACGGGAAAAGAGAAAAAAAAAGTTGTCTGAAATATTTTGGTTTTCTTTTTTTGTCCTTGTTTTGCACCTAAAAAACGGGAAAAAAGAAAAATAAAGTTATCTGAAATATTTTGGTTTTCTGTTTTTGTCCTTATTTCACACCTAGATAACGGGAAAAAAGAAAAAAAAAGTTATCTGAAATATTTTGGTTTTCTGTTTTTGCCCTTATTTTGCACCGCAATAACGGGAAAAAAGAAAAAAAAAGTTATCTGAAATATTTTGGTTTTCTGTTTTTCTCCTTATTTTGCACCTAAATAAAGGGAAAAAGAAAAAAAAATTATTTCAAATATTTTGGTTTTCTGTTTTTGTCCTTATTTTACACCTAGATAACGGGAAAAAAGAAAAAAAAAGTTATCTGAAATATTTTGGTTTTCTGTTTTTGTCCTTATTTTACAACTAAATAACGGGAAAAAAGAAAAAAAAAAGTTATCTGAAATATTTTGGTTTTCTGTTTTTGTCCTTATTTTACAACTAAATAACGAGAAAAAATAAAAATAAAGTTATCTGAAATATTTTGGTTTTCTGTTTTTGTCCTTATTTTACACCTAAATAACGGGAAAAATGAAAAAAAAAGTTATTTGAAATATTTTGGTTTTCTGTTTCTGTCCTGCTTTTGGACCTAAATAACGGGACAAAGAAGAAATAAGTTATCTGAAATATTTTGGTTTTCTGTTTTTGTCTTTATTTTTCACTTAAATAACGGGAAAAAGGAAAAAAAAATTTATCTGAAATATTTTGGTTTTCTTTTTTTGACTTATTTTGCACCTAAATGACAGGAAAAAAGAAAAAAAAGTTATTTGAAATATTTTGGTTTTCTGTTTTTCTCCTTATTTTGCACCTAAATAAAGGGAAAAAGAAAAAAAAATTATTACAAATATATTGGTTTTCTGGTTTTGTCCTTATTTTACACCTAGATAACGGGAAAAAAGAAAAAAAAAGTTATCTGAAATATTTTGGTTTTCTGTTTTTGTCTTTATTTTTCACATAAATAACGCGAAAAAAGAAATAAAAAGTTATCTGAAATATTTTGGTTTTCTGTTTTTGTCCTTATTTTACACCTACATAACGGGAAAAAAGAACAAAAATTGTATCTGAAATATTTTGGTTTTCTGTTTTTGTCCTTATTTTACACCTAAATAACGGGAAATATGAAAAAAAAAGTTATTTGAAATATTTTGGTTTTCTGTTTTTGTCTTTATTTTTCACTTAAATAACGGGAAAAAGGAAAAAAAAATTTATCTGAAATATTTTGGTTTTCTTTTTTTGACTTATTTTGCACCTAAATGACAGGAAAAAAGAAAAAAAAGTTATTTGAAATATTTTGGTTTTCTGTTTTTCTCCTTATTTTGCACCTAAATAAAGGGAAAAAGAAAAAAAAATTATTACAAATATTTTGGTTTTCTGGTTTTGTCCTTATTTTACACCTAGATAACGGGATAAAGAAGAAATAAGTTATCTGAAATATTTTGTTTTTCTGTTTTTGTCTTCATTTTTCACTTCAATAACGGGAAAAAAGAAAAAAAAAGTTGTCTGAAATATTTTGGTTTTCTGTTTTTGTCTTTGTTTTGCACCTAAATAACGGGAAAAAAGAAAAAAAAGTTATCTGAAATATTTTGGTTTTCTGTTTTTGTTCTGATTTTGGACCTAAATAACGGGACAAAGAAGAAATAAGTTATCTGAAATATTTTGGTTTTCTGTTTTTGTCTTTATTTTTCACTTAAATAACGGGAAAAAAGAAAAAAAAAGTTGTCTGAAATATTTTGGTTTTCTGTTTTTGTCCTTGTTTTGCACCTAAAAAACGGGAAAGAAGAAAAATAAAGTTATCTGAAATATTTTGGTTTTCTGTTTTTGTCCTTATTTCACACCTAGATAACGGGAAAAAAGAAAAACAAAGTTATCTGAAATATTTTGGTTTTCTGTTTTTGCCCTTATTTTTCCTTTAAATAACGGGAAAAAAGAAAAAAAAACTTATCTGAAATATTTTGGTTTTCTGTTTTTGTCTTTATTTTTCACATAAATAACGCGAAAAAAGAAATAAAAAGTTATCTGAAATATTTTGGTTTTCTGTTTTAGTCCTTATTTTACACCTACATAACGGGAAAAAAAGAAAAAAAAATTGTATCTGAAATATTTTGGTTTTCTGTTTTTGTCCTTATTTTACACCTAAATAACCGGAAATATGAAAAAAAAAGTTATTTGAAATATTTTGGTTTTCTGTTTTTGTTCTGCTTTTGGACCTAAATAACGGAACAAAGAGGAAATAAGTTATCTGAAATATTTTGGTTTTCTTTTTTTGACTTATTTTGCACCTAAATGACAGGAAAAAAGAAAAAAAAGTTATTTGAAATATTTTGGTTTTCTGTTTTTCTCCTTATTTTGCACCTAAATAAAGGGAAAAAGAAAAAAAAATTATTACAAATATATTGGTTTTCTGGTTTTGTCCTTATTTTACACCTAGATAACGGGAAAAAAGAAAAAAAAAGTTATCTGAAATATTTTGGTTTTCTGTTTTTGTCTTTATTTTTCACATAAATAACGCGAAAAAAGAAATAAAAAGTTATCTGAAATATTTTGGTTTTCTGTTTTTGTCCTTATTTTACACCTACATAACGGGAAAAAAGAAAAAAAATTGTATCTGAAATATTTTGGTTTTCTGTTTTTGTCCTTATTTTACACCTAAATAACGGGAAATATGAAAAAAAAAGTTATTTGAAATATTTTGGTTTTCTGTTTTTGTCTTTATTTTTCACTTAAATAACGGGAAAAAGGAAAAAAAAATTTATCTGTCCTTATTTTGCACCTAAATGACAGGAAAAAAGAAAAATAAGTTATCTGAAATATTTTGGTTTTCTGTTTTTGTCCTTTTTTTACACCTACATAACGGGAAAAAAGAAAAAAAATTGTATCTGAAATATTTTGGTTTTCTGTTTTTGTCCTTATTTTACACCTAAATAACGGGAAATATGAAAAAAAAAGTTATTTGAAATATTTTGGTTTTCTGTTTTTGTTCTGCTTTTGGACCTAAATAACGGGACAAAGAAGAAATAAGTTATCTGAAATATTTTGGTTTTCTGTTTTTGTCTTTATTTTTCACTTAAATAACGGGAAAAAAGAAAAAAAAGTTATCTGAAATATTTTGGTTTTCTGTTTTTGTCCTTATTTGACACCTAAATAACGGAAAAAAGAAAAAAAAAGTTATCTGAAATATTTTGGTTTTCTGTTTTGCTCCTTATTTTGCACCTAAATAAAGGGAAAAAGAAAAAAAAATCATTTCAAATATTTTGGTTTTCTGTTTTTGTCCTTATTTTACACCTAAATAAAGGGAAAAAAGAAAAAAAAGTTATTTGAAATATTTTGGTTTTCTGTTTTTGTCCTTATTTTTCAATTAAATAACTGGAAAAAAGACAAAAAAACTTATCTGAAATATTTTGGTTTTCTGTTTTTGTATTTATTTTGCACCTAAATAAAGGGAAAAAAGAAAAAAAAGTATTTTGAAATATTTTGGTTTTCTGTTTTTGTCCTTATTTTACACCTAAATAACGGGGAAAAAGAAAAAAAAAGTTATCTGAAATATTTTGGTTTTCTGTTTTTGTCTTTGTTTTGTACCTAAATACCGGGAAAAAAAAAAAAAAAGTTGTCTGAAATATTTTGGTTTTCTGTTTTTCTCTTTGTTTTGTACCTAAATAACGGGAAAAAAGAAAAAAGTTGTCTGAAATATTTTGGTTTTCTGTTTTTGTCTTTGTTTTGTACCTAAATAACGGGAAAAAAGAAAAAAAAGTTATCTGAAATATTTTGGTTTTCTGTTTTTGTCCTTATTTTACACCTAAATAACGGGAAAAAAGAAAAAAAAAGTTGTCTGAAATATTTTGGTTTTCTGTTTTTGTCTTTGTTTTGTACCTAAATAACGGGAAAAAAGAAAAAAAATTATCTGAAATATTTTGGTTTTCTGTTTTTGTCCTTATTTTACACCTAAATAACGGGAATAAATAAAAAACAAGTTATATGAAATATTTTGGTTTTCTGTTTTTGTCCTTATTTTACACCTAAATAACGGGAAAAAAGAAAAAAAAAGTTAACTCCAATATTTTGGTTTTCTGTTTTTGTCTTTATTTTTCACAGAAATAACAGGAAAAAAGAAAGAAAAAGTTATCTGAAATATTTTGGTTTTCTGTTTTTGTCCTTATTTTGCCACCTAAATAACGGGAAAAAGAAAAAACAAGTTATCTGAAATATTTTGGTTTTCTGTTTTTGTCCTTGTTTTGCACCTAAATGACGGGAAAAAAGAAAAAAAAGTTAGCTGAAATATTTTGGTTTTCTGTTTATGCCTTTATTTTTCACTTAAATAACGGGAAAAGAGAAAAAAAAAAGTTGTCTGAAATATTTTGGTTTTCTGTTTTGCTCCTTATTTTGCACCTAAATAAAGGGAAAAAGAAAAAAAAATCATTTCAAATATTTTGGTTTTCTGTTTTTGTCCTTATTTTACACCTAAATAAAGGGAAAAAAGAAAAAAAAGTTATTTGAAATATTTTGGTTTTCTGTTTTTGTCCTTATTTTTCAATTAAATAACGGGAAAAAAGACAAAAAAACTTATCTGAAATATTTTGGTTTTCTGTTTTTGTCTTTATTTTGCACCTAAATAAAGGGAAAAAAGAAAAAAAAGTATTTTGAAATATTTTGGTTTTCTGTTTTGCTCCTTATTTTGCACCTAAATAAAGGGAAAAAGAAAAAAAAATCATTTCAAATATTTTGGTTTTCTGTTTTTGTCCTTATTTTACACCTAAATAAAGGGAAAAAAGAAAAAAAAGTATTTTGAAATATTTTGGTTTTCTGTTTTTGTCCTTATTTTACACCTAAATAACGGGGAAAAAGAAAAAAAAAGTTATCTGAAATATTTTGGTTTTCTGTTTTTGTCTTTGTTTTGTACCTAAATAACGGGAAAAAAGAAAAAAAAAGTTGTCTGAATTATTTTGGTTTTCTGTTTTTCTCTTTGTTTTGTACCTAAATAACGGGAAAAAAGAAAAAAAAGTTGTCTGAAATATTTTGGTTTTCTGTTTTTGTCTTAGTTTTGTACCTAAATAACGGGAAAAAAGAAAAAAAAGTTATCTGAAATATTTTGGTTTTCTGTTTTTGTCCTTATTTTACACCTAAATAACGGGAAAAAAGAAAAAAAAAGTTGTCTGAAATATTTTGGTTTTCTGGTTTTGTCCTTATATTGCACCTAAATAACGGGGAAAAAAAAGTTATCTGAAATATTTTGGTTTTCTGTTTTTGTCCTTATTTTACACCTAAATAACGGGAATAAATAAAAAACAAGTTATCTGAAATATTTTGGTTTTCTGTTTTTGTCCTTATTTTACACCTAAATAACGGGAAAAAAGAAAAAAAAAGTTAACTCGAATATTTTGGTTTTCTGTTTTTGTCTTTATTTTTCACAGAAATAACAGGAAAAAAGAAAGAAAAAGTTATCTGAAATATTTTGGTTTTCTGTTTTTGTCCTTATTTTGCCACCTAAATAACGGGAAAAAGAAAAAACAAGTTATCTGAAATATTTTGGTTTTCTGTTTTTGTCCTTGTTTTGCACCTAAATAACGGGAAAAAAGAAAAAAAAGTTAGCTGAAATATTTTGGTTTTCTGTTTTTGCCTTTATTTTTCACTTAAATAACGGGAAAAGAGAAAAAAAAAGTTGTCTGAACTATTTTGGTTTTCTGTTTTTGTCCGTGTTTTGCACCTAAAAAACGGGAAAAAAGAAAAATAAAGTTATCTGAAATATTTTGGTTTTCTGTTTTTGTCCTTATTTCACACCTAGATAATGGGAAAAAAGAAAAAAAAAGTTATCTGAAATATTTTGGTTATCTGTTTTTGCCCTTATTTGACACCTAAATAACGGGAAAAAAGAAAAAAAAAGCTATCTGAAATATTTTGGTTTTCTGTTTTTCTCCTTATTTTGCACCTAAATAAAGGGAAAAAGAAAAAAAAAATTATTTCAAATATTTTGGTTTTCTGTTTTTGTCCTGCTTTTGTACCTAAATAACGGGAAAAAGGAAAAAAAAGTTATCTGAAATATTTTGGTTTTCTGTTTTTGTCCTTATTTTACACCTATATAACGGGAAAAAAGAAAAATAAAGTTATCTGAAATATTTTGGTTTTCCGTTTTTGTCCTTATTTTACACCTAAATAACGGGAAAAACGAAAAAAAAGTATTTTGAAATATTTTGGTTTTCTGTTTTTGTCCTTATTTTACACCTAAATAACGGGAAAAAAGAAAAATAAAGTTATCTGAAATATTTTGGTTTTCCGTTTTTGTCCTTATTTTACACCTAAATAACGGGAAAAATGAAAAAAAAGTTATTTGAAATATTTTGGTTTTCTGTTTTTGTCCTGCTTTTGTACCTAAATAACGGGACAAAGAAGAAATAAGTTATTTGAAATATTTTGGTTTTCTGTTTTTCTCCTTATTTTGCACCTAAATAAAGGGAAAAAGAAAAAAAAATTATTACAAATATTTTGGTTTTCTGGTTTTGTCCTTATTTTACACCTAGATAACGGGAAAAAAGAAAAAAAAAGTTATCTGAAATATTTGGTTTTCTGTTTTTGTCTTTATTTTTCAATTAAATAACGGGAAAAAAAAAAAAAAACTTATCTGAAATATTTTGGTTTTCTGTTTTTGTCCTTATTTTGCACCTAAATAAAGGGAAAAAAGAAAAAAAAAGTTATTTGAAATATTTTAGTTTTCTGTTTTTGTCCTTATTTTGCACCTAAATGACAGGAAAAAAGAAAAAAAAGTTGTCTGAAATATTTTGGTTTTCTGTTTTTGTCCTTATTTTACACCTAAATAACGGGAAAAAAGAAAAATAAAGTTATCTGAAATATTTTGGTTTGCTGTTTTTGTCCTTATTTTACACCTAAATAACGGGAAAAATGAAAAAAAAAGTTATTTGAAATATTTTGGTTTTCTGTTTTTGTACTGCTTTTGGACCTAAATAACGGGACAAAGAAGAAATAAGTTATCTGAAATATTTTGGTTTTCTGTTTTTGTCCTTGTTTTGCACCTAAATAACGGGAAAAAAGAAAAAAAAAGTTAGCTGAAATATTTTGGTTTTCTGTTTTTGTCTTTATTTTTCACTTAAATAACGGGAAAAAAGAAAAAAAAAGTTGTCTGAAATATTTTGGTTTTCTGTTTTTGTCTTTGTTTTGCAGCTAAATAACGGGAAAAAAGAAAAAAAAGTTATCTGAAATATTTTGGTTTTCTGTTTTTGTCCTTATTTTACACCTAAATAACGGGAAACAAGAACAAAAAAGTTATCTGAAATATTATGGTTTTCTGTTTTTGTCTTTATTTTTCAGATAAATAACGCGAAAAAAGAAATAAAAAGTTATCTGAAATATTTTGGTTTTCTGTTTTTGTCCTTATTTTACACCTACATAACGGGAAAAAAGAAAAAAAATTGTATCTGAAATATTTTGGTTTTCTGTTTTTGTCCTTATTTTACACCTAAATAACGGGAAATATGAAAAAAAAAGTTATTTGAAATATTTTGGTTTTCTGTTTTTGTTGTGTTTTTGGACCTAAATAACGGGACAAAGAAGAAATAAGTTATCTGAAGTATTTTGGTTTTCTGTTTTTGTCTTTATTTTTCACTTAAATAACGGGAAAAAAGAAAAAAAAGTTATCTGAAATATTTTGGTTTTCTGTTTTTGTCCTTATTTTGCACCTAAATAACGGGAAAAAAGAACAAAAAGTAATTTGAAATATTTTGGTTATCTGTGTTTGCCCTTATTTGACACCTAAATAACGGAAAAAAGAAAAAAAAAGTTATCTGAAATATTTTGGTTTTCTGTTTTGCTCCTTATTTTGCACCCAAATAAAGGGAAAAAGAAAAAAAAATCATTTCAAATATTTTGGTTTTCTGTTTTTGTCCTTATTTTACACCTAAATAAAAGGAAAAAAGAAAAAAAAGTTATTTGAAATATTTTGGTTTTCTGTTTTTGTCCTTATTTTTCAATTAAATAACGGGAAAAAAGACAAAAAAACTTATCTGAAATATTTTGGTTTTCTGTTTTTGTCCTTATTTTGCACCTAAATAAAGGGAAAAAAGAAAAAAAAGTATTTTGAAATATTTTGGTTTTCTGTTTTTGTCCTTATTTTACACCTAAATAACGGGAAAAAGAAAAAAAAAGTTATCTGAAATATTTTGGTTTTCTGTTTTTGTCTTTAATTTTCAATTAAATAACGGGAAAAAAAGAAAAAAAAGTTATTTGAAATATTTTGGTTTTCTGTTTTTCTCCTTATTTTGCACCTAAATAAAGGAAAAAAGAAAAAAAAATTATTACAAATATTTTGGTTTTCTGGTTTTGCCCTTATTTTACACCTAGATAACGGGAAAAAAGAAAAAAAAGTTATCTGAAATATTTTGGTTTTCTGTTTTTGTCTTTATTTTTCAATTAAATAACGGGAAAAAAGAAAAAATAATATTCTAAAATATTTTGGTTTTCTGTTTTTGTCCTTATTTTGCACCTAAATAAAGGGAAAAAAGAAAAAAAAGTTTTTTTGGAATATTTTAGTTTTCTGTTTTTGTCTTTATTTTGCACCTAAATAACAGGAAAAAAGAAAAAAAAGTTATCTGAAAAATTTTGGTTTTCTGTTTTTGTCCTTATTTTACACCTAAATAACGGGAAAAAAGAAAAATAAAGTTATCGGAAATATTTTGGTTTTCTGTTTTTGTCCTTATTTTACACCTAAATAACGGGAAAAATGAAAAAAAAGTTATTTGAAATATTTTGGTTTTCTGTTTTTGTCCTGCTTTTGGACCTAAATAACGGGACAAAGAAGAAATAAGTTATCTGAAATATTTTGGTTTTCTGTTTTTGTCCTTGTTTTGCACCTAAATAACGGGAAAAAACAAAAAAAAAAGTTAGCTGAAATATTTTGGTTTTCTGTTTTTGTCTTTATTTTTCATTTAAATAACGGGAAAAAAGAAAAAAGAAAAAAAAAAAAAGTTGTCTGAAATATTTTGGTTTTCTGTTTTTGTCTTTGTTTTGCACCTAAATAACGGGAAAAAAGAAAAAAAAGTTATCTGAAATATTTTGGTTTTCTGTTTTTGTCCTTATTTTACACCTAAATAACGGGAAACAAGAAAAAAAAGTTATCTGAAATATTATGGTTTTCTGTTTTTGTCTTTATTTTTCACATAAATAACTCGAAAAAAGAAATAAAAAGTTATCTGAAATATTTTGGTTTTCTGTTTTTGTCCTTATTTGACACCTACATAACGGGAAAAAAGAAAAAAAATTGTATCTGAAATATTTTGGTTTTCAGTTTTGCTCTTTATTTTGCACCTAAATAAAGGGAAAAAGAAAAAAAAATCATTTCAAATATTTTGGTTTTCTGTTTTTGTCCTTATTTTACACCTAACTAAAGGGAAAAAAGAAAAAAAAGTTATCTGAAATATTTTGGTTTTCTGTTTTTGTCCTTATTTTACACCTAAATAACGGGAAACAAGAAAAAAAAGTTATCTGAAATATTATGGTTTTCTGTTTTTGTCTTTATTTTTCACATAAATAACTCGAAAAAAGAAATAAAAAGTTATCTGAAATATTTTGGTTTTCTGTTTTTGTCCTTATTTGACACCTACATAACGGGAAAAAAGAAAAAAAATTGTATCTGAAATATTTTGGTTTTCAGTTTTGCTCTTTATTTTGCACCTAAATAAAGGGAAAAAGAAAAAAAAATCATTTCAAATATTTTGGTTTTCTGTTTTTGTCCTTATTTTTCAATTAAATAACGGAAAAAAGACAAAAAAATTTATGTGAAATATTTTGGTTTTCTGTTTTTGTCCTTATTTTGCACCTAAATAAAGGGAAAAGGGAAAAAAAAAGTATTTTGAAATATTTTGGTTTTCTGTTTTTGTCCTTATTTTACACCTAAATAACGGGGAAAAAGAAAAAAAAAGTTATCTGAAATATTTTGGTTTTCTGTTTTTGTCTTTAATTTTCAATTAAATAACGGAAAAAGGAAAAAAAAAGTTATCTGAAATATTTTGGTTTTCTGTTTTTGTCCTTATTTGACACCTAAATAACAGGAAAAAAGAAAAAAAAAAGTTGTCTGAAATATTTTGGTTTTCTGTTTTTGTCTTTGTTTTGTACCTAAATAACGGGAAAAAAGAAAAAAAAAGTTGTCTGAAATATTTTGGTTTTCTGTTTTTGTCTTTGTTTTGCACCTAAATAACGGGAAAAAAGAAAAAAAAGTTATCTGAAATATTTTGGTTTTCTGTTTTTGTCCTTATTTTACACCTAAATAACGGGAAACAAGAACAAAAAAGTTATCTGAAATATTATGGTTTTCTGTTTTTGTCTTTATTTTTCACATAAATAACGCGAAAAAAGAAATAAAAAGTTATCTGAAATATTTTGGTTTTCTGTTTTTGTTCTTATTTTACACTTACATAACGGGAAAAAAGAAAAAAAATTGTATCTGAAATATTTTGGTTTTCTGTTTTTGTCCTTATTTTACACCTAAATAACGGGAAATATGAAAAAAAAAGTTATTTGAAATATTTTGGTTTCTGTTTTTGTTGTGTTTTTGGACCTAAATAACGGGACAAAGAAGAAATAAGTTATCTGAAATATTTTGGTTTTCTGTTTTTGTCTTTATTTTTCACTTAAATAACGGGAAAAAAGAAAAAAAAGTTATCTGAAATATTTTGGTTTTCTGTTTTTGTCCTTATTTTGCACCTAAATAA